>JAWWEW010000001.1:18816245-18829445 GCA_035583185.1 Anabacerthia variegaticeps | reverse complement strand
CCACAGGACTCCGGGCCCGAATAAAGCACCGCATAAACTAACACTCTGTTGGTTTGTGTCCTTCTTACGGGCAACAAAATGAGTAGGGATAATCCACAGAGCTAAATCAGTCATTTGTTGTCTAGCATTTCCTTGGGATATTAAGGTCCCTTTCCATCTGTCAGAATATAAGAACTACTACTTATGAAAACTACTTCAACAATGTTTCTGATATTTTTGATTTTAAACAGTAATTTTCAAGTCTCCTGGAATACACTGCTTTGTTTAATATATTTATCAATTATTTGGATTGAGGGGAATGAGTACACCCTCAGACATTCTGCAATCACCAACAAGTTGGGCAGGTTTGAGCTGCTTGAGGGTAGGAAGTCTATCCAAAGGGATCTGAACAGGCTGGATCAAAGGGCTGAGATATGAAGTTCAAAAACTTAAAGAAATGTTGGGTCCTGCACTTGGATCACAACAACCCTTTGCTGTGCTACAGGCTTGGGGAAGAGTGGAAAGCACCCCAGCAGAAAAGGGCCTGGGAGTGCTGGCTGACAGCTGCCTGAACATGAGCCAGCAGTGTGCCCAAGTGGCCAAGAAGGCAGATGGCATCCTGGCTTATATCAGAAATAATGCGGCTGGCAGGACTAGGGAAGTGAGACCACACCTCAAATCCTGTGCTCAGTTTTGGGGCCCTCACTACAAGAAAGACATTGAGGTGCTGGAGCAGGTCCAGAGGAGGGCAATGATGCTGGAGAAGGGGCTTGAGCACAGGTCTTATGAGGAGCAGCTGAGGGAGACGGAAATGTTTAGCCTGGAGAAAAGGAAGCTCAATGAAGACCTTATCTCTCTCTACAACTACCTGAAAGGAGGTTGTAGTGAGGTGGGGATCAGCCTCTTCTCCCAGGTAACTAATAATAGAATGAGAGGAAAGACCTGCCACAATGGTACTGGAAAAGTCTCCTCACTGAAAGGTTTGTCAAGCTTTGTAACAGGCTGCCCAGGGAAGTGGGTTTGTCACAATTCTCAGAGGTATTCAAAAGATGTGAAATCATGGTTCTTAGAGACATGGTTTAGTGGTGAACTTGACAGAGCAGGGTTAATGATTGGACTTCATGACCTTAAGGGTCTTTTCCAACCTAAACCCTTCTGTGATTACCAGTCAAAGAGCCAGCCTCAAATGACATCACTATATAGGCCTGTAGAAGAGGAGCACCTTCAGTTTTCCCCAAAGTACAGACTTGGAAAATTGATCCTGCAGCCTACTACCATCATTTGAACTGTACTCCATTCCCAAATTTCCCCCTGAAGGCTTAGCATAAGAGTCTATAAGGGAACTACAGTTCTACTTGGGCTGTGCCTTCTGTAACAGAAGTACCAATGCCATTATGAAACTGTGATCTCTTGCAGAAATTAGTGTCTTTTGCCACTTTCATGACAGTAAAGGAAAGATTATAGTCTCATAACTGAAAAAGAATATTTTCTGCCCCATCGTCCTCACTTTGCCTTTTTCCCCTGGGGACAGCAAGTATAAACAACCATAGATTTTAACTACCACAGAACAAGGGTATTAGCATCAGTCTCTGAACATCTTACCTGTGTTCATTGCTGGCAAACTTTTTGCTGCTTGTATTTTCTCATCATTTTTATGCTGCCAGTGCTTGATAATGTTCAGTGAAATCCAGAGATACCAGTCAGCAGTGGTGAACAGCACTGAGAATAATGAGTGATTAACTCAGGGCACAGATCTTCTGGTAATGGATACCATGTGAAAACTTGGTAATTTGTTCCTGGAAAGATGGTGACTTGGCAGTATGTGATTACAATACTTGCTAGTGCTTAACAACAAAGAACCTCTGTCCACAAATAAGATCAGTGAAGTAATTAAAAGAAAGAAAACAACTGATTCTATTTGGTTAAAATGGAGCTTTTGGGATGTTACTGTAACAAAATCAGAAAGTCAAAGCAAACAATAGTTTTTTTGAAAGTTTTTATATTTCTGAACAAGATAGTTTTAACACCTTCTCACCGGGCATCACTCTTGGGAAATGTAATTAGCTCTGGACCACTGCCTAATCTTTGCATCAGGTTTAGCTCTGCAGGCTTCAACCAGAATTTCAAGAAGTACTCTTATTTGACTTGCCTCATTTAATGTACACTCACAACTTCCAGTCCCCTCCATATTACAATTCTTTTTCCTCACTACAAAATTTTCTTCCAAGGCCAATACCCTTTGAAAGTCTACTTCTTCCTTCAGCTTCATGGTTGGAGCAAGAGTAACAAGCACAGACACCATTTCCTAAAGAAAGAATTCCCACCTCACATTCCTCATGCTTCTTTTGATATATACTGATCACATGGGCAGGGTGAGGATAAGGTAAGAATGAAGGGTAAGGTTTGGAATCTGGCAATTAACAAGGAATTTATCATGCAATACAATGTGTCATAATGCTACTGACAACTTTTAAAAACTTGTCTTTAAACTGAAAGAACAATAATAAAAAGTGGGATTAATACTAAATACTTATATTCCACACCGGGAGAGAAGGACACAAACAACAAAGGCCATAGAATTCAGCAGTTAGACTTCTTAATTTTGAAAGGTACTATTCCAAAGTAAGGAAATAGAAAATCTAGTTGACAGATGAAATTTTGCCCTGCATTTAAGAAATGACCAAGATACCTCACATCAGCTTGTAAATCTACTTCGAGCAAAGTGAAGGATCAATTCCAATTTTTTCATGGGACTCACCATGATTTGGGGGAAGGCCAGAAGAAAGTTCTCAAGTAAAGTGTGATTCTTAAGTACACATTCATCCTAACACAAGTCAGGAGGGCAATAACCTTAATAAATTTTTCACATCTTTTCTACACTTACTGTAGTAAAGAACCGAAAGACTGCATTACAACATTTCAATTCCCCTTTCTTTAAAAATGCTCTAATTTAAATAAATATACAGAAAAAAAAATTTAGTCTCAACTCAAGTATAAGACTGGTTGTGAGTGTGCTCTCCCCTTACTCTTTGTCAAGCTGCTGATGCTGTACCCCTATAAAGAGAGGCAGAAAAACCAACATGTTGTTCAACACCCCTTGTTGGACATTGCTAGAACAGGTTCAGCCTATGGCAGAAATGGAAGAACAAGTTACCTGATGGCAGATGTGTACAAAGACAGAGCTAGAAAGGAACAACAGAGCCTCAGAGCCTGTCACTAGATAAAAGGACCATTATTAGAGACCCAAACTTATGAAGGCTTATCTGCATTTTTAATTTGGAACTGAAGGTTTGATTTGGATGTTGAGGCTGAGCTCAGGACAGAAAATTCTCTACATCTGTGCCTTGCTTCTACATTGGGAAACTGATTAATGGGTTTGAGAGACAGCTAAGGCTAACACAGCTGCAGAATAAAAATAAAGCAAGCTAGTTAGGAGTTTTTATCTTCCAAAAAGGCAGGACAAATAATAGAGCTTCACCACACAACAGAAGGCCTTTCACACTGAAATATTGCTGGCTCTTTTCTCTGGCAACATGAACACAAACTGCAGGGTGTGGAACAAGTTCCAGTCAGCTGGTGAAGAAGGTAATTAGCAGAAGAAAACTCCAGGCTATTTCCCTTCTTCCCACACATTATTTTAAGAAAGCATCACTGCATGACACATTACTCCCCTTTCTACCCACTTTAATCTCTACTCAAGGAATATTAAGCAGGTAAGGCAGGGTAATGTTGCTCACCCAGAAGAAACTAAGTAAAGATGAAGAGGGAAGATCCATTCATCCTCTCTTCCAAAACTGAACTAGAGGGTGTCAAAGAAAACTAGCAGATGTCAAGCTCAAAATATGTGTTACATTTGTCATGTAATGCCTAGGGAATCTCCCTGGCACAGAACACTACTGATTTAAAAAAAAAATAAAAAAAAAATTACCTGTATTCAAAAAGTAATTTGCCAGAAAAGGAAGCGGGAAAATAATATGATTCCTCATTTTGTTCACATTAATGACACTTGGTAATCTCAACTTCGTAGAGATGAACTAAATGATTCTAAGTGACTATCTTAGCCAGAAAACATAGAAAAAAAAAAAAAACACAAAAAAACTTTGCAGAAATAATGTTAGGAAAACTGCAGAAAAATATTAGATGGCTGTAAAATGTGATAGTTTTGTTCACTAATATGTGAAATGCAGTATTTTATACTGACTTGTCTTTCATGTTACATAGACTTTGTAATTAAACTGCTGGGAGTTTACTCCTAGTCATATACCTAGCAAATACAGTAAATTAGGTGAAGAGGTCAGCAAGCAGACAGCTAAAGGAGTCAATCATATATCCAGGGATAAAATCTGAACTACACATAAAACAACAGGCAGTGAGATTTTTTCATCTGGCTGAACTACAGTAACTGCTCTGTAACTACTAATCCCATCAAATTCCATTTCCTATACTTCACTTCAAAAGACTTGGCGTCAGAGAGAGCCTAAAAATCACTTGTCTCTGGAAGGCTGTGCTTATATGCCACATGAGCTTTCCTTCCCTAAAGACATTCACCACAGCCACTTAGATGGGCTAGCTAAAGAAACCTACCTAGGATCTGCTTATGTTCTGGTTTTACTTTGTTGTTGGTGTCGTGTTGCTGTTAAATCAAGATACAATGAAGAGATTAGCCTAATTTCCTATAGAAGCAGCCACAATGTTATGCTCTGGCAATGTGTGTGCCTTGGCATGTTCCACCAAAATTGTTGAATAAGGAAGAGGGCTTAAAGATACTTAGTTCCTACAGGTTTCATACAAGACAGAGCAAAGAAGAAGGAAGACCGAGATTAGCAGTTTTGAAAGTTCACTTCCCACAAGCATTTTTATCTTTTTAGGCAACTCTACAGCCAAACACAGCAACTCACAGTTTGCCAATACTCTGCAGAGGAGAGCTAATAGGTAAAACAGAGGAAAATGTTCTCTGTGTTTACAGAGACAGCAGAATACCTTTGCATATTTCAATCAAAAAAACACATTTAATGAAGAGGCATAACCTATCAGATTCCTTCATCCTACTGCTTAGAGAAATTCTTGGGTTTTTTCCACAGAAAGTGAGTGTCTTGCTCTGTTTATTCTGCTCCTTGTTCTCTTTTTTCTTCTTTGCTTCCCCATTGGACACTGAACAGCTGGGCTTTCAGGTGTATTTTGTATTCTACTGAATGCTTTCTTCTTTGCTTGGAAAACATCCTAAACCTCTTCCTCAAACTTTGTCACCTTTTCTTCTAAGGTGAAGCACCTCTGCATAAGATGAAGAACTTGATATATTTTAAAATCAGTAAAGGATATTTTTGTCCCTGGTATTACTATAAATTGTATCTTTGCAGTATGTTATTTACTCATACATTTAATTCACTCACTCTCTTAATAACAATAAGATTACAACTGCAAGCCCTGAATTCATTAAATTTTTCTTACCTGGGCTCTTCTTCCCTTGCTACCATCACTGTCTCTGACAAAACACTGGCTTGTACACCTGTGCAAAGCTTAAAATTAATAAATGTTCCATTTACTTTCAGAGTAAGAGCTCATTCATCTTCTACTGAAATCTTGCTATTGCTCTTGTGAAGGATTACCTCTCACAAATGATGCTGGTGACATCCTCTCACCCAAGCTGTTCATGGTCAGCTAGTGTTTGCAAATTTGTGGAAGTCAATGTAGCACAGCATAATGCTTGGATGTTTTTCAGAGTACACAGCTTTCTGGTTTTTGTCCCAATCCAGGCAGCTGTGCATGTTGTTTTTGCGAAGGCAAAAGCTTTGCTTCCCTTTTTACCCACTTCTCCTTTCTGGGTTTTCTGCAGTGACCTCAGTGTCAGAACGTTGTTCTTCTCTCAGTTCTGCCCATGTGATTCCCTTTCCTTGTCAAATCACCACACTTTCTTGAAGGTTAATTCTGGTTTTCCAAAAGTCTCTCTCTTGACATTTTCCCTTACACCCCTTTATGAGCTCTGATTTGCAGTCCCTTGCAAATTGACAAATCATCCCTTTAGCCTCAGAAGAGACACACATTTTCCTCTGTGCTCGTTTTCTTTTTCAACTTTGCTTAAAATTTGTATCTTATACAGTTCACTTCTACCTGGAGTGCAGAATTCACAACTCACTCCTCAAATTTCTGTAATGTGGGATATCAATTAGTCATCTCTGCCTTACTAAACAGTAAGATATTATAAATTCCTGTCATCTGTTGCCATAAAAATGAGGCTATAATGTTTTTTCCTTGCCACTGGTTCTCAAAGCCCTCCATGCTATTTGAGCACATTCCCATCACCATCTACATTTCCAGAGAGGTAAAATGCTATCAGTGGTTCCTTAGCTCAGTACTATCAGTGCTCAACAATCACTGACAGCAAAGAAATTTAATAAAAATTTCAGCGATCCATTTATTTCAGGGTGCGAGCTCTGATCTCTTAATTACATAAGTCTTTAGACCATGTAACTGCCTCTTTACCACCAAAACATCTTAGACATATGATTATTACAGACACAAGAAAAACAAAACAGTCCACAGAAGATTTGTGAGGAGAAAGAGGATTCATAAGGGACTATTTGAAAGAGAAAACATAAAAAAAAAATTAGGTGCAGAAGGGAGCAACAACCTGACAAAGGAGAGGAAAAAGTGTAAGCAAGAGGCTCATTTAGTTTTGCTTCATTGCCCTCAATATTCCATGGACCATTGAAGAAAAATGGCATAGAAAAGTCTAAGTAAGGTATTATCTCTGCAAGAATCAGTCTTATAAGAAAAGATGATTTTTCCTTTCCTTCATAGCCCAAGAAGGGGAATGAAGGGAGTCTTCACATCCCCTGGTCACCAGCATGAATTCCAGCTGATAAAACTAATTTGACCCACTAATGTGAAATAAAGGTAATACTTTCTGTTAGAACCCTTATAACTGCCAAAAAATTAGGTCAATTGATTTATCTTACCTACTCTAGGTAATACCAGTACATTAGTGAAGGAAAATTACTGAGACCAGCAAAAATAGGAGGATTTTAATCCTCCTAAAAAAAAGACTCATGTAATATTACGGACAGAGGTTGCATTGAACTTTAGGTCTCGATTTTGGATGTCATTTTTTGCTTTACCTCCTGTGTGTGTCTGATGGAGCATTGCCAGCACTCCCAGATTTGTACAGCCAAGTGATTTGAGTCCCTGGGGTAGGAGCTATTCAGCTTAGCTGACAGTTAAATTTTTTTTCTTTTCCTTGGTAGCCCCTCTATAATTAATTTTATGTTCCCTGTTATTTGTCCAACCAACACAGCAATTAATTACATATATTCCAGTCTTAAGACCAAGTTTACATTCTCATCTACCAGAATCATTCTACATCCACTAAACTGTGATAATTTCCCTACTCAGTTTGGCATCTGTATCTAACAAACAATAAACACAGGATGAGATGACCTGAAACATGATTGAAATCAGCATTCTACCCATAAGAAATGTGGGTGCTTGTGTGTACTGAGGGATTTCAAAAGCCTTAGAGTAATTTGTTTAGAGACTGGTAGCATAAAGTCCTTGTTTTGGAAACACTTTTTTTCATTACTATTATCAATTCCAAGGAGCTCTTTGGTTTTTCACTTTTTAGTTGGAATCCTATTCACAGTCACATTAATTTGATTTAAAATTGACATAAACTGAAGGAAAATGCTTGAACAAAATTCATACTCCTTTTATCTATGCAAAAAAAGAAAAAATAAGAAAGATGCAGATGAACAGCATATTTCCAGAAGTGATTTCCAGTTTTCTTCTCTCCAGCTGAACTTTCCAGCTTCATGTGTTAGTTCCAGGGTTTTTTAGCAGTGCAGCGCCAAACCAATCCCCCTATTATTCATCCAGCATTACCTGAGCGTGCCACTGCTCTAGGTGCTGCCCTGTCCTTTGCCAGCCTGCCAGGGTGACTGGTGAGCCTGGTCCCAGGGAGCCCACTCTCACTTCCCAGGTCAGCTGCAGAGTTCTGGGACAAGATTTTGCGTAGTGAGGGGGAACAGGAGGGCAGAGGGAAGGAACAGGACACATTTTTTCCACAACAAAGCAGAAGTAGAGCTGCTGCTAGCTGCTAACTTGGGTCTCTTTGTCTGAGTTCTTCATTAGGCTTGTCCTCTCCTGGACACAGAGAGTGAGGGGGATTTTATGGGGTGATACAAGCACCCCCATGGATGAGTCTTTCAGCCAGGGAGAAGCCAGTTCACAAACTGAAATTTTCAGTATTGCACTTTGAGAAGATGAAACAAGGATTTGTACTTTCCAGTGGTACTTCACTTACCCGACTGCTCTGTGGACCAGCACAATCACTCACCTAACAGAGAAGCCCTGTAAAGGTCAAGCAAAATTTCAGTGCAAGACTTGAGGGATACATTAAAGTGGTTGCTGATAGCAGAACCTACTGAAGGCTGTCATGGGTACAGAATTCACCACATATGATAAGAAAGCAACTCTTTTAATGTGCTTTTCATCTAGAAAGGGAGTTTCTACAACCTGAGTTTAGACATGACCTACACCTGAGGAGTTAGGCTGCAAAACTACCCAAATTCTTCTGTACTGAACATGTACCTATTTTCAAAACTGGTTCATTGAGACAACAGTTAATTCTTTTGGATTATTAAAGTCAAGTTTTCAGCAACTGTAGTGTTTTAGTCTACAAAATGTTTTTAAAACCAGTGTGTGGAAAAGTATATGAAAAATGAACTCCTCTTAAAGTCACCATTATTGTCCAAAATATATTTTGTTTAGGAAATTTAATAAGGCTTTGTTCACAACACACAGGAACAAGTTCACTGTCTCTGCAGTGCTGAGATGAGAGCTCTTCTGTGTGTAAAATACAAAAAAGGAAAAATTGCATATCAAATTGCAACTAGATAAGGAACTTTATGTGATGAGAAGAGTGAAAGAATTTGGTGGATCATTGCATTTTAACATCACTACTTTTATGGAAAATGGCACAGGGGCCTTTCATAACCATGAACGCTTATTTGAGCAATCACACCTCTCACAGCATGCTTGTTCCCTGACATTTATGCTGCCAGTGCTCTCTCAGCAGCCCCCTCATTACAAACCTCTAATGCCACTTCTTGTGTCATTTAATTTTCCTATGAAGGTCTTCTACTCATTGCCTTACCACATTGTTTTGCTCATGGTTTCTGATGAAATCACAGCTAAGATAATATCAAATGCAGTATGAAGTGTGTGTGTGTGTGTGTGGGGAACGTTTATTTCTTGGCAACTTCACTGAAATTGGCCATACCACTGAAGAGGAAATTTTGATAAAATACATCCTCAGAAAAAAATATTTTTCCTCAAGTGAGCTGAGGAGTCATGCTTGGACAAATAAAAATCTTGAAGTTGTATCCTGGAATACAAAGTACTGTAACTACCCTTTCAGAATAAAGTGATCGAAAATATTCTGTACATGAATAGCAATCCCTGTTACTACTTGACCCTTGGAAAGGTCATTAAATGGCAATCTCTGAATGAAACCAGGAGGCTGGGCAGTTTCTTGGCAAAGTTGATAGAAAGGACAACTTTCAGCTGTTGGCTGCATTTTTTCCCCCCTTTCCCCAATTGATACTGTAATTGCAAGGAGTTATTTTTGAGAATGTGGGACTAATCAAAAGAGTGAAACCATGAGGAGAATGGAAATGGGAGAGAAGAATTTACTAGCAGAAAATGGAAAACTCAAAGGGAAGGGAAACAAATGGACTTCAGGGGGGAAAAAAAATATATTTTAAGAGTCTTACTGATGCCTGATGACGAAAGGGATTAATTAGCAGATAAGAGAAGAATGTTGCAAAACTGCTTTGGCTGAAGAATAGAAAACTTCAACAGAAACAATAGAGATAAACAGACCACAGCCCCTGTGAAAGGTGAAACAGCAAAGCCTCTGGTGTTGTCAGACGCTGAGAGGCTTTTACTGCAGAGTTGATACCAACAGTCAGCCCGGGCAGTGCAGCTCCTCTGCATAAAGACACAGCTGCTGTGAGAGCTGTCTGAGGGATACAGAGAGCAGAGCTGCTGCTGTAACAAACTCAACACGTTTGCATTGTCTGGTAAAATCCATTAGCAAACTTTAAAAGTCAGAAGTAAAGAGGTTTGCATTCTCTCTAACTCTATATCCCTGGTATATCAGTAGGTTAGTTTTGTTGGCAGGGTGACACACCAGACAAATTTGTTCACTCGTCTGGGGTGCCCCATACTAAAATACCTCGGTGATAATCCATGGGTCATGTGGCAATGGGGGAAAGGGATCAGTAAGTGAGAGGGATGCTACAGAACAATTCCTTGCAAGCCATCGAGCCCCTTGAGTCACAAATAACTTTCTGCGTGAAAGCCCTACAACATTCACCTTTTACCTGCCCTGCAGGAAGGAAGAATCTTGACGGAAAAAGAACATTTTCAAAAACAACAAAACCTGCCTTCACCTTGTTTCCCGCGCAGAGCCTTTTGCTGTTCCGCACAGAAATTTGCTCGGTAGGGTGGCCAGGTTTCTCCCAAGCTCCAGGAGAGCGGCCCCCATTCCTAGAGCAGGGGGCACCGCCGCGTGTGCGGCATGCTCTCCGGGCTGTGCCCCTGCGGGAACACCAGCGGGGGGCGCTCCGGGCACACCGCCCTCCTCCCAGCGCCGCGCCCGCGGGGAGCGGGGAATTTGGGGGAGAAGAAGGTCAGCATCGCCTACCCCGCCCCCTCCTCCACGGCTCCTTGCAGCTCTGCTGTTCTTTCAGCAGAAATAATAAGCTTCCCGGTGAAACTGGCCGGCCAGATCCAAACCTAGGCGAAAAAATGCAGGAAAGAAAGCTAGCAAATCCATCATCTAAATATTGCAGGTTTGGGGGGGGTGGGGGTGTGTTGTGTTTTTTTGTTGTGTTTTGTTGTTGTTTGGTTGTGGGGGGGTTTTGTTTTGTTTGTTTTGGTTTGGTTTTTTTTTTGTTTTGTTTTTTGGGTTTGGTTTCGGTTTTTTTTTTAATACCAAAGCAATAGCACAATATAATTTCATTAGCAACTGGAGATCAGAGGCGTCCTGGCTTGTTTCCAACTACTGCCTGGCTGTAGAAGCTAAACATTTACAGAATTTATCAGCCTGCTATTAAGTCTTCAATTCTGCAACAAACCCTTCTCCGCCCCCTCTCCAAAACCTGCCAAGAAATACTTGTGCACATATCCAACGTGGCTCCAGGAACAAGTCCTTCTATTTTCAGTAAGCTTAATTATTTTTTTTGTGCAATGTGAGAGGTTGAAGATACTGCTCCCTGGGTGTTGTAGGCGATTTCCTGTTATGTCTTTATAAACACCACACAGGCTCTAGTGAAGTGACTGCACCTCTTACTGTTTGACACCTTTTATTCTTTTGTTAAACAGTATTTCCTGTTTCACAGTAGCTCGGGTTCTCTTGCAGATCTCATCACCTCAATCATTTCATACTGGAATGAGCACACCATCCTTTCTCCTCGATATTCTCACTTGAAGTGACCCTCCATGCCTCCTGCACTGCCACTCACAACTCACAAAGCTGAGTCCTACATAAGGCTCTTTCCTTGCAACCAAGTCTGCATTTGCATCATTGCCCCCGTCCTGCCCCCAGCCCCTCTCCTGCTGCCTGACCTTTCCTGGCAGGCACAGCTGGTTGCTGTGATTTATTATTCCCTCACTAGCTGTGCTCATTGGGGCATATGGGGTGCCACTACAGAGGGGAGGCTGTGGTGCTAAACTTCAGCTAGGAAGATGACATTTAGCAGAGGCCACATGCCTCAAAGCATGACACATCCTTCTGCTACCACCTGATGTTGCGGCCCTGTTTGGGCTGCTGGTTTCCTGATGCTTTCTTTCACGCAACCAGGAACGGCATTTTCACATTACACTTCTCTGAGACACCATTAGACACTTCCCTGTTTAAACTAATAGAATACCTAGTTTTTGGATGAATGAGGGACTAGAAGCTGTTCTTAATTACTTCAGGAACCCTTTTTTTGCTTCTTGCACTTTAAAAGGTCCTCTGATTGGAAGGGGATACTTAAAGGCTACTGACTGTTTGAATGCCTCATTAAAACAGAGATGTGAGCTCAACCCTATTCTTGTTGAACAGGTGTACACATCATAGCTGTGCTAATGGGCACTTATGGTATGAACAGGAATAATGCTGAGGCTGACCTGGCCTGATTGTACTTTAGGCTGCAGCATCTATATGTGGCAAATGAAGACACTCGGTTATAAAAAACCCCATCCATTTAGGGCTCAGAGACCAGTTTTATGATGAATTTTTTAGACAATCACTGAATTATCTGTGCAGTATCTTTTCCCAAGTGAAGAGACTCCTCTGGAGAACAGAAAAACAACGTCCAAACAAACTAGAAAAGGTTCAAAACACAGGATCCGCAAAGAAATGTTTGGCAAATTGGGTGGTTTTGAACAAAAGGAGAAAATTAACAGAAAACTTGCAATTGGGTATTATCCTTGACAGGCTAAATCTTTCTAAAGAAAAATTCCTAAATGGCGACTCAGGCCACCTCTTGACATGAATCAATCATAATTTTGGTCTTGCAGAGGAATCTCAGACCTTTTACCTTCTTCCCAAACTCTTTTCATTTTATGTACAGATTAATACATAGAAAATTTAGATGTTCAGCAGATGATCCACTGATTCTCCTTTTCCACACCGTTACCATATTGTGCTATCTGTTCTCCCATTTAGTTTTAAGTCTGTGTTCAGCTTGCTTCAAAGAGAAGGAAAATAATCTGTTCTCCATGTTCCTGGTGAATCGAAGAAGACTCAATTAAATTAAGATAAGGCAGATTTAAGTAGGAAAACAGGAGAATAGTTCATTCAAGAAGACTATGGAGTCTCCATCCTCTGATGTATTTCAAAGTAGGCTACAAAAAAAACCTGTCAGGACTGAGAGTTCCTGCACTTTGCCTTAGGCTTGGGATGATGCCTTGGAAAATTGCAAGGCCCCTGTGTGCTGTGTCCACTTAGAGGCAAGGCAAGGAAGAAAACATCTTTGGCAAAAAGGAAGGGAAGAAGCATGTAAATGGTGCTATGGTCACACTTGTGGTGGTTTAGTTTTCTTGGTTTTAGTTTAGGCCTTCCTTGGTAACCAGGTTATAACTAAGGAAGTATTCCACGCCATTTCCTTCACGTAATCTGGGGTATATAAGATGGGGAGTTTCCTCCCTGTCTCTCTCTCTCTTCCCTTCGTGTGC
>JAWWEW010000001.1:18781880-18812188 GCA_035583185.1 Anabacerthia variegaticeps | reverse complement strand
TTTTTTTCTAAATTTAAGGAGAGGGATTATTTTATTTCTTGGCCAACAAGATATCTTAGTTTTCCCCTTGAACTAAGACAACATGAAATCTGTTTTTCTTCCTCAGTGGTTTGAAACCCTTATAATAAAGACAGAATATGATTTTACAACTAAAATACCACATTATCAACCATGGAAAAAGAGAAGCAATACGAAGTTTTTAAGTTCACTGTAACCATCTCTGTTTTTGACTTTTTTTGACTGCCTAAGACTACATCACTAACAGGCAAGGCACTGATGACATTAGCAAAATTATCTAGAAAAATAGCGGGGATTTTTGCTAGTATACATTATATAGGCTTTTTCCTCAGAACAGATTTTTGGACATACATTCTAATATCTATGATCTTTTAGGTAATCATAAGATGGAAGAGATCTGAGAGATGAGGTTTCTTTCTTGGTTTCTTTCTTGGTACTCTTAGGCAGCTGAAATGAATAATACCTTAATCCCTTGGCTACTTCATTTGTAACTGCTTGGTAATTGTGAAAAAGTACATTACTGCTAAAGGATTAATTTACTTCCTTCAGGAGAATTCTCAGCACATACCACATATGCAGCTACCCTTCTTGAAAGAAGGTGACTCAGTTTCATCTAACACATTAGGAATGTGCACCTTCTCTGCTTCTGATTCATTTCTAAGAACTGAATACATGCAAATAGCATTTCCACAGCCCTTGCTGATTCTAATAGTATCTCTCCTGTAGCTGCAGGTGAAAGAATATTCATTTTCAGACTACTGCCTATTATACTGGAGAAGAATAAAACTGCAGGTTTGCAAAAAATGTTAGAGATAAGTAAAATTATATGTTTACATAAAAATAGGCCATCATTGCAGATTTCCAGCCAATACCCTCTGAGAAACCAGGTGAAAAAATAGCTGTTTTCCCAGTACATGTTTTTATTGCATTTTTTTTCTGACCACTCAAAATCACTGAAAATATGTATGAAAGAATAAAAGACTATACACTGTTAACTCTTCTCATATTAGTCTGAAGGGAAAGAGATGCAAATACGTATCAGAAGAGGACATAAGAAATTACCATTTCTTAAGATGCTTAGGCTAACAATATAAAATTCTGGAAAGATGCAAGGTCATGTCACCAGGCAGAGTATCAAACCTATCAGAACATGGCTTTCAAAAATTTAATGGACGCATTGCTCAAATCTGCATTGAAATTGAAATGTATAGTGGAAAAGTCATGTACTGCCATTCATTGCACAACGTTCTGGGCTTACAGAATCTTCCAGGACTGGCATGTCTGAGCCATAAGTAATGTATTAATTCAGTTCTTGACTGTATAACATAAGGAACTAAAGACAGACAAATTTAGCAGAGATTTCTGCTGAAAGTTGAATTACACTATAATAATATTCTTGCATCTCTGTCAGAGCTTACATTCAAGACTTTACAGGAATAAAATACAGTACACTACTTGCTACAAAGGCAAAATAAGGAATCTTTTTCTCCTTAACTTCTACAAAACTTTCCAGTATGGGGCACATGCAGCTTAGGTCTATACTGGGGGTGAAATAGGATGGAAAAATACCTTCTATTAGTCCTCTTAACAAGGAACACTCAGCATTTCTGAGGCTGAAGGCCAGCAGCATTCACTTCCCTTTTGTTCCCTTCTTCCCAGTGGGACATAACAATTGAGTAAAAAGCAAAAACTGTAAAGAGAAAGTCACAATAAAAAAACAAAATGAGAACTATTTAGGACATTTGGGGAAAAGAAAAGAGAATAATTAGCAAAGAAATTAAGAGAGAGCACGGAAGGAAGAAAGAATTTAAAATCTTGTACTAAAATACATTCTTCAAAATCCAGGGTGATCCAAGGTCTTCAAGCTGAAGATTGGCAGCCACTTTGGGACCTTCCCTGTGTCTGCACAGGCCCTGATGTGGTGCTGCTGTGGAGGCTCATCTGTGGAAGTACTTGGCAGTGCACAGAAAGAGGGCACAGTGCAACTCCTTATTTTACAGCCATCCCTTGGCAACAGCCAGGCTGCAGCTAAAAGACAACAGACTGGACGAAATAATTCTGTAAACTAAGTTCTCATCTGCCTTTTATCTTTAACAGTCTAGTTTCTGTTTGCAGGTTTACCAGTGCTTGACTTGGCCCGTGGCACTTTGAGGCAGTTTATATATCTATGAATGATAACATTTTGATGCATTTTTCAGCTCAGCAACTCCATCACATAACATTCAGATACAAATGAGAGTATAATAATTGACATTTTTATGAAGTCAGATAGTACTGCAACTTCCAAAAAGACTTGATTTTTAATATCAAGCTAATATACTCATCCAATGCAGAAAATAAATTTACTTATCTTAAAACTGTGACAGTTAGGTACTTGAATTTGCTGTCAAATCATCATATTTTATTTGCATGTGCTGTACCAAAGGTTAATAATACTTCTTCATTTGACTAGATGTATTGGAGATTGGCAAAACCTGCCAATAATTCAGACATAATTGATGTGTCTGCTTGCAGATTCACAGATTTCATATAGATCTTGTCTGTTACAATGTGACTCATTCTTCTGTCCATGACCATTTGTATGGAGTGACATTTGTGATTTAATTTTACAAATTAAACTTAAAGCAGCAATGCAGTTTCATTTCTTTGGTATGATAACCAAATGGTATATTATTGAACATTACGGTCTGTTCCCATTCTCTTTCAGCCCAGTCCACAGCAATGCAATCTATATTTATATGATGCTAAAAAATTATTGATATCAACTGCCCCCATCTGTTATACAATGAGATACTGAAGAGACAAACAGACTCATGGATAAGGCAGGGAGTGGAGCTTGGGAGATATAGATTTGGATCTCAGCTCTTTCCTATTCTGCTTCAATTACTTAAATTCTCTGTGTTTCAGAGCACTGTCCATAAAACAGTATCAACTCTATTTCTCCTATGTACAAAGGTAAAGACAGGGACCATTTATCTTGCTGATTATGCACACTCTCCAACACAGCATGTCTTGATCTTATTCAGAGCGTCCAAGCATGACTGGATGTCAATACAGTGAAAGGCAATAGAGTATTCTGTATTGATTCACTTATTAAAACCATTCAAATGTTTGTAACAAGAAGCCTGTTAACAGGGGCTGGAAGTATTATCCCAGACTCTGAACTTCTCCCATATAATGTTTTTGCTATGGTATTTGCATCCTGCTTCCTGTTTGATGACAGTCTTGTCTCAAGAATTTCCTCTTCACAGCCCTGTAAGGTTCCTTTTCATAGCAAGAGACTCCTCTGTACATTTGCTACCCATTGTGTGACATGACACTGAAGTCTGGGATCAGCTTAGAGAGAGGAGTATTAATGAAATTTCTCCTTGAGGAGAATTTTTTGTTTGTGGCTTGGTTTTGGTTTTTGTCCTTTTAACCTGAGATAATTTCCTTTTTAGCTCATATTAGGGCTTGTTTAGGATTGGAACTGTGAGGGAGAAAATTCATAAACGTACTTTGTGGACTAAACATATAAGTGAAGTGGATAAAATCATCACTGAGAATGCAATTTTAATGTAAGACCATAGTGGAATTCTTTGGTATATTAATGTAACCCAGATGATGAATACAAACTTTACACTTTCCTGGACATTTCCTCACCTCTGAATTTTGAAGATTATGTTTTGCTACATTTCCCTTAAGAAATACAGTTTCTTTTGATTTCTCTCAGTCTGCATTCCATGTGGTGACAGTAAATGCCTCATCCTGTCCTCAGCGGCTGCAAAGTTGATGGGTGTTGAAGAAACTTACCACCTTCAGTCCTTGCCAAAAAGAGCCCCACACCTACAAGTTTTCAAGATGGCAGAGGTGGCATGAGCTGGAGTATCTGATAACAGGTCTGGTCAGAGGCATCCTGGGTGTGAAGAATTCTGGTCAGAAGATGATAAATAATAACCCAAGGGAAAAATTAAAATGTTTCAAGCAACACCATGGAAATGCTGACATCCTGAATGTGACAATGCATTTCCTCAAATATCTATTTCAAATATGGAGTCAAAAGTTTCATCCCCCACTGGGAGACTTTTTGCGTTGGGTACATATATCTTGAAGCACTAAAATCCCTCAGCCTGTAATTAATTAACTCAAGTAGCTAAAATCCCTCAGCCTGTAATTAATTAACTCAAGTAGCTTTGATGATATTTACAGAGAGAGAAGCAGTGGAGATTGCCTGCAAGGCTCAACAGACTCAGTAGCTAACAGGCCTCTTCTGGTAGGCAGGAATCATAATAGCACTGCACACTGCGAAACAGCTCAGCTGGTGCTGTATTTTGATTATTACTCGCCTGCTTTGGAAGGTGGAAGTCCTCTGAATGTGAGTGTTTGGGCATCTGATTAACTGCAGTAAATGTGAGGATAAGGCTGGGGGTAGAACTTGCAGCTTGTCAGAGAGGGCTTGAGTCAGAGCTTCCAGTCCTTGCAGGACTGCTTCCAGTTTAGTGTATGAATTTTCCAGGTATTGCAGATTACAAACAGTAGTTGCTGAGATGTAAAAGAAAAGTACCAATGGAGGGGAGAGTAAAAGCAGAAGGAGGGCTTGTTCCTGAATAGAAAGAATTAAGAGAGAAAAAATAAAAAGAAAATGGTGACAGAATAAAAAAGAGAAAAACAAAATGTACCACAGAAAAGAGATTCTGTGTTTTCCAAGGTTAATAATGTCTGACTCAGCAGTTCAGATCAGTTTTACTCAAACCATGTTTGCTGTTTGGTTTGTGCTTTATGAGTGTTCAGTTACAGGGTTTATCTGTTCTCTGTAGAGGTTATCAATAGGGGTTATCCAATTCTTCAGGTTAACTCTTCACTTAGTAATCTACTGATACAGAGCAAATGCCAAATGCTTTAAAGGAAATAGCAATAGTAGGAATCAGGTTATCCTTCATACTGTGCACTATGATTTTTTTTTTAGTTGCTGCTGCATAAATGTTTTCAAATTGGCATGTGGCCAAGATTGAACAGGAACACAAAACATTTTCTCTGGTATCTTTATCATGTTTGTTTTCCTCCCTTATTTAAATAGGGATGTTCTTTTTGCCCTAAGATCACAGAGTAGAGATGCTTTTCAAACTCTCCAAGGCTATAAAAAAAATTTTAAATGAAAAATTGCTATAAACCAAAATATTTCTAGGTTTTACATAAGAAATCATAGTCTAACTCAGATAACTCAACATGCACAGAATCACAAACCACTGAGAGCTTAAAAGGAAACCTTTAAAATACATGGTAAGGAAATGTGATTCATTAAGTAAATTTGAGAAAATGTATATGTTTCTCTGTATTCCACAAGAAAAGAGAAAATGCTAAACTAATTTATCAAGTAAATAACTTAGTAAAAAAATACTCATTTAACTCTTGTTATTGTACACAATATACATTCAACTCAGATTTGGTGCTAGATATGTTTACCTTAATTATAACATTTAGTTATATCTCTAGATGCTCAGAGACTGGATGCTTTCCCCAGTGGCTACAACTACATCAGATGCCAACAACCAGGAGAATGTTTTCACTATAATGCTTGCTGTCCTGAGGTTTGAGCCTGTATCATTGAAAGTGGTGGGAATTTTGCCAGGAATTCCAAGTGGTACAGAAGGACATCTACCACTAAAATCTGTAAAAATGTTCTGCCTCTAATAGAAATATTCAGTAACTTCACACAGCTTCCAGTGGAACTTCCTGTAAACAGTTCTCTGGACTACAGTTTCTGAGGTTTGTTGAACGAAACCAAAAGAAAAATCATTCCACTCAGAAGCAGGACAGCTAGAAGAATGCACAGACTATAGCAATATTTTTTGACTATGTTGCATTATGTACATAAATTTAGAGACATTCACATAGTAGTTAATCAATCACCTTCAGTCAAAAATGTCAGGGTATCTTACATGATATTGTACCATCAGACTGTGTTCAGGTGATTCCTTTTCACTCTATTATAACTTTTCATCTTGAGCCAATACTAAATTCCATTTATCACAATAGGTGTCAGTAGCTATACGATTTTCAGTAGCAACTTCTAGATAAAACACCCCAATGTCTTTCTGTAGCACCATTAGCAGTATTTTCTCTATTTTCTCTCAATAGAAAGTCCCTCACAGACACCTTATTGTGGAACAGGCATCCTCAGCAGGGCCAAATTTTGTTTGAGTGATGTGTGAAGGAGAAGAGATTAAACACTTAGCAAGAGTTATGAACAGGGCTCTATGCTATTTGCATTTAGGGACTTTGATCATTAAGCAGACGTGCTTTTCTGTGTCAGTAATGTTTTATTGTCATTTAAGTGGGCCCCTGCCATGCAAAGGGATGGAAAGTTATTAATACTTTGGCTAAAAACAACTCCAACCATTCTTCATTCAACTCCCAACAACTGAACAACTGACAGAAGCAGTGAGGTGATTACAAGATGTATGGAGAGGACAGCTGACTTTTTGTCAGCCATTCATCTTGTCCCCTTTTGAGACTGCATGCTGGGACACAGGGTGCTCAGTCGGTGCCCAAGGGACTATCTCAGATAATCACTTAGAGGTAGTGAAGGAATGCTATTATTCTTCTACTGCAACTGTAAGAAGCATTAGCAAATTCCAGGGAGTACAGTCTAGATGTTAGAGCAAAAGATGAGGGGCAGCTGCTCTTCGCTTTATAGCTGCTTGGATTATTATCTCAGCCGAGTCATATTAAAGAAGGTAGGAGTGGAATGGTGGGCAGAGGTGGAAATCGGAACATCTATTTTTTCTTAATTAAGTATCCTCTTATTCTTCCTCCCAGTCTGCTAGTAACATTAAAGGAAAATAGTAGCATTTCATACATCATTGGAGAATTACCTGAAGATTTTTGGTCTTGGAAATTGCTATATACTGCTGTTAGTGTGTCTTTTGGGGTAAATTATTCAGCTCCTGCGTAGAATGTATAACAGAAGACGCCTTTCTAGCACCTGTACTATTCTGATTTTAGTCACGAAATGGTTATGTTGCACTGAAATAAAATCTGTATTGCTGCAGTCAAGGAAAGAAAATGCGTATGATATACCCTGAGTTCAGTGTCCACGCAGTTGACAAGTAGATCTTGCTTTCTGACCTCTGGGAGCATATCTTCCTTAATAGAAAGAAAACAAAACTGGTCTCAAAACAGAGTGACAGAAATTCAGGAGACAGGAGGAAACTGAGAAACTCTTTTTAGCTATTATGAAGTCATTATTCCTGTCTTGCACTGCCAAAAGTGGAGTTTTGGGACCACAATTCTTGAAGTTTTTGATAGATTCATGGCAAAATATCTCATTCATGCTATTGTGGCATTTTCACACCTAGGTAAAAAAAAGAAGCTTTGGCAAATAGAACATTCAATTTAAGTGCTACAAATGCTTATTTTGTTTTCAAAACTATAGAGAACTGCTTCTTCATAAAAACAGATTAATCTCTATTTAATAAATTACTTTATTATTCTCCCAGGTATGGCTATTCTCTAAGTCAAATGAATGCTTTTTCCCATTCAAAAAGATGTATCGCCACAAAAAGTGGGAAGTAATAGAAAAATTACATGGAAGCAGCAGGGAACAGGCTCAGCCATACCCATGTGGGAGAATCCTAAAAAGAAGTGTACTGGAAGAATAATCTTTGAGGTTCTTTTGCGAATAATCTTACCAAGTTGTTCTGTTCAGCAAACAGCTACATGCTACAAGCAGGTACATTTCAACAAGCATTTGACTCTTAGCAATTTTTATGCTAACATTAATTTTCTAGAGATAAATTTGGATATGAACATAAAATAAGTCCTATTGGCACTTGACATTAAAAGCAGAGTTCTGCCAGAGTTTTCATACCATTCCCTGCCACTATGTCAAATTTTGGAGTTATAACTCTCTTGACTTCAAGGAAAATTGAATGTATTTGGTACAAAGAAAATGGCAGAAGTGTCCTCTAATATACAGAGTGCATTTTTACCCTGTCCATATGATGACCCATGTTATTTGTGAAACTTGGAGTTTAATGACTGCAGCATGATGACAACAGTTATCTCCAGCAGATAGAGATGGCATTTTTTTGTGACATGTGTTTGCTAGTTGCTTTATGGACACCACTGCTTTCAGTGAGACAAATTTTCAGATCAGGAAGAACTGTACCAAATCATGCCCTATGAGCAAGGACAAACCTACCTCACTGCTTCACAGCCACATGCTGAACTGCAGCACTGTGCAGTTAGGGATACATTAACCTGATGCTTGCAAAACTTTGTCGATACTTGGATTGGAGCACCACACTTTTAAGCACTTGTCCCATCTCTGCCAACATGAATTTGCATGTGGAATAACCTTAGAGACATCTGCAAAGCTTGTTGTCTCAGCAGTTCATTTGTAAGCCTTAGCTGAGCCTGAAAATTTCTCCTTAGTCCCAGCTTCACCTTATGCCTCTCAAAAACAAATAGTAAGTAATGAAGAGCAAGAGAGACACATACCATGCGTGCTCCTTTTGTGTTTGTTCTGGGTTTCCCTCCAGGTTCTCTCCTTCCTGTCCTCTCTGATCGTCTGAAAATATGTGACTGGAAAGGTCAAATGTTATCTACTTCCTCAGTTTGTTGGAGGCTGTTTAAAAAGTTTCTTCCCAAAGCTCTGTACCAATTCAGACCCTTTCATATTTTTTTCTTATTTCTTGTGAAACTCAGATGACACTCAGGAAGAGGAGAAAATACACTGACTGAATGTAAAAGTATGCTGCCAATATTTCTTGCTCCATGGGAAGGCAATATCCTTCAGCACACTGGAAAACATCCAAACCAATAACTATAATTAATAGCTGAAGTAATTGCATCCCATGTAATGGCAGCATATGACCCCTCATAAGCAGGAATATATTTTCCTTCTGTCACCTACTAAGAGAAAAAAAATATGATCTTCCTGCACAGGAAGCTCAGAGAGGCTGAGCTACTAGACTGGATTGTCCACAGCTCTTGTGGACAATCACAGCAGTCCTATGGATCTGCCAGCAGCCTTGGGGCATGCTGGGCTATGGCACCCTATGGAGACCTGTCATCACCACCAAAACCCTGCTCTACCCAAATTTCAGCTTACTGGGCAACATACCTGATCCTTGATAGGACAAGGGGTAACAGCTTTAAACTGAAGGAGTGTCAGTTTAGTTTAGATACAAGAAGAAATTTTTTTACAATGAAGGTGGTAAAACACTGGAACAGGTTGCCCAGAGAAGTGGTAGATGCCTGTCCTTGAAAACATTCAAGGTCAAGCTGGACTGAACTCTCAACAACCTGATCTACTGGAAGAAGTTTCTGCTCGTTGCAGGGGAATTTGACTAGATGGTCCTTAAAGGTCCGTTTCAATTCAAACTATTCCATGGTTCTATGAGAGGTGCATGGTCCCCCTCAGATCCCCTTCTTGGAACAGAAACATGCAGGGTCTGTAATCGGGACCATACCCACATGCGGTCCTTCCTCAGGACACCTTGTGCCCCCAGGGATATGAACTATGGGGTAGCCACTGATGTTAGACCAAGCAGATCAAAAACACCCAAAGATAGCTAAGTTTAAAAGAAAATTATTTTTCCCTTTAAGAACCAGACAACTGCCTGGGTCCTGACCAAACAGAGAGCATTTTATGCACCAGTGCCATAGTACAAGGGCAGTTGTAGAGAGCAAGCCTCAGGGAGGGCAGCTGAAGGACAGGAGAAATTCAGCAACAAAACGAAGTGTTCATTTAAGAGTTAGAAAGTCTGTGAAATCATGCTTTATCCTTCTTACACATTTCACTTAATTGAAAAACAGTCTGGACAAAGTTCAGCCATATAAACAGAAGCACACACAGGGGTCAGTTGTGTAAACATAAGTATTGCAAGCTTGATACTGCTCCCAATTAAGCCACTGTGAGCATGCTGAGGGGTGAGAAGCCAAGAGAACAGAGGAACTAAGTGAAAAAGCAGAGCAGTAGCTGGTGCCCAGTCCTGTGCACAGCACTCTCATCACACAATAGAAAATACATTTATATGGGACGTAATAAAATGAGACGTCGCTTTGACCTGCACTTTGTGAACTTGAATCCATCGACTTTATACTTTAAAAAAAATTAAATTGATTGTGTCATGTAGGTAGCTTGTTGACCTTTATACATGATCTGTTTATGATATGTCTGTAGTTTCTTATCCTTCCTTGACTTTCCTTCTATCACCATGAAATGGTTTTGTTCCTCTATTTATTTACTTTCATCCATTTTGGGTATATTTTTTTTTTCAGAAATTAGTACATTGAAAAAAAAGCTCTCATGTAAAAGTGTAGCTACAAACTTCTAATGCAAAAGGTAGACTTCTTTAAGGCTTTGCCTCCATACAGACTTTTGCTTTTGTCCGGAGGTCCCTTTTCCATTTACCCATATCAGTAATCTATGAAGAAAAATACATAGCCTGATTTCTATTTTTAAAACAATACATATTCTGATCTAATACTAAAGAGAGTAGGAACAGATCTACATTTTTGTTGTAATCTGTTGATCCACATTATGACAAATCAACTTGTAGATGTTCGACTATGTGTTGATACACGTGTGCATGTGGAGTGTGGCAAGAGTTCCCACTATTTTAATAAAATTTATATTGGATTTACTGAAAGTTTTTCATCTTTCATTTCATGGGGCAATTTTCTTTTTTTCTGATGTTTTATGTATTTTGCTGGAAGAAGTGTCTCCTGTTTCTGCATGCAAATTCAAGCTCATCAATAATCCAAAGAGATGGCAATGGAGGAAAAAACAGACACAAAGCCCTTTGTCACTCTTAAACCCAATTCATCCTACATACAAGAAACACGAGTTTAATTGCTCACACTCTTAACTAATTTTATGACAATAGGAATTATCTCTGTGATGCTTCTGACTGTGTATTGTGGAATGATATTGCAGAACTGGGAATATCTTTCTGGAAGCTGCAGATTTGACTTTGCACTATTGTGATAAAAAAGAGTTTCTGACACAAGGACTTGAAATAGCTTCTTAATTTTCTGGTCTGGAATGTTCCCAGCTCTTCTGTACTGCATCCACACAAAAGTAAACTACTGGGGCATTCCAGAGGTAGGGTGGTTTCCTCTAAGAAAAATGGCATTTCAGTCTATGGTAACTTCAAAGCTGCAGTCTGTAAGCCCCTTGAATCTACCAGAGTCATAGAACCTGCTGCTCTAGGGGTGTTTTGTACCCCGTCACTTGCGTCAAAAGAAAAGGTGTTAATACTATTTCCTTCAAATTTGGCATAGACTCAGATGAGAGCGCAATCTCTGAACAGAAATTGTGCTCCCAGTCTCTATTTCACATGGAAAACTTCAAATTAATAAAAACATATCAAAGGAGAAACATCTCTAATAACCTGTTTTGACTCCTAACGTACCTCTAGAGAGTTAGCGTAGACCAAGACTTTTGGAAATACAATGAAACAATTTCCCACAGGAAAAATTGATGTAGAGAAATACAGTTGCCCGTCCATTCTTTAGCTTGTAGAAGAAAAAGTTTCAGATAAATAGATTTTTTCATATCCCTAAGGAGACAAGAAGTCACAGATGCAGGCATGATTAGGTTTGTACTTTACTTGTAAAAATTTCTACATGGTAACCTTCTGAGCAACAGGCTTATGCAGTCATATGCTGGAGCATTTTAATATGCAGAAAGTGTCCAAGGAAATATAAGCCTGTTTCCTCTATTGACATATATACAAGTGTAAAAGGATGCCATGCACAATCTTCATGAGGTACATGCCCTGTTTTCTCAGAGCTTAGCCAAGAACACAGATCAAGCCTAGCCTCAGAATGATAAATGGTGGCAAAAGCTGACTATAATTTTATTCCTTACAAATGAAAACCAGTGATTTACAGTGTTATGCTTTGGATATAGAGCTAAGATATCTCCTATCAATCATCTAGAATAAAACTATTACTTTGAAGTGGCTGGAGACAGACAGACCTGCTAGAAATGTTGGCAAGGTTTGCTACATGAGAAGCTAGAAATTCAGGAGCACTGAAAGCCCCCAGCCCCTACAATGAAATGACTGGTAACGAAATTACCTGACAAACATTTAGCAGCTAGAGGTCAATATTTTTACCCTTAAGGAGCCACACTGATCAGATCCTCAGTTATTCACAAAAGTCCATTTTTTTTTAATATAAAAAATGTGACTGTTGCCTTATTATGTTTTGGTCATTTACTTTCCAATATGATGGCACTACACTGCAAACAGTGTAGGAATAATATGGGCAGAGATGACTTAAGAGACTAGCTCCAAGTTTATAAGTTCCTTACTATGTTTCAAAAAATAGGCCAGGCAAACCTAAATCACAACATTTGCAAAACTTGAATTTTCATATAGTTAGAAAAATTTGCTGATCTCTTCACTTCCTAATTTCAATCCCTTAATTGGATCCTGTTTATTAGCACTATATGGTGCAAATGGAGGGGTAGAGTTGTATGAAAAGCTGAGCTTTTTTCAACCAAATACAAGGCCAATGTTACATACTTGGAGTGTATGAAAGAGTTATAGCAAGAAAAGCTGTACAACAGAAAAGCCTGATGACTTGCTGAGCTGAATTTAGGAATGAAGTTGCACTAAGGTAGCACTCTTGCTTAATGACGAGTGCAAGATACTTCAAGGCAACTTACCCCTCACTAAAAGAGGGACAAACAGAAACTTTTTTTGACAACAGTCCTACAAGCTCTGATCACTTTAAAGTTGCTCCACTTCAAGACAGCTTTCAGGAGAGGAAAAACTAGGGCTTAGCAGGCATTTAAGTACAATCTTTCCAGTGACCCACAGCTCCATCAGCTTCCTCGCTAGCCTAGCATGAGGCTTAAATTTGGGAGTACACAGTAAAATGCACTAGCCACACCTCCCCTTCTGCTTCATAAAATGCAATAGGCTAACTGTAAATAGACACACTTTATCTATATGTGTGCACTGCTTTGAAGTGTGTAACTAAATTTCATTTTGGGGGTGAGGGTAAGAGGAGCATTAAATATGTTAGCTTACAAACTGTAAATTAAAACAAAATATAAAGCCCCTCATTTGCCCCCCAATGCACTTTCCCCAGAACTGTGAGATTTAGTATACCAAGATTTAACATCTCAGTTAGAAAAACGAGAAAGATACAGTAGAACATATGGCATGAAGAAGGTGTTAAATGGCAGAATTTGAAAATGACTTGCAAGATGCTCCATAAATATTCCAACCCTAAACACAAGCTGTTTTGCCGCAGACTCTTGATGGAAGTATATGCACACAATAAAATTCTACATTTCTTAGCTCACAAATGGTCTGTTCTAGTGTCACTGAATGGCATGATGCAGAATTAACCTGTTTGCAGGAGAGCTCAGAATCAGGCAGGTGCTGGCTTGGCCAGGCAATATCACTGCTTCCACTGTACTCAGCAGCAGTGGACAATATTCAGTGACAATGGCTCTCATTGCATTTACCGGTTCCTAGAATGAGTTCTCTGGAAGAGCAAAATAAATGCATTTCAAAACCTATATTGCTCTTGTATCCAGACATATATTGCTGCCCATATGATTCTGGACACATTTCAGCTGAAGCCTGAATGCACATTTCCAAATGAAGTCAACAGGAGACACTGATAAAACCCACCCTGTTAGGTTTGTACTTAGAGTAGTAAATGATTTGTATGTAGTTGCATTTCAGTTGACATCAGTTAACTGGAGTTTTGTACTAGGCATTTTAATAATATAATCACAAACACTTAACAACAACAACAATAATAATAAAAGACAGGAATCTGTTTAAAAGCTAAGACTATCCAAGCTCTTACTCCTGAATGCTACTGAGATCAGTTGACATATGAAAAACTGCAGAATGCTAACAAGAAAGGAAATAAAGTCCTTTGGGGTGCACTGTTAATTCTTGTGTAGGCTGCCACAAATCTATCCACTATTCACACAAATGAGACAAAATGAGACATAAATTTCCATCTATCAATCCAAAACAAATTTACTTTTTTTGAGTGAAGTGAAAATAGAAAGACGTGACTGAATACTTCACAAACTGAAATCTCATAACAAAAGCAGATATTTTTGTTAGTTAAGCCAGATTTGTGATTCAAGAGAACATTTCCCCACAGACTTCGCTCATCTGGATCTGGTTTTGGGTGGTACTCAACATACAGCTCATAAAATTCAGCACAGTAGGTAACATGCCATTTTATTGTGAATGTTTTATTTCACCTCCAAGGCATCTCTTAAATTCTAGTGTTTGATAGACTAATTTGCTTTCATCTGCAAAAGCCTCTAGCTGGTTGCCCTGCAGTAAAGCCACAACCTTCCTATTTTATGACTCTTACTTCAAATCCTTTTGTGTATTGCAGACATGCTGACAGAAAAAGGAGTTGCACAAAGGTGTCTTGACGAGGACTCAGACAACCAAGGCTGTGATGTGCCTCTGAACTTCTTCTTCTCAATGTCTTGTTAAGCATGGATTCTTTTTTTTGGGGGAAAATGATACAACATGCTGGCATCATTTTTTTAGGGTGGTAATGTAGCCTAGATCTAAAATAAGTAACATAAACTCTTACTTATTTTAAAAGGAAAGGATGCCAAGGTCTTTACATATGACTATTCTGCTTAGAAACAAGCGGCTATGTTTATTATTATTTACTTTCAATATTGCAAATGTTGTTGGAAGGCCTAAAGAAAAGAAACCATTTGTGGAGACTGGAAGTAAATTAAACCAATGTAGAAGTAAAAGAGGCAAAATGAAGGAAGAAGAGAAATTAAGGGCAATAGTAGAGAAAGATGCAGTCAAAAATTATTTTCAAGAAACCAGGTGCTGGTACATAAATGCTCAGTCTGCAGTGTGCTCTCTCTGACAGCACAGATAATTCCTTACAGGAACTGCAGGTGCTACAGGAGAAACCTAGAGCCCACCAGGTCCTCTCTGCACAATCGGAATGGTCCGTGTTGGTACAGAGATGCAACAGTAGGTTGCATCAGTGTCATGGACTGAAGTAGGGGCACACTGTCCTAGGTCTTAGACTCTAAACCCTCTCTGTACTAGTAATATAACATAACATCCTTTCACAAGCCACCTGAGAGCTATCTTGAGACCGAGTGGGTATTTTACCTCTGCCATTCCCGTTGAAAGACTGTTTAAGGACTTGCTTCTCTGACAGTCAGATAACCCTCTTCACTTTTAACCTTAAAGTAATTACATGTGATTTATACACATGTCTTCTCCCCCTCTTATGTAGTACTGTATTTACTTAGGGTAATCAATCTCCTCTCATCCTTCATTAGATTAGCCAGGTCAATACTTACAGATTTCCATTCCCCATATTATTCAGGTAGCTCCCACTTGGTCAAGGATTATTTAATCTTACCCAGCTATTGCAGAACACTGCACTGCACACAATATTCTAGATGAGGCCTCAGTTGAGTCTCGCACGATTGAATTACTTTTTCCTCTCTGTTGACAGTACCTTGTCTGAAATTGCCCCCACTTTCACCCTTTTTTCCATTCCCTCATGCTTGTGCTACATAGTCATCCTGTGATCAAACAGGCCTGTTTCTCTCTAATCGTGTTGGGTTTTCCCCAGCTGAGGGCAATCCTGTTGATAGCAGAAGGTTTTGCTCTGAATATAAATGTGTCTAACCCTACATACTACTCTAGTCTGAGTATTAATCTTCATCCTATTTCTTTTCTTGTCCTTAAGGGTCATCCAATTCTCCAGAGTATAGCACTCCAGTTCCATACTACATTGATGCCCCTTCCTCAGGCTGTGTCATCACTGCAGTCTATTTGTTCCTTATTTTGTGCCAGGATTATTTGTGAAAATACTAAACAGGCTAGTATTTTAAAACCTATCCTTTAAAGACACTCATAATAACGTTGTTCTAACATAGTCTTCCCTTAATAAACTGTGTCATCTTCCCACTAAAACAGACACTTTCCCATTGTACAATTCTTACAAAAATCCACATCTTCCTCAGCTGAATACTTAACTTCATGTTCTGTACCCTGTCAAATGCTCTACTGCAGCTTAAGCAACACTTGCTGAATTTCCATTGCCTAAAATGTTTATTGAGAAAAAAAAAAGGAACATAAACTTATACTGTGCTGTGTTTGTCCTTTGGTATAGGTAGGTTGCATTTGAACATGTTTTTCTTTATTTGTATATATTCTTACTCTTTCCTTCAAAATGTGTACAAATGCACTTAGTTAGACAGGTCTGCAACTTTTTGGATTGCTTTTTCCTTGCCACTCAATGCGTAAATGTTGGCAATACCTTTGCTGTTCTCTGTTCATAAAAGCCCACTATTACTTCATTTCACTGTAGAAAATCCTTGTATTGGACATCCATTTTTCATATGCCTTCCCTTCAGGTATCTAAGATGAAAAGTCCTTGTGATCTGGAGTGAACTGAGATCACAAAGTTTATTTTTCATATCTTAGTTGTGGAAAATTCTATTCCCTTCCTTCCACCTGCCATCTTTTCATTGTTTCTTATTCCCTCAAGTTCAACCTAAAAGAAAATGAAGAAAAACACTTAAAATGGGAAATGAGATTATCTTTAATTCTATCCCCATCCTCACTGCACAGTGCTTTTATTTTTTTCTTTTTCTTTTTTATTCGCATGGTTGAAAAATCTTCCACAATTTGCTTAAATTTCCTGTCTCAGCTTGACTTTTGGCAGTTATCATTTTACCCCTGCACTTTCTGACCTCTCAAATGCAGTTTTAACACTAGTTCTGACATATGTTCTCACTATGTTCTTACATATGGGTAATTTCTCTCTTCATCTAAATTCATTCCTTAATAAACACTAACACTGACTGAATTCTAAAACTGCAGAGAAGTCATGAATATTTTCATAAATAAACCCAACACATTCAGATCATTACTATTTATGAAATCATGGTATTTGATACTGAGAAACATATGCTGATCAATAAATAAGAATGTCAGCGATTCTTAAAACATCAAGAAATACCAATATTTTGAATGAAAAATTATATAAATGTCCTTTTCTCTTAAAAATTAAAACTCTTTTTTCTGCAGTACAGTTACCATACCTTGAAGTAAAAAAAAAAAAAAAAATTAAAAAAAATACCCTGCAACTGCATACAATAAAGATTTTCAGTCATGCATTGCATGATTTACTTAGAAAACAAAGTTTCCAAAGTAGAAGTCAGGAAACGGTGCATATCTGAACTATGTACAAAATGGTAAGATAAAGTAATTAAGATTTTTAAATGAAAAAATGGGTGGAGAAAGTATAAATAAAATAAGAAAATTACATTGGTGGGCATGCTGAGCAGATTAGGCTAAAGATTAACACGGTAACCTATGATATTTTCTGTTTTCTTCAGGAAATGGTAGAGTGTCTGGTCTAAGAAGACCTACCTTTCTCATCATCACCATCTATGCTTCAAGAATAATCAGATGAATGAGGCCTGACCAACATTATTCTTTTTTCCTCTGTATCGTGACCGAAACTTTATGCAACAAGTTTCCAACAAGTCAGTGGCAGTCGCTCCTGGCTTAGGTAGAGGCTCCCATTGTGCAGCTCCCATTGTGCAGTTGCTGATGGACTAGAACCAAGGTTATGAATTACGTAATCTCTGCCTCAGACCTGCACCTTGGCTTCTTACTGAGCAACATGCTTCAACAGTTAGAGGGGAGCTGGAAAATAGATGCTGGCAAGAGGTTGTGCTTATCATGAAACATGGTAAGAGTGAGTGGTGCAACAACAGCTTAGGGAGTTAATTTGAAGCAGAAGCTGTTCCCTTCAATGAGGAAATGATTTAGCATTAAACAAACAGTTGCCTTAGTAACTAATGTATTGCCCTTTCCCTCCTTTCACTTTGAATATAACCATCTCTGAACCTAGTTTTTCATCACTTTTTTGTTTGCTTAACTGGTGTTCTTCAGCTATCAGACAGCCAAATAGCTTCCAATGAAATGTAAGTCTATTTTCTTTTTCTGAACTGCCCTAAAATGCAAAATGGACTCCAGGACCTGCTCCTTGGCTTACCAGGCTTTGAGTAGGAGAGAAAGATATTATATCTAAGTAGACAAGCATATTTTTGGTAGAAACAGAAATATCAGGTGTCACGTATTCATCAGGTCTACATACAAGCAAGAGCCTTTCTGGACATTACTTCTTGAACAACGCACCATCCAGAATGAATAAACTGTGTAGCACTTCTCTTGATGTTTACCTGTCCCTATGTAGAAGGTCAAACATACTGCAAATGAGCAATCAAACAACTTCAAAAAGAAGGAAAAATTAATTCTTTGTACATGTTTACTCTATCTTCTTTCTAACTTCTGCAGCTGGGCTTGATTCACACTTGGGGAAAATAAAGGAATTATGTTCCTGGCTCTTAAATCTTACAAAAAGCGAGGCCCAGCCTCTTCTGGAAATTGCACAATAGAGCAAAAAGCTATAAATCTACCACTACATAAATAATCAATCTATTTACTCATAAAGTCCAGGAAAAAACAATCAGAATATTTATACTTTTCCAATACTCAGCATCCCCTGTAGGAGAGACAGATTTTAGGTATACTTTAGATGTCTTCTCAAGTCTTGGAAAAACATAAAACCTGGATATTATTGTTTTGAGCAGCCACAAATCCCAACACAATTCTTTTATCTGAAATTTCATGGAGCAAGCTAAGAACAGCTAAGCACTGAACTTGTCTCCCGCATGGAGGGCTCTCAGCTACTGATGGCCACCCAGGTTACAGACAGCCTACTGAAAATTCAGAACAGGCAAAACGTTTTCTGGTATCCAGCCTGTGCCCCTTATTCCTGTACCCCATGGTAATGTGACTCTCTTTTCTGTATAAGATTTAAGCCTGACTTTGCCTGGGGTTATGCACTGATGAATCCCATGAGATATATCTATTCTAGTCCAATTACAAACTTGTAAATTTATAGAGAAAGCAGGCCCACTTTTTCTGTGATCTGTAGGCTTTACTGCAGCCTTGGCATGTAGCCTGTACCATCCCAAAAACAAAGAGATACAGTGTGAATTCTCAACACAAATCCTTCTATCTATGTGATTATAACTGCTATTACTATATTCAGCCAAGCATGTCCAGTGACTTGGACCAAAAGGAGATAAAACTGAAAGAAATCCTTGTGATCTGAGAAAAGAAATCCCCTCTCCATGCCTAGATACAGGTCAGAGTTGATGCTTTGACTTGGATGGGAAAGAAGGGCCAGGGTTACAAGTCTGAGTCAAAAGTAGGACACTGAAGTTACAGACCAATGATCCTTTCCATGTAGAAAACTCAGTGCTTTTAAATTGATGTTCTACGGACAGAAAACTGATTCATGAGGTTTTTCTGATTCTGTTTCAGGAAGACTATACTCATCAACCTTTAACACCATTCATAACCCTAGAGATATACAGTTGAATTTATCATGTTCTGGCATAAGAGACACCTGTATACAGCTGCAACCTTCAAGAGGAGAAATTACCTTTAAGAAATTGCTTGATCTAAACCCATCAATATTTGTACTATAAACAGGGGTGATAGAAGAAGCAGATCAAGCAACAGAGTCAGATACTGCAGAAGGAGCATGAGAGACTAAAACTTTGCCTGCATCTGATTTTCTTACCTTTTTTGTTCTCTAGTTAGCTGCAATGTGTTTGATGTACTTTAACATTAGGTCCCTACAAGAAAAAAAGACAAACAGGAAATAAATTACACACTCTGACATGCAGTTAAAATGGCACTGAACATTACAGACTCATTCTGGAGAGGTTAAGACTCAATTATTTAAGCAGAGAGCTTATATAAAAACTTCAGTACTGAAAAATGCCTTTTTACCTCTTACGTGAATTAAGATTAATTATAATGCCCAGCTGACAGACTATTAGAAGCATTTGAAAAAAAAGAAAAAAGATCAGCTTAAAATAGTCTGCAAGTGATTTTAGTCTGATGGTGAAAGCAGGGCTGCCATTTTTTTAAATGGACATTGTAAATTTGGCCAGACAGTGTAAAGATGGGGCCAGACTAAGAGGGTCAGTCAAGGTAAGTTTCTCTGCTAGATAGCTACTCAGCTGTTTTGGACAAGTTCATTCATGGAATTCCATTCTTCAATTATACAAAATTCATTAGAGAAAAAATTGTGGCCATGAGAAACAAAACCAGAAGAGTTGCAGCCTGACATAAAGCCATTATTGGCAAAATGACTGTTCAAACACTAGTGAATGGGCCCAATAACTTCCAACTAACGTGACTTGCAAAGAAGAATATGTAACAGTTCCACATACCATGAAAATTAATTTTTCCTACATGGCTGGTGGCTAAAGTTTCATATTACAAATCAGTGGCGTTTTACCCATCTGTTTGTAGTTAATGAGAACATGACATCTTGGATTTCATTTGAGCTTACTGAAATTAAGGGAGTATAGCTTGAACTAAACCTGCAGGATCAGGATTTATTAACATGAAGAGGTTGTGAATTTTCTTTTATGAAGGATTTTGATATTTTGCTGCCTCACTGCTTTCAGGAAAGGAATGAAGACAGAGTGCTTCAAAATTCTCAAAGGAAAATGTTCAAAGACTAAAATATTCAGCACCAATTTATTTCCACGTTATTATACTTTAGTACGATCCAGAAATAAAATACAAATTCCAGAGTAACTTCTGGGGAAAACTAAACACTGTCTTTATTATGAGAACACTACTTCATGGTGATGTGTACCCAACTTGGAAAATTGATTCATTTTTGTTAGAAGTTGCATTTTTGATGATTTCTTGTCCCAACGGGTTTTCTGAGCCAGCCTCTGTTATTACATATTTACACAAAGACAACAAATGAAGACTGAGCAGCTTTTGAGTGTCAGAATGCCACCGATTTTTGACAGACATTAAAGTAGTGGAAGAAATATATGGAACAGTTATTAACAAATGATTAACAAATAACTAGAATTAACAGTTGAGCTAATATGAATGCATATTCACATGGATCTATTTTTAGAAATTCATAGGATGTGCATGCAAGAGACAGTACAACAGCAAGTTAAAAGTGATTTATATAAACATATTAGACTATGAATGAAGTAAGAGACACTTCAGAGAAACCCTCCCCATTACAAGGAGGAGGTTAAAAAGAAACTAGCTTTATTCCCTGTCACTCATTGTGATTAAAGTTATTTTCTCTAAAGCAGAGAAAATAAGCTGGCTGCCCTCACACAGACTCCTGGAATGAGGACAGCTGCTGTGAATATGACAGAGTAAGACTTTCAGACCCTCAGGGAGGCATGTGTTAGGAAGCAGCAGCAGTAACAGGGCGAATAATATAAATGAAAAAGATCTGGTAGAGTGGAGTTCTGCCAACAAGTAGGAGCAAGAGATTACTGAGGGTGGGGTGAGACAGGAACCCAGACTATCAATAGAAATAGGAATGAGATATTAGAAGGCAGGAGAATTGGCTGGAGGTTCTCCAGACCTGACCTGGCATGCCTCACTCTCTTTACACCTTCTGTAGGTTCTGGGGAAGTAAACATGCCAGCTGGAAAGGCAGAAAGGATTGGAGTCAAACACAGAGATATAGACTTACAGGAGGTTTTACAGCCATTTTCTTGTATAGCTGCTGTTCATCTACCTTCCTCTATCTGAGAAAGCTTGTAGATGAGAGTCAGTCACTGAGACAGCAAGCTGTGCTTCTCTACTTTGGGGGGAAAAACCCAGCACCATCCCCTGCAATATTTTCAAGGCCAACAGTCATACATTTCCTCTTAAAAGGATAAGTCTTTCCCATGTGCTGCTACTGATTCTTTTAATTCTTCAAATATAGGTACAGTTCCCAGGGACCTCCTATATGGTTCACATACAAAATAATGTAAAGTGTAATCTATTATTATAACCACCACAAATCTTATTCATGCAAATTCTACTTTGAACAGCGTAAGGAGATGATAAAAAAGCAAGGCTTTACAAGACTCATAATTAAACCAATTCCCCATGTCTTTCTTTCTTCTTATCTCTTCCCAGCCAAAAATTGAAGCTCAAATGTTCTCTCTAAACACAACAAAAGAGAGGGAAAAAAAATGGACACTGTCCATTAGGCTAGAATTCCTAATTATCAGGAGTGATACACAATCTAAAATAAGACCTGTGGTTCTGATATGCACTGCAAGGTGAATGCAGATAACTAAACAATGAAATGGGAAGAGGGATATAAAAGGTTAAGGAAAAAACCCCAAAACAGTACTGCCAGTAAAGCTTTATATTCAGTTACGAGTCAGGACCATGTAAGAAGTAATTATTTTCTCTACACTTAAAATCCTCATGTTGGAGATTACTTCAGTACAGGCTACAGAGCATTTAAAAAAGAAAGGCTTGAAAGCCTACAGGGTATAAAAGCTTTTTGTGATTTGAAGAGACATGACAAACATGCTCATCAGGATTATTTTCACAAAACTCTAATTTTTTAAGCATAAATGATGTGCTGAGTAAAAGCCTCTAATATCTTCCCCATTTCTAAGAAAATCTGGCTGATGTTCATGTCCTCTGTATATGCATTCATTGAGAAGGCAAAGGATATTGTAGCCATCTTCAAAGCTACAAGTCTCTGTAGTTTTAAGGGATGGTAGAGTTAGATCTGAGACCTTCTCACACATGATAAGCAAAACAACCAAAATACTGAACATAAAAACCAATTGTGCCTCTATTGACAGTTTTTATAATTTTGTAAATTAGGCTATTAAACATATAAATCTGGGCAAAAATTAATTTTATTACCAGCAACTATAGACATCACATATATCAACATTTAAACAGGTCTTTTGATTCTCAGGAAGGGTCTTTTTACAGCTTGAATTAAGGTTCAGACTATCTCACCCAATGCAGACAGCCATGAGAGGACAAATTAAAAGACACTATGCAAGACATAGCAGAGCCATCCTGTAGAACAGCAATCATGAATTCTATTTCCTGGTATCAAAAAGAAGGCAAAAGCTAATGGTGAGACAAGATAAGCCAGGCTGGGCCAACCAGGAGAAACGTGGTACCATTCAGTACATACTTCCCTGTGCCATCAACAGGCTCCTCAGACATGACTTCCTACTGGTTTTTTTAGAAAGTACTAAAGCCCTTCACAGAATCATAGAACAAGACGTGTTGGAAAGTACTTCTGAGATGATCAAGTCCAATCCTTGATCCACTACCACCACAGTTACTAGACCATGGTACTAAGTGCCACATCCAGTCTCAGCTTAAAAACCTCCAGGGACAGAGAATCCACTACTTTCCTGGGCAGCCTGTTCCAATTACCATTCCAATGGGTCTGGCAAGTATTAAGGAGGCTTATAAATGTGCTAAGAGGTATAATATGTTGCCTAACACACTTCTCTGCTCTCACACAGTACCAACTCTACCTATGCCTTTTCTGACAGGTGTTATTCAAACAGGAGAACCCATATCAGACATTGAATAAAGACTTCCAACGTGGGGACAACTAACCTCCCCATGACCACATTGGTAAACACTGACTTCCTCTCAGGTGTCCTATTCTGGCAGTTTATCCTGTTGGAGCACAAATTTAATTTGCAGCTGATTTGTCTGGGTGAGGACTGCTGAGAAACATTGTTATGATGCTATTTTCATAGCATTCAGCATACCCAAGACAGATATTTTAAGAAATGTACACATGGTAAGAATGCAGCCTTTTCTATGTGATAGAAAGAATCCTGGATTTTGAACTGAAACTCATACAACAGGGAGAGCAATATCAGTCCTCATACTGAGGCAGCTATTCCTGGCTACATGTGGCTTAACAACATGTGTGTGACTTTCCTGCCAGGAGCCAGAAACATGATGAATGCACAGGAAAAACATGGAAGGAGGCAGGTTTATAGGTCTGGAAAATCCTCCATCTGCCTTTTCAAGTGGTTCCAGTTTCTCATTCATAGTAAACATAATTCTCAGCTGTGTTTCAACAGCATTGCTAAAACAAATTGCTTTAGGGAGTAGATATCCACTTTCCCAACCTCTGCTTGATGCCCTGCAGAGAAATAGTGTAGTGTTACTGTCAGTTTAGAAGAAACAGTGCCATACAGGAAATAATGCACACTTTTAATCTCCCAAACATCCTCTTTTTCTGCAGTTATTTAAAGTTTTAATACAAACTGCAGAAAATGCCCAGTATGTGTGGGTTGCTTTTCTGTGATCTCACCAGGTCCTTCTCATTATAATCATGGAAAAAGTGGTAACTATGCTCACTGAATATCAGTTTCTCATCACCCACTGAGTAATATATATTAACATGCAGCTGCAAAACGGCATAGCACAGAATTCTATTTATCCAGGCGTGTTTGGATAATGAAATCCTAGGTTTGATAATGAAATCCCGAGCCTGGTCCTTTAGAGGGTGTATGCTTCTACATGCTAGCCTCAATATATGACTAAAATTGTTTGAACTGGAACATTCACTCCATTTGCCCTTTATACTGCAAACAGTGATGACTAACTATAACACCAAATGAAAAATACAGTGCTGATGCAGTCACACCTGGAAAACTGTGCCTCATGCTGAGCACTGTCATTATCAGTGAGCAGAGGCAGGTAATGAGAAGAAAGAGAAAAGGTCATTAAAGAGGTGGCACAATTGTCTTAGAAGGACTAGGAGAGCTAAGTGACGCTCAGCTAGGCTAACATGAAGAGGGGCAAGTTTAATGAAAGTCCTCACTCGAACTCTGCACTGTATTTACAGAGCCTGTGCTGGCAGGGTGCCTCAGAGCAGCAGTGTTCCAGGGGCCATTGGCCTCCAGAGGCAGAGAGTGTGTGGATTTTATTTCACAGAGAGACCAGGATGCCAACAGGATTTACCAGCAGCAGTGTAAACTGATTTCTTCAATAGTACTGTGAGAGAGAAAACATATCCAAGGGAAATGCTGAGGGTCTGAAACACAAGCACATCTTTAAATTATCTAGGTCAAGTGGATAGTGAGATCTGCAAGAGCTCACCAAAACATGAGATGTCATTTGCCAGTGTGACCAAAACATCTACAGAAAAAAATCCAACTCACTTTCATGGGTCCAATGCCCAAAAGCAAATGGAACTGTAGTTACCTACTTATTTTCCTGCTTCTGAAGGGACTGCTGTCTGCTGTTTTGCAAAGAAGGGAAGAAGGCAGAAGTCATACACTACAAGTGCTGTAGCCAAGTGTCCAAATACAAAAGCTACTTAGGAAAAAAGGGAACAATTTAAAAGTATGTAAGAGAAGTTAAGTACCAACTACCTGATGGTAACAAGCAGAAAAGACCTTCTCTACATAAGGGAAGCAGGGAGCTTAACAAATGACAGTCATTAGGACTGAGAAAAAATACAATACACCTGAACTCCAAACAAGAACCAACCCTACCCAAGGTACCTTCAGGTAAAGTTTCATGCATTGCTGACTTGTTCAGGGAGTGAAGAGGTGCCAAGTTTATACTCAGCTATTCAGGACAAGTCTTTGAACATCACCCTGTTTCAGAGATGTAGTTAAACTACAAGATCCTCATCTTCATCACTATTTTAATTTCTGTTTGGTTACCACTGGACAGATTCATTCCTGGACTGCATTCAGTCAGTTAATACTGTGTGGGTATCTGCAGAGCAGATAATCTCTATTTTTGAAGGGTGTATATATTATGCATAACTCATTCCACATAATTATACAGAGTGCTTTCATTTCTGGAAATGACTGCTCTTCTTGTTCCATGTGGAAGTAATAAGATACGTTACAACAAGTTCCACAGACTGCAGGAACAGCATGGTATAAAATGAATTGATAAACTTACAAGAAATCCCTCTCAAATGATTTCTCATTTAAGTTACTGGGAAACAAGATATGCAGACAAGAGAATTTTCCTTCAGCACAGTGCCCACAGATCTTGCTCCCTTAGGAATGAAGGATTTCATCCTGTCAGGATTTCCAATCTTCTTTCTCCTATATTTCTTAACCTGTCCCCTCCAATTGTTGTCAGCACCAGCCTTGACCACTCACTAACCTATATCTCCCGGCCTTATCTCTTTTTCCCTGTTCTCAGTAGAAAGGGAATACCCTCTATAATGTGATCCATAAGAATAATCCCTTTTCTTTCTCCAGTAAAAAAGTCTTCAGGAAGAATTATCCTAGAAATCAGTCAGCTGGTAAGCTGTTTTTTTGCTTTGATGTTTTCAAAAAATAAATGGCTGAATTAATCGCAGCTGACTGTATCTGTAACTTATGTCCTCCACATGCAGGCTGCCTGCTGTTAGAAGGTTCAGAAGAAAGGTATTGAAGCATCTGCATCTTGCAGGCTCACAAACATTGTGGAAGGCTGTGCACATGAGCACCCGGCTGGGCACAGGCACAGCAAGAGACATTTGGCTGGGGGCAAGCACATGCCATGCTGACCTGCCTCCAGGCCTTCTCATGTCACTGCAGCAGCTTACCGCTCTAAGCCTCTGGCTGCTCACATCCTCTGTTCTCAGGCTGGACAGTCTCTGCTAACAGCCTTGCCTTTCTCTTCCAGAGAAAATACTGGGAGACCTCTATTCCCTGACAGAAGTAATGCTGCTGTTCAGAGGTGACAGTGTTGATAATCTGAAATTGTGACGGCTCCATTCCCTCTCTCGCTGCTAAGATAGTTTTGATACTGCATACATTTGGGACCCTTATTGACAGTGTACTCATGTTACAGTAACCCTAACCCTAACAGACATTTTGCAATGTCAAACAAGCAAGCAGTCTAGAAGCATTAGTAAGCAAATTCCACAAAACATAGAAATCCTTTCTTCACCAAGTCACAGGAGCTTTCATATGGGTGACCCCTAACTTTGCACCAGGTAACCCAAAGATTAGTTCACAGAGCCATCAAAATTATTTTTATCATTAATTTCTAATCTGGTTTAGGAATACAATTGCTGTAAATCCCCAATCCTAACTCAGTGGTAAGAGCATATTATCATCCATTATTTCTGTTCTCTTCACTCTTGACCTGCCAAAATATAATCTTTTCCTCAAATGCCACCATCATACTTAGAATGCTCATGAATCCTCATTCTTTATGAATACAACCCAGACATATTTACAAACATATCAAATACAAAGGTGCTTTGTTTTTAAAGCTGTGTTTGTAGTCCAAACTGTAGTTTTTCAAGGAAGCACACCATACGGCTCAGTCTCTGCCAGAACACATGAATCAAGCCTCATAACACCTCAGCACAAAACACAGTACAGCATCACTGTTACAGCTTCATGTGATGCCTTATTCAGCCAAGCAAACCCATGGGAGATTTTGAAAAACACGTTTTTGAGGACAGCTCAGTAGAAAACCTGAAACGAACAAATTTGAAATTAAATTAAAAAAAAACAAACTATAATGAAATAAATACACAAAATTGCAGGCAAATGCATGTTCAGTCTGTTTCTGCTTTCCTCAGTAATTTCACCATTTATTACCTATGACAATTCACACTAATCTCCCCTTCATCTAGAGCTCTGAGAGTAGACACCATTGAATATCATCTGGGAAACAATCCACAAGATGATATAAATATCCAGTTCTGTGTACATTTTTACTTCAGCAAGATTTGGCTTCTCTTCTCTCCATTGGTTTCTCTAGATCTGACCAACTTAAAAATAAAAGAAGAGCACACCAGAGAACACTCACACAGAATACTTTCAGGGAGGAAGGAAAATGTCAAAAGAAATACCAACATATTTGCCTAGAACACCATTTAGAGAGGGACATACTGATGTATTCGGATATCAGCTAATACAACATTCCATATAACTGCATCTTTACTATTCCCAGGAAATAAACAGATTTTCTGCAATATTTGTACTGATATCATATAAACTATTTTTCCTGGACCTCATGGATCTAATAGGAGAAACAACATGAAGATAAAAGTCTCCAAAAAGTGACTTGTACTTGAAACCATGAGCTGAAACTGCAAGTTACCTAACAACTACTTGGTTAAACGAGACTTCCCTTTCCAAGTATCCTCTAAGTGTAGCTTTCTTTTTTCTCAATCTGCACAAATACCACAGATCCTTGAAAAGTAGCAGAAACAAACTGAAAGTCTGTCAGGTTGAGTTTTCTTTCTTTTCTTTAGAAAGGCCTCTCACCAGTCGACTGTATCCTCATCCACAGACCCTTTGCTTCCATTTCTCTCCAGAGACCCATATGGACTCATGGCAAAGCACAGATCCCTTCTTACATGGCAATCTCCACTCATTCAGTGAAGGAAGGGTTGGTCAGTCCAGAGGTTATGGCACTGGCTGCAGGAAGCACCTCGAGAAACCCTGTGTAAGTCAGTGGTCTGCACGGGTCTGAGATCCCTGCCTCTAAGATGGGATAAAATGCCTGCCTCACAGCTGGGACATGAATTTGAGCTGGGGTCATCCTCCTCAATTTAATAACCAAAAAGTGCAAGAGCAGTTTAGTTGTGCTCTATAAATAGCCTGATCTTTACACTAGGTACTCAGCAAGAAAAAGAATTTCCATATTAAATAATTCACATCTATCCAGTACTAGAGGGAAGGAATTAACTCGTGTTTTGTTTTTACACAATGCTTAACATGACTGCCAAAAACCTAAATGCAAATAAATTAAATTGACTAATGAAAATTAAAACTCTGGAGAAGTATACAAAATTTAAGTGACAGATAGTTTCAGAACACAGGAGACTACTGAGGATCTTTCCCTTATGGCCCTCCTTCCCAGAGATGATCATTATTTAAATTTTTATATAAAAAGAGAGAGAGAGAGGAAATCAGATCTAAACATAGCAGAACTCTTTGCAAGTCACATATATTTAGCTATTTCCTCCAACAAGAAGCATCTCAAGTTTCTCTTTAAAGGGGTCAGAAATATATTGGCTGTACCTGAAAGTTTCAGGGACTGTGAAAGCTTTAAAATCTGTTGTAAATCCTTAAAAAGAACTCAAAGTTACTTTGTACTCTTGAATAGTCATGTCTAAATTATTACTTAGTATTAAATATTTGAAGTGGAAGATTTTCAAGGACTGTTGCAATTTTGAAGGGGTATTAGGTGGAATTCACTTGAAATCTTGTTGGGGAAAAATAATCTGTTTTCTAATTATGAACAAAGTATTAATACTTTTTTCTTCCTGTCAATAATATAGCGTTTTGCTGTTATCTCCAACTACACACACACAAATACCCACACAGTTGGAATGGAACAACACTGAAATTGAGGTAAGGAAGTTAACGCAAGTGGTGGTTGATAAACCCAAATGCAATAGCTAAGTGTACAAAAAAGTAAGTACAAACTAAGTCATTTTTCTAAATTTGAATAGGTGCAATTTTATGAAACTTACAGGAAGCCAAGAAAACAGTGTTTTCCAAAAGTCAATGCAAGGCTAGTTTCAGATAAATACAACATTCCTTTAGTGCCACACCAATAACATATTTTTTTTATGAACATTATCAAAGGCTGAACATCTAAGGGTAAATCACGGGATAAATTAAAGGGATTTATCACTAAATCAAAGAAGATACAAACTTCTTAGATCTATTATATTAAACACAAGCAAATGTGTTAAAAAAGATTCTAACAGGTATCCATACTACTTAATTCTCAATTTAATTAAAGATATAATATCTAAAAAGAAAAAATCTCTGGAGAGTTTAATACTTGTCACACATGCAGTTCTTCAAGTCATGCAAGAAAATATTTCTTCTAGAAGGCCTTTTGGAGCTGCCAGGCATGTGCATAAAAGAGAAGTAGCAGACAAGAATGCATAAGATCTGATCATTCACACAGAATTTTTCTGTGACTTACAGTAGTGTAGTGATTCGACAAAATATTTACATTACTGTTTTTCAGGGAGAGTCTAATACATCCTCACAGAGTTAATGCTTAGTTCTAATGAGCCCACAGTAAAGAAATATCATCAGCTACCTCTTGACAGCAGGAATGTACAAAAAATGTAGAATTTCTTGAAACATGATTTACAAAGAGTGAAATTCAACATTTGAAAATGTTATACTATCCTAAGCTGTTTTGCAATATCTTAATGAGAAGTTAAACATTGTTGCTGTTCTCGTTCTGGTAAACTTGAATTTCAGAGTTAGTTGAAATCATTCCTTGAAATAAAAGGTGCTGGTATAAATATAAAGATGCAATTACTGAGATAGGTAGAAATGCAAGAGATTTATGTACATAATTGTGCTGGTTTTAGAGGTAAACCAGCAGGAGAAATGGACCCACCACAAGAGAGTTTATAAGTCAGAGTTACAATTTAATGAAAAATATTAC
>JAWWEW010000001.1:18770505-18781780 GCA_035583185.1 Anabacerthia variegaticeps | reverse complement strand
AGAGGGGGTAGAATACATAGCTTTGATCACCCCCCACACAGTGATAACCGGTCCCACCTGCTGAACTAGGACAATAATGTATCTCTTGAAGAAAAGAGGCTTTCTTTATTATTTTTTCTTGCCCCACCTTCACAGCACTGAAATGCACAATTCTCTTTGCAAAACGAACCCTTCCTAGTCCAAGTTTTAAGGAGAATCTGGAGGGACAGAGGTCTAAGCAGAAAGCTAAAAATTGTAAAGTTATTTCCCTAGCTGCACCAGCACAACTAGCAGCATGTAGACAGTCACTCATATACAACTGCTCCTGACTAGAATCATATAGACCACCCTGCATGAATGTAATAGGCTTTTAATAAACAGACCCACAAACTACCTAGAAAACAGATAAAAAGAATTTGCTTAGAGGCACCCCAACAGGAAGAATTCTTGAAGTGGTAGTATGAGCTTTCCCTTAAGTGCTGCCTTGAGGTCAGTGAAGGAGCACACAATCTTCAGTAACACTGCTAGCAGTTCACAAAAGGTTTGGGTTTTCTCACAGATCTAGAGAATAAATAAAGTACAGTTTCAAGTTCACAGCTTGGTGTTTGTTATCTCTTGCATCAGCTCATTTTCACCCTGATAGTCCATCAGAACATACCCTAGCTACTTTGACTAAATATATGGGGCAGTTATGGGAGAGGCTGTCATTGTCCGGGCAAATTGCTAAGCAGCTCATCTTATCAGTGACAGCAAACTTTCCTACAAGGCAGTGCTGCTTCTCTCCCATGGCATAACTGTATGTGCTTCAGATACTGCTGGTTAAATTCCAAATTCAGAAGATATACTGATGTTGCTAAGTTATATAAAGTGATATTCAATTATAGAGTGAAAGATATGTGCCAAATCTTTATCCTCTGACATTCCTTGCCTTGCCATCAGACAAAGGATCCTGCTTCTTTGACTGAGCCTTTCTTGAGTTCTGGTGCCTCTGGTTGACCCCTTTTTTCATTTGTGCTAGAAGAGACTGCGAGTTGCACTCTGGCAATTCCACATGCCTGATAAAGAAGGTCAGCCCTTAGCCTATGGTCTGCTTAAGCATTTGGCAGGATATAGAGATACAGACAGTTGGCACTACTTTTCTGCATAGCAGCTGAATTTCACTTGGGTGGAAGCCATTTCCACCCTTTGCAAAAGCCCATATGAGGACTTTAAGCAGCTATTTCTGGTTAGCATGTCCAGAGGTTGCAATAACTATGCCCTTCACAATTGCAGAAAATTAACTTTCTCTGTTGGAGAACCTTGCTCTTTACTAAGGTCAAAACTCACCTGGACAGCAAAACATACAAAAAAAGAATGGCATAAGCATTCACAAGAGTAGCAAAAGCAATGCAGAAGCTGCTCCTTAATCCTAGGTGGTAATGTGCTATTTCAGAAAGCATTATTACTTCATGATAACACTACTTTCATTGTATAGAATGATTAATCGCAATTGCCTTTGCACTTCAGTATTTTTCAGAGAACACTTTTCCTTCCAACGAATATATTAGTGCCTCATTTCTGTAAACACCCTCCTTACAACTTGGCCTGTAACACAGAGCTAGATACAGACCAGTAGAGATGGGTATTTTTTTATCTTGTTTTGATTTTTGTGAGAGATAAGTTTTTTTCTCTGAAGTGAGGGAAAAAATTATTCAAGAACTTCCACTTTAATCTAGCCATGAATTATATTCTAAGTCTTCCTAATGCATCTACAGTTCCAGTTCTCTGTTAGATTGGTTTAATGTTACAACTATGATCAAAGAATGCATTTTCTTCTGTATTCCCAGGCTTTCCCAATAATGCAGAATGCCAGAGTTTTGGGGATAGGGGGAAAAAAAAAAAAGAAAGAGGCCTTTTCTGTTTTACATGGAAACCATTTTATCCCTAGATACTACATTGTCCCACTATCCACAGATATCCTTTATGGAGTCAACCACATTAAAATATCTGGATTTTAAAAAGCTCCATTGGATTGGCTTATGGCTGTAACCCTTGCTCCCTCTTTTGCTTCCTCAATTCTCCTTTATTTTTAAATACTCTCCTACCCCCACTGAGATCTCATTGCAAGGTTAGTGAAGTACATCAACAGATCGCCTAGGGTGGTGTTGGGGTCTCCATAATTAGATGTCTTTAAAAACAGATTCAATGGTATCTGTCAGAAATAGTTTATGTATTGCTTATCCTGCCTTAGGGCAGGACAAACTAGAAGATTTTCTTTGATGTTATGACTGTCAATAGGATTTCTGCACCTAGAACACCCAAGGATTTATGAAAAGATTAATCTCATATTTCTTTGGGTCAAAGATTTGTTTTTCTGGTCTCTAACATATTGCAGCAGTACCCAGTTACCAGGCTACAGATAGCACTAATATCTTGGATACATCAGGGAAGCAACTGGTTTGTCAGTATTAACTTCGATAGCAACATCTGAATAAGGCTGAAATGCTCCTCTGGTCAAAGGAAGTGTTCAAAATGAATGAACAATCTTAGTCTTATTTAATATCATCTCAGACTTTATTTAAGGTTCTGCTAAAGGGTTAAAATGGGATTACAGGGGTCTCAAGGCCTTCCCTTGATGATGTGATTTCCTTTTGTGTTGGCAGACCACTCAGCCATATGCCTCCTTCAAAAGACTGCTATGGACTGATGGCACATAACTGGTATGGTGATCAGCTGCAAGGTAAGAATTTCATATGAAACATGCTGGAGAATAATTCTTTTCTGTAACAGCATTTTGATGGTATAAGATACATAGAATTTGTGCAAATTAATACAAATTTAATAATAATCTTTCCATAACAACCATATTATCAGAATCAGCTATTTCTATTACAAAATACTGACCACAGGGTCATTGATAAACAAAACCAGTCTTAAATTCAGCAGTGGAAAGCTGAGTTTTCATCTGAAAATTCTGTACTTGCTTCAAATCAAAATTTCAATAAAGGGATGTGATTCAGTGAAACTGTTGGGTTGTTGCACATGAAATTATTTTTTTCTGCTTCTTTACCAAGAAAAAGTCACACTGTAAATTGATGCAAAGCAAGTAAATAACTGTTGGTCTAGATAGCAAAATTCCTTACCTGACATTTCTATTGCAGGCAGCAATAGACCCAGGCATTTGTGCCACACACGCACACACACAGACACGAACACAAACACACACACACACACGCACAGAGAGGCACTTTTGTGTAAGAGATCTCCAGTTTTGACCTCTAACAGTTATGTAGAAGGTCAGTTTTCCACAACTTTGTAGAAAGCTTCTGTGTAACTGTCTCCACAGATGGAAAGACATCCCCATACACAAAAGAAACAAGACCCCAACAACAGTGTTTTCAATCATAGTGCCTATAGTTTTTCAGAGGCTGAGATATTGAAATTCTCAATCTCATGTGGGTCCAGTAGTAAGGATTGATGCATTTACTTATTAATGTGCTGAAACAGAGACTCTCAGAATTAGGCACAAGTGATTCTCAACAAGGCTGTCTGCAAAACTTGTGCCTGGACCTTTAGCTGAAGACTTGTTCAGGGGCCTCACACACTCCTAGCAGAATGAATCTGTGTCTGGCTCTCATTGGGTTCCTGGCTAACCTTACACTGGATAGAGTTTCTCAAGGTACAAAAAAATGAGTGTCACACCAGGGTAGTAAAAGGAGAAACTGAGAGATCACATTTTCTGTGGCCCAGCGACATTTAGTCTTAAGTGAACTACAAAGGCTCAATCAACGGTGTGATGATTAGGGCATTTAGAAGACTGTAATAAAAGAAAAGATTGAAATCAGTTAAAGATCTGTGCTGCTTTCTCCAACATGCACCTAAATGTTAGCCCATTTATTTGGTCCTAATCCACATTGCTTCATCCTCGAATTTCACATATCTCTTCTCCCTTGTCAAGGGTCTTCATGTGAACAAATTCAGAAAATCTCCCTTTGGTTCTGCCTCAGGAGAAAAAGAGCAACAAACTGACATTTTTCGATAAATGAGAATTCTTGTTTTCATCAACTCAAGGCAATTGCAGACTTAAATTTAGGACCATAGCCATGAATATTCACTAGTACTTCCAGGCATCTATACATTTTCAATACCTGCTTTCATTTTGCTTTTTCAGATCCAAAGCTAGATAAAGTGTACAGAATCCAATGTATCATATTTGAAGAGTTGAAGGGCAGCTGGGATTTATTTCACAACAGCTAATTGGGATCTCTGCTTTTGGACTTCACCTGCATCCTTCTGCCAATATAATTCTTTATGTCATACTGGTAAAGCCAGCAGAATGTCAGGAGAGATTAATTTGCTTCCCTGAGATTAAAGCAGTGAACATATCAATTTAATCCAGAGTTTTGTGAGACAGTCTCTTAATCAACAAGAATAGTTATGCACTAATAAGAATTTTGTAATTGCTAAGCAAAAGATGGGGTGGGGGGGAAATTCCTGTTCCAGTTTGGCAGGTTTGTGAATAGCTCCTGATAAGAATGAACAAAGTGTTTCTACTGTTCTTATCAGTGCTTCACTTCAATACATCAACCTTGCTTTGTCAACAGGAATAATTCAGCTGAGCCTTAGAAATGTGAATGCATACAATTCTACCAGGAAACCCTCTCAGTGCTTTCTGAGAGTAACCACACTGCTCTGGTGCTCTGTCAGGTAAATATATATGGTATGAGAGCCTTGAACTTTGAATCAAACAGGTATCTAGTGCTGTCTACTCTGGAGCTGATGACATCTTGCATTAGTGTGATAGGTTGGGAGATGCAGGCTGCCAGGTCTGGTGGCTTATGGGAATTCCTCTGACTCTGCTCCTCACTGCTGTTTTGTAGGAAAGACAAATGTCTTACAATACAGAGAACACTCAGTATCATAACATTAATCTGTGGTAGTAGGGGAATTATTCTCAGAATTTCAAAAGCTCCTTTTTTTTCCCCCAGTGTATACAGCTAAGATTACACTTCCTTTCCCTACTCATCCTGTTCACAGAAGTCCTTCCCTACAAAAATTCTCTCAGACTCACTGCAATCTTTCACCCCACTCATATGTCTACACCAGCAGAGTAAAAACCACCCCCTGTGCACAACAGCATGCTAATCCCTGGCAGATCCTTTTCCTCCTCTCACTCATAACATAGTCTTCACAACAGCTTGAGCAGTCTTTGAAGACAAAAAAATGCAGACAAACTATTCTTTTTTTTTTTTTTTTTTTTTTTTTTTGCTCTGTGCCATTGTGTACTCCAAATTACTATTGACAAATATTTTCATACCTGAGGATCTGTGTTGCTCAGCCTATTCAATCATAAACTTCAGTGTTTGGTGGTTTTGATTTTTTTCCTCTTGGAGGGCTTCCTTAACGTAACAGAAGCCGAGGCTTTTAGAATTAGGAGCCAGACTAGTGCTCATGAAAGTTAGAGATCAATAGAGCTGTTATGAAACAGGCTGGCACTGTACAAAAGCACAAGCCTGTTCTGCTGCTGCATCTCAATTGCACTGCATGACACACCTGCTGTTCTAGTCTTGCTTTTCCCTTGAGGCAAGCCTTCTAATGTGCTAATTTATATGGTGCATAACAGAGGATTTGGAATAGAGGCCTTAGAGACTCCTTTTCACCTGGTGCCTTATTAGGGATTTGAGCCCACTTCGATGGAGATGAAAAACCAATGAGTACAACTCATTTGTGTCATTTAGTTCTCAATAGGTAGCCAGTTAGTGAATAATAGACTTGCAATGACTTTGTGCAGGTCATTTTCTTTAACAGATGTTCCTTTGTGAAGCTTTTATCCCATAACCGTTCTGTGGGTTTTCTTTGTGCATTAACTATGCATTCAGGAGCTATTTATTCATTTGTCATTAAACAAAATCAAACCAATTACATGTTAATAATAAAAAGGCAACAATTATATATTTTGCATTTCTCCAATATTTCTGCCTATTTCCCATTCTGCTTTCAGAGTCAGACTGGCTGCAAAAGGGAGAGCTCTTACTGTTTTGTTAGAGAGACAGAGAATGGTTTGGCAACGGATCTGGAAAACTCCTAAGCCTCTCCACAATAACAGAGTCACAGAACAGCTGAAGCTGGCAGGGACCTAAGGAGAGATTGTCTAGTCTAACTCTCTTGAACAAAGAAGGGTCAGCAGGAACATGTTGTCCAGGACCATTTCCAGTTGAGTTTTGAGTATCTCCAAGAATGGAGACTTCACAAACTCACTGAAGAATCTCTTCCCATGTGCAATACCAATGTAAAAGCCTTTCTTAATGTTTAAATGGAATTTCTTGTATCTTGGTTTTTGTCCTTCCACTGAGCACCACTGAGGAGAGTCTGGCTCTGTTTTCTTTATTCCCTCCCAAGAAGCATTTATGACTATTGGTAAGACACAAGGTTAAAACACCTCAACTTTTTAAAAGCTTCTCCTCACACAAAAGGTACTGCAGTCCCTAAATCCTCTTAGATGCACATTTGAAATTCTTGCAATATAAAAGGTTAAGTGCCATGCCTTCATTTTTTTTGCCTTTCATTTGCAACCCACATTCCTAGGTCAAGAAAAGCACTGATAGAAATACAGCTACATAGTTACACAATAATTCTGCAGGTTAAGCTGGTTTAACTCTGGGGAGAGGTATAACATAACTTGCTGACATCTCCATGGCTTTGAGAAGCTGTCTCAAATTGACTTCAGAAGGTCATGTGCTGAATCAGATGCAGAGCTCATACTGTACTACTGGAGTTTCAGCATTTACCCCTCTGCTTCACCTCTTGTATAAATACACTGGTTTCTTTTATCAGAAGGCCAAGGAGCCATCCCTCACAGTGTTTCAGAAGTAGCATTTAAATATTTCAGCATTTAGCTATGTAAAAGCAGAAGAATGGCAAAAAAATCTCATCACTGGACAGTACACAGGACAGGGGAAGAGCTCAACATTTTGAGTACAATATTCCACTGGTGAAAGTTTGGTTAACTGCCGACCAAGGGAAAAGATATTTTTTATTGTTATATTGTCATGTTTCTTTCTTTGATATAATATTTGAATAGCAAGTAGTTGAAACAAAAAAATCTACCAGTAGTGATTAAGCTATAAGAAAACCACAGTGAATAAAATATTTAAGTTATTCAGAATTCAAATGTGTGTGGATGTGAGGAGTAAGGTAATTTCAAAATCCCAGGGCATGAGTACAAGTGATCTGAGTAGAAAATTTGCTATTTTCATTCACTATTGATTTTTGTTGTCTATATTTGGATAGTATAGGATGGTGCCTAGAATTTAAACAACTCAAGAACTTTCTTGAATAATCTCGATTTATCCAATCTTCTCCACCTTGCTTTGAACTCCAGGTGTAACAACAGCCTTAAAGACCTGCTGTTAAGTGCTAACACAAAACCTTGAAGATTGAGATTGCCTCTTCCAGATATTTTAAATGTGTGAGCCTGACAAAGATCTTAATGGAGCAGGGATTTTGCATTTGCCACATTCTCCTGTCTGGAGAGGCAGATAACACAGAAGTGCAGCTTGAGCACCAGGCAGGGGCATAGGCGATTTCAGAGGAAATTGTAATAAATGATGGCTTTAGCTTATCATTCCCCACAGGCTGTTATGCTTAGCTACTGCTGTTCAGGTCTCAAGGTCTATGAAAGCATGACACTGCCGTGATGACAGCCTGTCACCATGATACTTGTGTTCAGCAGCAGAACATCACATCTACTCCTGGACTGAACTCAGGAGCCCAGATTGTGAGCTGCAGCAAAGTGGTCCTTTCAGGCACCCAGGACTGGGCTGAATGCAGGCTGGCAGCTCCCCCAGAGCAGGCCTGTGAGGTCAGTTCAGTGGGTTTAGCCTTCCCAGAAGGCCTTGCAAGAGCCATTTCAGGCTGTGAGAAACAGTGGTCAGCAATGAATGCTGGAATCCAGCTTAGGTTTATAAGTAAAGTGGCCATCCTCCCTAGCCTCCTCTGCAATGAGAGGACAGCGGCAGGCTCCTGAGGGCTATTTGGAGCAGAAGCTTAACTAAATGCCCGAGGAGAAGCCTTTCTCTCCTCCTTAACTCAAAGTGCTAACACAGACTGAACTGCTGATGCTGCACCTCAGCTTGGTGAGCAAAGTTAAGCTCATGTCCCATTCAAGACTTTGAGCAGGTCTGCAGAGCAATCCATTTACCCACTCAAGTTTCAGATATGCATTTGGAACCCTATGTTTTCCTATACTCAGGCAAGACAAGAAAGTAGGGTTGAATATTCAGGGGTTGTGTGCAAAAGGACAGTGAACTGAGGCACTAAAAGTGAGTTTTAGATAAAATGAAAAACATGTATGCAACTCTGAGAGCTGCTTTTCCCCATCTCAATGTATTAACACCCAAATCCAGTCCTGTGTTTTATAGTTACTGTTTCATATAATTCCTTTTTTACATAGGAGCACAGAGTTAAACATGACACCATACTGTGGAGCACTTCAGTACACCTTGCATTTCTGTACACTGTGTATCTCCAGCTGACTTTCCAACTAGCAATACTATTGGATCCAGTCTGCTGGTAGTTTTGGGTCTGATCTGGGGGTTCGGTGCTCCCAGGGGACATTTTTGGAGGCAGCAGGGCTTGATCTACAGTTGAGCATTCCATGTCTGTCGCTTGGTCTCTGAAAATTAAAGACTGCAAAGCTGAGCTCCTCCCATCTCCTTTTTAAAACTTTCTGAATCCCACTCAGTGGGGTTGGCACTTTCTGAAAACTAAGATATGTTAAATATCCAGTGGCAAACAAGCTGGCTATTGAAAATCAGGCAGTCTAGACACTTGGAAGCAAATCCTATATCTACCATTGATTAAAATACATTGATTCTGACATTAGGCAACACCTTTCAGTGATCCCAGAGTATCCACCCATCACTATGCCTATGCTTATAGCAGTTCAAGGTGGCAACTTAATAGGTCAGACAGATCATGTGCAGTGATCTATGTTCCCTGGAATAAAAGAGTAGAAAAATAGGTAGGCACAAGTTTACCTGCAAAAAGGGAAGGATATCAAAGATGACAGGTAAAAGAAGTAAGAGAAAACTGTCACTCATGTACATGCTACCTACTATTTTACACTGTCCTGCTCATTGCTTGTCACTTCTCCCCACTTTTTTATTTCACACTGTGAAAGTTACGGCTCCTTACATTAGACTACTAATGAATTACTCTGGGATCCGAATTCTAAGCAATACCCAATACACTGAAGTTCACCTCCACAATCCTGGCACTCATTTAATACCAACATTACCCCTAGTGGTAACTTAAATCTGCTCTAAATTAAGCTGGCTGTGTGAGTTTGGGAAAAAAAAAAATAATTCCCTACAGTAGACAAAACCAAAATATTGCTGCTGGCCAAGCCACCCACATACCCTTTTTCAAAGAAATTGTTTGCACTGAGGTCTTCTCTGAAGAGACCAAGTGAGTGTTTATTTAAATTTCCTAACTCTGTCTCCTTTGGGAGCACCATGGCATCCTGTTGTACATAGCCCCCTTTTGCACTAGGATATAATTCACCCCATGAGTTCTCCCCATTTTCTCCTGTACATGCTTCAGGGCAAGTGTCATGCTGGGACATGGCTTTGGTAGGTGGCAGCGCCCTTCTGAGCACTGCAAACTGGGGTCACTTCCTTATAGACAGCCACAGCTACATTTCCTGCTGTCCTGACATGTACAACTGCAAATGAAGAAAAGGAAATATTTCCACGCTTGAGGGTTTTTTTCAACATATCTGTGTATCTGCTTTATAGTGGTCTAAAGGAGTGAACATCTTGTCCTTTATAGGAATTTAAGCAAAAAAAAAGTTGCAATCTTCTGCTTGGGTTGTTTGTTTGGTCTTTTTTTTCTTCTATTTGATAATCCAGCGATATCAGTATTCATCTTCCTTATGCTTCTGCAGTTCCTCTTAGATTGGCAGCTCCTCCGCCCTTGCATTAAAGGTCAGAGTTGAAATAATTTTCTCTAAGATATTTCTTCCTATAGAGGTTAATTAAAAGAACAAAGGACCAGATACTCTACTGTCTTCTGTTTTGCATAGTTGTTTGCAGACCTGGATCCATTCACAACTCACACAGGAATTCACAGCTCTTCAGACATCCTCCAGTATGGACCACTAGGCTATATAAATATATGGGGCAGGTGCAGGACTGAGAAGACAACTACTGAAACAGTGCTTGAACACTTAAAGATCACCATACTTGCCTGATTGACACAAAGGTGTTGGCAGGCAGGCCGATCACTGAAACAGCTCAGAGGAAGAAGGCATATGAGCTCAGCAGGGGATTTCTACTTTTGATATTCTTAGCTCTTGTAAATTCATTTCACCGATGAAAGGGATCATGGTTTTAAACTGTTCCTCCACAATGACACAACCTACCTCTTCTAAATCTGCCCTAAAGGCACTGGGTACAGTGAAAAACAATTACCTGCTCAGCACCCCTCTCTTATTTTATACCAGTACTACCATATCATGAAAGTTTAAATGGCCATACAGTTGAGTAGGAATGGAGACTCAAAATAAAATCAATTTCACTTCTCACATTAATTTGGTGTCACTTGCATGCTTTCTCTGTCATTCTTCCAGTTCTCCAGTGATCCACAGACTTTCAGGTTAAACATGACAAGAATTATTTACATGCAAGACGCACATAGGGAAAAAGCCCTAAGCAAACAACTGTTTTAAAGAAGGAATACAAAAGGGGCATAGGCCTGGGCTGGACAATATTTTTCCACAAACTGCCCGTGCTGGAAAAGTGGATTTTCAACTAACTTAAATATTTCCACAGTTAAAAGCCTAAAAATCAAAATATTTTTCTGTGGAAATGCTTCCTGATATATCAAGAATATTGTGGCTGTTAGTTCATATCCTCATTTTTCCAAGTTAACTGTGATGCACTTTAATTCTCAGCTTCAGTGATGTGAAAATCGCCCTGGAAGCCCTAGAGTGGCCAGGGAATCTGGTCTAGAGAAGGCAAAGAAAGCACCCAGGAATATAGCACACAAGGTGTTCTGACACCTTTTTCAAATTGCAATGAAGAAAACACAAGAAAACCACAAAGGTCTTGATATAAGGAATCAATAAAGAACTAACACTGAGAAGGTTAATAGAAATAATAGTAGAGGCTTTTGCTGAAGTAGCAGAGATAGACTGCATGGTTGAATTGTTAGCTACAAAGGATGTTATGGTTGCTATAAGTACCTGGCCTTGAAGCTTCTAAAACTAAGGATAAATCAGGAGAAATGTCAAGAAAGTGAGATAATTGTAGAAGTT
>JAWWEW010000001.1:18745113-18770405 GCA_035583185.1 Anabacerthia variegaticeps | reverse complement strand
TTTAACTGTATATAAACAGGCCTGTAAGCACAAACAGGTGTGCATGTTTTTGGTGGAGCTATCCCCCATGCACCCAGTGCTGAATAAAAGTATCTTCTCTACAACTACCTAGTTGTGGGGTTTTTCCAAGCGTCAGTCTAGGACATATGTGTTCCCTTTCTGGGTTCCTGTTTTCCCCCCTGCCTGAGAAGCACTGTGTTCCTCAGCAGCGCTCTTTGGAAAGCATGGAAGCAGGAGCACAATCAATAATGGTGTAATTTTCTGTCTTCATGAATGAGCAATGGACAGCAGTCAAAGAGGGGATGTGATTCTATTCTCAGCATTGTTCTCACTGACTCATCATTTTATATCTGCTATAGCGCTCAGGGAATTTCTCAAAGGGTCAGATTCTGTATCTCTTACTTTTGCTGGACAGTAAACATAGCTACACTGGGAGGCATAACTTCCTGAGAAAGCTGACACAGACTGTGAGGGCAACAAGGGCAAATCCCCTAAGAACAGACTTCTTCAACACGGTATAAAAGTACCTTGTTTTCCCTGAGAGCAAGGGATATTCTAGGGTGGAGTAGAAGCATAATCCCATGAGAATATAACCAGAGTTCAGCAGAATATGGTACCAGGAACACCCTCAAAAACAGGGCCAAAGAGGAAGTGAAAAATAAAATGGAATCACTATCACCACTTCATCCTTTATCATTTAAAAAATTTTGGCTCCTGCAGAAAAAGAGGCAAAACTGACAACATTGCCACACTTACTGTTTCTGGGGAGTTTCGGAACCACTGTTTCCAGATAATATCACTTTTTGTGAAGTCTGATATATTTTAAAGCTCTTTGTAACAATTCATTGCATAATTCAAATGGCCTCTACACTACAAACAGCGAACATATTTATGCTGGCAGAACTGTCAGTGCATTTTTGTTATAAGAAGCTTGGAGGTCTGCTACAAATAATCTCCGAAGAGTAACTCTAATTAGCGGCTAAAGTTGGCATATTTCCTGCTATCTGAAATTAGATCAGAGAGTTAGGCTGAGATGAAAAAGTCCTATTAACTCCCTAGGTTTCCAGTTCCTGTTTATTCATGGAAATTAATGTTTTGAACTTTATCAACTATTATCTAGAGAAGTCTGGAGTCAGTGGTAACAGAGTGGTTTGAGAGAGACTTTACTGCCAGTTGTTCTGTTGAAGTACCATAGGCACTCCACATAAATATCCACGAGAAAACTTCATGTAATTGTTACATGCAGCAGAACAATAGTCAGGAAAGATGGTTGAGTGGCCAGCATGCCAGCCTGGCAATTATAAGAAGTGGGAGACATTCCTTGCTCCAAGGTACTATTTAATCATTTCTGCATGACCCAGAAAAACTCACTCTTTGGGGGAGGGTGAAAATGGGGAAGATAAACAAAAGGTTGGCTATAGTTAAGTGAATCTTTGTTTTTCCTACAGCATGTGGAAACAGAGAGGCTCGTTCAGACAAAGAAGCCCAGTTTTTTGGTGTTCAGTGACTACAGTTAGCCTTTGTGTAGACATTCATTTGTCATCTGTAAAACAGAAATAGCACTGCTCCCCCTCATGGGAACATTAGACAGATGAATACTTTCCTCTGCTTCCTAGAGACCTTGACCTGCCCCGGACAGGCACAGCAGAAGCAAACACCATAACCATCTCCCCACATGGCTCTCCAGCTTCCCTAGGGCTTTGGTGCTGAGACTGGGCTTTACATTTCATTTAAATTTCATTTTGCCTTCCACACAATTTCAGCAGCTCTGAGGTTTGCCATGGCTGCATGATCCTCTCCTTTTTTTAGCTCTCTGCAACTTGGAAAATATGAAAATGCATAAGCTTCTTTTAAACATCAGGACAGGTAGAAAGACTGCAGAAAGAAAGGCACAAGAAATCGTCCTCTCGGGAAATATATTTAAACTTCAGTTCTTAGAATTTCTAAACAAGGAAGATATTTGTCAAGCTGTATTTTGCTCAGTGAAACATGGGGAGGCAATTTTTACATCCCAGGGCTAAGCAGAGAAAACCTATGTAATTCTAAAGTTAACATGTAGACAAAGGAGGAAATATGTTACTAGGTCAGGCTACTTTTGTTTAGACAGAGCTATAGAGAATTTAGGCTGTCTTTTAGTTCTGGTAGTCAGCCTGAGCAGACAAATCAATGTCTTAAGCTCTTAATAGCTACAGAAAAAAAAATAGAAAAGTCAGGCTTATATTTCAAAAGAAAGTTGTGGGTTTAAAGCAATTCATTATCCTATTAGGTAATGTGGAATTGTTTTGCTAAATCCATCTACCACAACAGAAAGATGAACAATTTGATAAAATCTGAAGTGAAACTGAATCTTCACAGATAGAATGCCAGCGTACAATCACCCTCTCCTCCATACCACAAAGCGTACCACACAGACCCTTGCATTTATAAGCTGAGATGACTCCTCTCCATCTTTCTAACACTCTCTCTCTCTAGTTCTCCTCCTGAAGAGGATGGACAGGATCTGTTCAAAGAGACTTTAAGGACAACAGCAAAAGTCTATCACCTTAGGCTTGTCTTAATAGCATAGTCAATATAACTGCTCTCTCAGGAGTGCATCCCACGTAAACAATCAACCCTTTTTTTAACAGCTGACAATGGTTTAAAGCCAAGTTGGTGGCAAAAGAACCCAGTGGTCAGAATTGAAGTGCAGTTCATTCTCCTAGCAACCCAAACACCCTTTGGAAGGGAATACAGGCAACACCCAGTTGCATTCTACCAGAGCTGCAGTACCAACCCAAAGGCTCATTCCTAGGAAATTTAAGCATTTTCTCTCAATACCTTCCAGCAAACAGCAGCGTTTCACAGCAGGGGAAGCAGTGAGTGTGTCTCCGAAGTCTCATGACTGATTACAGGTATGTGCAGGGTGAACAAGGCAGGCAGGGCTGAGTTCTAGCCCTGCAGAAGTCTGCAGAAGCAGGCTCATTTCTGTCACCATAACATTAGATGACTAAAGCAGAGCTACTTTACATTTCTAGGAGAGCAATGAGTAAATTGAATGAGACTCCAGTAACTAATCAGAATCTTACCTGCAGACTGCAGTATATTGCGGAAAAGTGTTTGTATAGTTACTATGAACTTCATATGTCTCTGTGGGTGTTATCTGTACCCTGTGTTGCTGGGGGATTAAATAATTCATTTGTTAGGAAGACACAGAGCCTGGCAGGGTTGCCCAGAAATGTGAGATAGAGCAATAAAGAATCGTTCACCTGGTCTGCTGAAGGAAGCAATGGGCCTTAAGCCAGCAAAATGTGTTTGGCTTTGGACATGCTCTGAAAAAACACACTAAGGGTCAGGGCTTAAAAACTCAAGCTGACATAGTATCAGTTAAGACAGCAGTGCTCTCCCCTCAAGCAAACACCTGATGGAGACTCTATAACAAAGGGAAATTCTTCAGCCAAAAGGAGCCCATTTCTTGCCAGAGGGCAACATGGAGAGATTTGGTCTTTACTGAGAATTTAAACCAAGCCCAGGGACAAGACCAGAATCAGCGTGAATTCAAAAATCTGATGCTTAATATTGATTTGTTATATTTTACATTTTAACCCTGTGGATGTTTATTTTGCTAGGCCTCTTTCCTTAATGTACCATTCTGTTGTCCTCGAAGGGTGTAACCAGGTGAAACCCACCAGCAAACTGTGGAGTTTGGGAAGCCCAAGAAGCAACCTCAAATTGAACAGAAGGCCTACAGGGTTCAATGCCACGAGTAATAAGGACACTTGGAACTATTAAAAAGCTGTGTCTTTATGTAGCCCTGGGAAATTAATGCCTACCAAATAATGTACTTTGAACTAATCACAAGAGCCTGGAGAACATTAAAAGAGAAGGATGAGACCTGTTTTTAACACAGATGATATATGCTTTTACTAAAGAAGATGTTACTATTCTGAACCAGGTTTCCAGCTGCAGTTAATAAGCTCTGGGTTCAGCTCCATTTGGGAGAACACAAAGCAGCTCTTTATGATTTCCCCACCCTAGTAATGGCTTCACTTTGGTCTGCTCTCCACCATTGCACTAGTCCCAGGGGCATCTTTAACTTACTGGGAATTCTTGTTATTTAAGCTCTTAAGGTTTGGTAGAGTGGCACAGAGGAGGTATGACAACTCGAAGAAGCCAGTATTTCCAGAACCACGACAAATAAAACAGGCCAGCCTGTACTCTTTTTGCTGGGAAGGCTGCTCCACAATACTCCAAGACCTTTTCACTTGCTGACCCTCTCCTGGTGTCTTTGACAAAAAAGGAGAGGCAGCATGTCTACACCTCTAGCACAGTGAAAGAGCACGTCCACAAGAGCTTGTGGGCATTGCATGCTCCACGTCCTGCCTGTGTGTGCACAGCCTGTGCATGCAAGCCTACAGATGAGTTAATGCACATTCAGACACCTCCTCTCTGGGTATTCTGCAATCATTCTTGTATCAGTAAAGTAAATCTTGAGACTTTGGAGATGCCCTAAAAACCAGTATAGACACAGCAAGCATGCCATCAATTTCTAAATTTCCCAATGATAAATATGCTGGAATCTCTAACCTAAAATGCATAATACCAACCAAGGACAAAGTGAGTGCCAAAGAGCCCCTTTAGCAAACAGTTACTACTTCTCTGTTCACACCACAGTAGGAAGGAAAGCCTGTTAGTATATTTAGCTAAATACGATATTAGTTTTGTTTTATAAATGGTTAGTTCCTCCCCAACTGCTCTATAGAGGAAAGATGTGTTTACTGTTGTTGTTGTTTCAATGTATATGCTGTTATTTATTTATGAAGGTAACATTAAGAAATATACCTTGTGTATGGAGCAGAAAGGGCTCAGTCTCCTGGTGATTTTAAAGGAACTTCATTTCCTGCCTCTGGCAGCTGCATCAGGTATTCCTGAATCTGACTCTTCCATGGAATTTACCTGAAAAGAGGTAACACAGGTCAGGATCTAGAATTTTCTTGGACTTTACAGAGCAAAATTTTAGAGTACAGTAAAAGCACAAGTTGAGAAATTTTGATGAAAATGCAACACAAGAGTAAAACAGATTTGTAGTACTGTTTTTGTTTTGTCCAGTAGATACCTCTGCATGCTGCCATCTTAAGTCACATTCTACTATTGCAATTGAGTATGAATGTTGCTGTCAGAATTGTAGAAGAATATTAAAATTATTCCCTTAGTCACTCAAGACTTCAGACTCAAGGGGAAGAAAAGATAGGGGAGCCCAAAATTATGTGATTTTATAGAAGTTGTGAATGACAAATCACACAGGGAAAGCTGACCATTTTTTTCTGTACAAACATTTGGTGGCCAGCTTCTGGAGAGTACTAAGGAGTCACTAGAGACCAAGAAATAGTGGAGCTAGAGATACGATATTGCCAGCACCAATGTTGGTGCAGAAAGCTGCATCATCATGGTTTCATGCAAGTGACACAACTGGATGATTTTTTAAATTTAATTTTCAAAAATTTAAACAGCATTGCTTTTCATAAATGCATCTTCCCCATGTTTCATTGCAGTGCTACAGATGAATAGAAGTAAGGTAAATCTTCTCCTTTTGGATCTCAGGTTTTTCCAAAAGGCTTATAAGAATCATCTCTCTGCCTGTAACACAGGTAAACTTAAACTTCTGAGTTTATTTATTTAAATCCTGTATACATATGAAGAAAGGCATTGCCAAAATAGGTTTTCATTTCAGTGCACTAAATATTTTTACTACTCTCAAGCTTAACAACAAAACCAAGGTCAAAACCAACACAAAAATTCCACAGAGCAATACAAGCAGAAATTATGAACTGTACTTCTCTGGAACTGCTGGAGGTCAAGTCTGAATGAGGCATTTGCATTTGGCAGGACGTGTTTTCACTATCACTAACTTTGGAGAGGTTTGTTACAGCAGAATTCTGCATGCTGTTTTCTTGATGGAGTAGTGATATTAACTTCATAATTCAGTATTACTTTATCTCACTTAGTCTTTATATCCCTGGGGGATCAAAAAACTATGTTTCTATATAGCAAATCACATTAACTGATACATTTCATGAGATTTCACATAAAACTGATGTCATATACTAACATGGCCTAAGCACAAATACAGTGGAAGGGAAAAGATTGATGCGTTCTCTATGGTTTAATAGCACTGAGACTAGAGCAACAGGTAGATTTATGACAATCCCCACATGCATGTCTCATAAGAAAGCACAGCAGTGAACTTTCCAGCGTTAATGTGAAGCTTGTGGAATGCAGTTAACTGACTGGTTTGGCTAGATGGTGGAACAACTCTGTTGGCTTCTTTGCCTCACTGCTAAAGCAGTTCTGATAAAACCCAGCACAACTGTAGAGTAAGACTCACCTAAGTCCCCCTGAGGTATCCTCTCCAATTGACTGATCTCCTCCTTGAAAGATAAGCTCTCTACATTAATCTCACCCCAAAATAGCAACATAGGATGCTAAGTTTACTACTGTAATGGCTGTCAGAGCAAATCTGACCACATCATCTCAGGGTCACTGAGGGCTAGAAGTGGCTTTTCAGTACATTTGAGAGCAAACAGTGAGCAAAGAGGATGCTAACAAATCTCTGTTGACCTCTAAGAACCCTAACTTCAGCTATAACCAGTTGTCTCTGGTTCAAGGATCCACTGTTGCAATCAAGTATATTTTTCTCTTTGGTAGTGCAAATGTCAGAAGAGTAAATATTAAGAGCTCTTAGGGGCTCTGACCAATGGTATGGATACTTTTACTGGGAAAATTCCTACTTTCACTGGATTGCTTACTTTTGCTTCTGCTCCGTGCCACAAGTGGCAAGTAAGACAAATAGAAAAGGGCCCAAGGACTGGGCTGAGTCTTTCTAACTGCCAAAGTGTTTGTGACATACTGCAACATCTGTACTTTTCCTGGAACAAACCTCACCAATATTACAGAATCTGCTTCTGGAATTGACTGAAAAGCACAGATGATGTAGCCAGACCAGAACTCCAGATCACACACCCAGATTGGCATGTTGGCTCAGCATTTTGACTGCAGTGCAGAAAACTGGTGATTATTTTTGTCACTAAAAGAAACACAGATGGTATATAGTTGGAGTACTGCTATCAAGTTCTAGCTCATACCCCTTGTAACATGTCAACCAGGAACCACTATATTCCCACAGTACTTAAAAATAATTTATTTTTTATATTATCACAAGTCACATTCTGTCCCCTAAAAACTTTTTTCAAGGACTCCACAATCTATTCAGCCAGAAAAAAGCTAATTTTACTGTAGCTAGTAAATAGAGGCCTGATTCAGCTCTTCTCAAAACTGGATGCAGAATGGGATTTTGCCATCAGAAAGGTGAAGGGATAGGACCAGCACTGGGCTGGCCTGCAATGGGAAAAGGAGGGTAAGGAACAGGCCTGACCAAAGAGTCACGCTGAGCTTCTTGAAGAGTGTTGCCAACAGTTTCTTGAGGAGAAATAAGTAGTTTTCAACCATGGAGAATTGGTGCTGGTCAGAAGCCAAGCAACCACGCAACATCTAAGTCACTCCATCCTGTTCATTTGGATGGAGGACAAAATATGAAGAACAAAAGCTAGGAAACTCACAAGTCAAGATAAAGACAGTTTAATAGCTGAAAAAAAGAAGAAATAAAGCAGCAATGCAAAGGCAATCACTCACCAGCTCCCACAAGCAGACCAATGCCCAACCAGCCTCTGAGCAATGGCCACCTTGGAATAAAAAGCCCTCCCATCCTTCTTGCTCTACCACAGCTTTTATTGCTGAACATGTTGTTATATGGTATAGGATATTCCTTTGGTCAATTCAGGTCAGCTGTCCTGCTGTGTCAGTTCCCAAAAACCAGCCTACTTTTTGGGAAAAAGCAAGCTGTGATACTGTGCAAACATTGTTTAGCCATAGGCAAAACACTAGTGGGTTATCAATACTGTTGTAGCCACAAATTCTAAACACAGCACCATACAGGTTGATATGAAGAAAATTATCTCCTGCCCAGCCAGACCCAATACATCAACTTAGGCAAAACAAATTCCCCAATGTTCCTCTTAACTTTTAGCTTGAATAAAAGAAAAGGAAGAAAATCGATGTCTTCCTTGGTAACACAGTGACTAAAGTTGTTTTCCAAGCAAATGGGCAATTTGGGAATGATATTACCATATAATTCATCAGATTGGCACAGCATATTGAAGTCCTAATCCATCATTTCCTGATTGCATTAAGAAATCATTCTTGAGCCTGGGCTCAGACAAGAGTATGCTGCATAAAACCAATTCAGGGAGTTTAATACTGTATCCTCAAGAAAATATCACTCACTCCAAGTGGGACACAATCAAAGACTGTTGGTGTATTCCTAAGCAATGTCATTTTTATATATGGTTGTGTAAGATATGATATCTAGAATGCAGAATGTCTGGTTTGGCATCCAGACCTCTGGACTATATCTCTTCTGGGGCAAAACAGTGTTCCTTGCCAGTCAGTGCAGTCACTTTATAGCTGTTCCTATGATAAATTCCACATCATTGTACCATGAAAATTGGTCCTCGGTATTTTGTACTAGTTGCCACTTATTAACCAAATCATTTCAGCTCTTCAGACCAGGAATCCAGGACTCCTAAAGGGAAAGACAGGTACCACATAAAATACTGGTGACTGTAGTTAACCAAAGGTAGGGGGGGTGGGGGAAGTAATTAAATAATGGAATCCTGCTTCATCAGGCAGGATAATTAAAAGTGAAGACAAGGAGTTCCTGTTCCATAAATTGCTCAGTGGTGCAAGATCACAGCCATAGGTGGAAGGCGAAAAAGTACAAAATTTCCACAAAGAGGGATACAATTTCTGTGTGATACATATCTTAAAGTCATCAGAGGACCCAGAAACTGAGAACAGACACTGTAAGACTGAACTTGACAGACAAACCACTGATAGATGGTAGACCAAAGAGTTTTTGGTAGGAAAGATCTGACAGTAAAAACTACCTTTTTTTTCTAGTGCAGCCCAGCTCAGGGCAAGACAAAGGCAGCATTACAGCTGCCCAGAAGGAAAATATTTAGATCCCTCCTACATTGCCTGGTGAGAACTCAGGTACCCATGTTTCTAATGTCAGATCTGTTATGGTTTTACAGAGCAATCCTGGTCAAATCATTTCAGAGCAAAATTGAAGTGACACAGCCCTTCCCAGATGATCATGGGGAATTTTGCGATCTGCAAAACATTTGAAATGGACAAAAGCCTTAAGTACTTTGTGGCATTTCTCTGCAGCATGAATGAGCTCCTTCATGGTGGCAATTTTTGCCTCTCTTCTGAGCTGGAGATGGAAGGAGAATATCAAAACAGCTACTCCTGATATGACATTTTATAATGCATTTCATTGCCCTGCTTGAATCTGGGGTAAGATTTACTGAAACTCTCGGGGTCTGAAGTACACCCAGAATCATTTGGAGAACACTTAAATCTTCTCAGTGCTTTGACATATAATAGGCACTATAAAAGAAGGGGTAGTGCCAGAGATCCTGGGTGGACCCAGCAAACACAATCTTTTACACTGGGAAAACTACAAAGACCAGTTGTTTTCCTAGAAGTGATGATGACACTGATTGGAGAAGAAGAGGGTGCTTCAGTGCTCTGCCTGTGAGCTGGCAAGTATGTTCTTTCCATCTACCCTTGCCCCAGCAATAAAGGGTCCAAGCCTGCCTGGAGGAAACAGAAAAAGTTTAACTCCCTATGTATATAATATTACAAATGGAGTATTAGTTTTCTCTCAGGTATTAAAAAGGTTAAGAAAAACATTTTATGTTGAAAGAAAGTATCAAAGCATTCTTCAGTTCTTTATTCAAAGAAAATGATAAAGGAAAAGCCTTGGCAATGGAAAGAGGGCACCTCACTAGCTCAACTGAATAAAAGATCAGAAGGGGAGAAGCTGTGTGAAATAATTCTGCACCTAGAACTCAATCTGCGTTCAAACTCAATTTATAGAAGAGTGAATGATGGAGACAAGTTTAGGGCAAGCAAGCTCCAATCACCGTCATTATTATTATATGAGAAAATACAATCATGGTAGTCAAAATGCTCACTAAAAATACCACCTTCTCCCAGTTCTCCCTTTACAGTAATTTTATGTTTATGCAATTTCAATTTGTGAAAGATGCACTGAATTTCATGTCCACCTACAAAGAAAACAATATTTAATTTAAAGGACATGGTTGCATTTTAAGGTCCAGGAACATCAATGCTGATCCAGCAGAAGACGAAACTGATTTACTCTTGCAAATGTATTTAAACAAAGTGAACTATTTGTTTATCTACTCTCTGTCTTGATATTAGATTAAAAAAATGCTATGCTTGGTCTTTAACAAAAACATAATCTTATACAAGTATATTTTAATTGTAGCTAATCTATTTATTATTATAGACCTAAAAGGATCCTAGAAAAATATATGGGGCTGTCTGAACCTGCAGAGATTAAAACAAACCATACAATGCAGGCAACTGATGCAAGATATTTAATGCAAGTGAAGCTCTGGTAACAGCAAAGTCAAGTCTGCCATAACTAGTAACAGAGACATGTCAAAACAGAAGGGGTTCCAAATCTGAGGCAGCATTTCTCCGTGAAAACTGATCTTCTGGTCTCTGAGAATGGAACACATGACAAGTCAATCACTGAAATGGCCAGAATAATCTAGTAATGTTGTCATTAACTACAGACCAAACCAATTTTTTTTCCTTGCAAATCTAAAACATGTACCACCTAGTTCTCAAAAAAAATTACACACATGGAGTTTGCTATATTGCTACATCAGACATAACTGGCACCTGGCTTGGTATTCAGAATGGTTGCCTTTCCATTTACATATCAATGCTGCAACTGATGTTATGAAACGGTCTCATTTACAGATGCAGAGATACTGAAAAACTTATTTATATAAACATACTTCTCCTCCAGACTGCACAACATACTCAGTATTTATCATGGGCATTGCTCAGAAAGCATTTATGACTGGTCCCAGGAACTCACATTGTGTGCTCCTTGCAGCCACAAAGCCATCTGCTTCCTGACCGAATGATTCCCAGGCCACAAGCAGCTCTCTCCATGTTCTGATTCAAACATATAAATATTCATGCCAGCATTCACAGATGGATATATGTTGGCAGAAGTATCTATAACACTTTCTTTCCTGGGAACTAAAGCTTTTTAGGAAATAAATCTGTGGTGGTAAGAGAAAAGGGGTCAGGCGTTCCGTAAGGCAGTTGTATGCGAATGTATATCTGGAAACCTTCTGTTTTTTAAAGTGATACCCACCTTTAATTACAGTCATTCCACTTAAAAGAGGGGAAAAAAAAAAAAGTAGTCACAGCAAAATTCTCTTCTTATCACATGTGTCTCAATCATATCTCTCACTCCCAAGGCTTTTCCACCTAATAATTTTCAAACCATGCCAACAAGAACAATCCTCAAACAAATTGTAAAAACTCAACAAACAGAACAAGTTAATCTATTGACATTTTAAAGGCTGTAATGACATAACAAGCCTGCACAGATCTAGTAGCATACTGATATTAAAAGTCGAGGTCACCCAAGGGCCCCAACCCTGAAGTCTGTTTATCTGTATCAGCTGTCCACTGTGTTTCACATCACTTTGATTCTTCCATCATTTGTATGTTAAATGCCTTTGACGTAAGAGGTAATTCATATTTCCAAAGCTATTTGCAGTTAGTATTATGGTTTTAATTAAAATAAATAATGCTGTAACAAAACTCAACTGTCTAATTACCACCACTCCCACTTTTCTCTCTCTCTCTTTTTCCTTCTAAGTAAAAAGCAAAACATTGTGAGGACCTAGTTTCAGCCTTGCCCTTGAAAATCAGGTGATGTTGCACAGTGTGTTTTGAATTCAGTTCATACTCACAGCACACATGCACACAGCTGTCGTCCCACTTTGATAGTGAAAGCAGACTAAGATTAGAGTAGCAAATGCCCAGGACCTTGAGAATTATCACTACTGATATAACAAGTCTCCTCTTGGTGTGTAGGCACATTCAGGAAGTTAAACTATTAGAGTCTGTTCCTCACAGCTATTGTTGTATCTCCTGGAACACCCAAGGAACACTATTTTTAAAGCTGTATGGCTTCAGGGTCAAAATGTACTTGCTCAAAATTCTTAACATCTAATGGTTCTCCTCTCTTGCAGGTACTTAGTGACTTTGCTAGATTTCTTTTACATAGAAAAGACTAGGAAATTACAATGATATAGCATAAAACCATAACCAGATGCACTATACTGAGCATGGTGGTTCACATATACTCTAAAAGAAATTCAAGTTTCAGTTCCCAGGCAGGTCTGTACTCAGTAATAAGTCCCTGAGAAAAAGAACTAGTAGGTAGTGTAACAGAAATTCAAGGAAGCCCTTTTCAAAGCTTCACCCTTCTGATCCATTTTTCTGTACTCAGGACCAAAGAATATTTTAAAAGTTAAATTTTAAGAAGTAAAAGCAACCTTGCATTCCAGGAGGAACACAATGTAGGGAAAGGAAGACACATGTCCATAGGAAGCACAGAGGAACGTTCAGCCACAGTTTATGATAGGTCTTGTTTTTCTTTAAACCTCAGCTTCTAGACTTTTTTGTTTGTTTGTTTGTTTGGGTTTTTTTAACAGCCTTACATCTAGCTGTTAATAAGGCAAAAAACAACCTGAAAATATTAAAGGAACAGTATAACTGTAGCTCTTCCAGTTTTCTCACAGCATTGCATATTTAATATTTCTCTTTAGGCTGCAGATCCTGGGAGGACAGAGGAATGATAAGGCAAGATTTTCCATTTTCATTAGAAACAGCTTCTTTTTATCATTTGTGGTTGCAGAGAAAATGTACTCACAAACGTATTTCAAAAGCACTCCGCAGGTCTAAAAACTGGAGAGGAAGGAAATCCAAAGTGTGTTGTTGTACATAACCCCACAGTATGGGGCTGGGGCAGGAAGGGGAAAATCAGAATACTCAAGGTGTGAGAAGTGCTGGAACTGATACTGTGACCTGACTTTGAAGACCACCTGCAAACAACAACCTTCGTTTCAGGTACTGCTGTTTGAGAGGCAAAGGATGATACTTCAGGTGGGAACACTGTTTATGATGCCACTTAGGCAGAAAAGAGAGGATTGATTACATGAGCAAGATTTACATCAGACGTGGTTTGTGCCATTCAAACTACCTGAACATCATTTGTGGTTGTTCAGACTGCCAAAGGTGAGTTCAAAAAGCTAAAATTTAAAACTCCAAACCTTCTATGCTATACAGAAGGGTTGCAGCAAAGTGTAATTCCTTCTCTTTGAAGAGGGAACTCGACTTTCATAGGTCTTGGAAACCAATAAGGCAGAAGTGTTCCAAATAGATGTTACACAGAAATGCACAACAATAGCTCAAAAAAGAGACAAAGAAGGGACAGATGATTGTAAAAGGCAATCCTAGTCTCTCTATACAGAGGTGTTATTTGCAATAGTTTTATTAATGGCACTATCAATCTCTCTTTCAACATAATAGAGTATTTTTGCCACAATTTCCCACTCTCTCTGCTGAGCTGTATCAGGCAAAGCAATAGTGACTGGCATGCTAAATTTGGGTGTTACAGTGACATGCTTGGCACAGGATGAACTGTCTATTCTAGAAGCTGCAAGCTGAGCTGTGTTCACATCACTGGTTTCTAGCCGATGAAGCACACTGGTGCTGTGGGCAAGGCATCAAATCAAGCTGAACATGCTCTGCTGGGCTTGCTAACTTAGTCCCAGCAGGACTCCTGGCTGGAGCCAGTAGCAGAGCGGTAAAACAATCCCTGGTAGTATCATGGGGGTCCTGGAGCAAGGGATGCGGGAGGGGAAGGACCATGGGAGATAAGAAGGCAACAGTAGCCATTTCATACAGAGGAAGTGGGACGCTGGCTTAAAGAGGGCAAACGTGAGCAGGGCAGAAGGTTGAGGCAGTCACGACTGCGAGTGTTTTTCTGAAAGCTTTGGGAACCAGCAGTCTATTCATTTATCCCCTTGGTTGCTATCACTGGCATAGCTGAACCAAGGGTAGCAACAATGGGGATTTTGGGCAGAAGTTTTCCAGTCTGGACACAGCCCACAGTTCTATTATACTTCTCTATAATGAAGCATTTCACTGATGACAAGACAGTTCAAAGAGCAGATACTCTGAAAACAATATTCTCATGTGTGTTTTTCAGCAAACTGCCTCACAAGCAAGACTCACTCACAATTAATTATGCTGGCAGCCAGCACTACATTGTACCTAGTGAGACACATACAGTAACTGAATGTGACATGCCACTATAACGACACTTCAAAGGGGGACATTACAGAAGACAAAGTGCTCCAATACAAGACGCTTAAAGAGGCACTAAAGAATTTATGGAGAACAAAACGCAACTTCAGGGAGGGTGATGAAATTATCAGCCTCACCGAGAGCAAACACAGAGCCAAATAGCAGGATCATATAATCTCGTGCTACTGACAGCCAGCCTTGTTGGGAGTCTCAATACATTCTTCCTCTTAATTGAAGCTGAGCTGAACTGATTTGACCACATTAGTACCATCGGACAAAAAAATATTCAGAAAGAAAATTTTTAAATTTGTAAAGTGCTTGATTTTTTTGAATTAAGAATGACCGTTAAATGCAATTAGTGAGTAGGAGCTGGCGGAAGTTCTTCATCAGAATTTTCCTTAATCTTTTCAGTATAGGTGTATTTTTTAAAAGATGTTTAGTTTTCTGTAAATGTCTTCAAATTTTCACATACAAAAAAAAGAAGAAAGGATTTTAAAGAGGAAAAAAATTAGTCTTCTCTCCAAAAATCTCCAGCTGTCTTTTCAGTGAAAGTCAAAAAATACTGTATGGATTTAATACAACTCACCACTCCCTTCCTCACTGTCACACACTGCATTGCCCTTCTGCTACAAAGACCAAGAGTCTGATTCAGTGATGGCTGACTTGACTTTAATGAGAACTGAAAGCACTCAGTGGAAATGAGTCAATGCCTCACAATGTAAGTCCTTAAGATGTGAAGTAGAGTGATGCCTTTATTCCAGCTTGCTACCTGCAGGCAGGAGGATGTATAAGTAGCAGCACTGGGCAACTGCTGTTCATTTGCTGCACGAAGAGCAACAGCATTGGGGAGTCTTTGGCTTGAACAGGGCACTGAGGTAGTCTTTGTTATGTAAGATTGATCTGGTATGGTTCAGCCACCAACCAAATCAAAGCCCTGCCAGTCTCTTTGGCTCAGTGCTGGCAAATGCACACTGTGCTTTTGGCATAAATAAATGCTCCCCTGCAAATCAGCAGAATCAGCTTCAGTTTTTCCCTGCACTGCACAAGACTTCCTATGAGACCCTGAGAAAGTCACATAAGGACAGAGTTTTAAATGTACTTAAATTTTTCACTTTTAATGCTTTTTAAGTTATACCGATTGCACTTGTAAGTATCAATGAGTTAAGAAGGATAGTGCTTACACCAGCAGTGCAAAGAAGGGCATAATGTGTGACCAAGACAAATGCAGATAAGTTGTGAGGTGCTCAAATAACACACAACATGGGACATAGGAACCACACACAGCTTCTGATCTGTAATTCACATCCTTGTCGTAGAATAACTACAGCATTTTCATAAAAAAAATTTATCTTCTAAGCATGTAAACATCCACACCTACTTCCTGGAGGTTTGTACCTTCTGTTTGGGGTTCCTTCTCCTCCACTGCAATAACCTGAGCCTCACATATTGCCCACATCATACCCGCTAGGCAAAAAATGCCATATGCTGTAGCTTATCTGTAGATACTGGAATGCACATTGGCAGGGCAGTGTGTATGTGCTAAATTACTAGTTAGCTCACACAATTGCCAAGTTTTCCTCTCATTTCCCACAGTCTGGGCAGTATTTGGATAGATTTTCTCTTCCCTGATGCCAATTTATAATTACTTAATTATCCTTAAGACAATTTCAAATTCGCCAGAAATGCGGAGAAAAGGCAACACTGGCCTAAATCATTTAACAAGGAGCACTAGATGGCACCCATTGGTACATCTGATATAAAAATGCACTGTATTACATTTTGAAATCTATGCAGACCAGAAAAGAGGAAAAGAAAGCCACCAGCCCATCCTAATCCATATAAACAGAAGCCCATGGCATGTTGGTTTCTGTATGCCAAAATGCCTCAAGAAAATCTGCCTCTTCAGCGTGTACAATGTCACAGCACAGAAAGCTGTGACAAGGATAAAATCATCATACAAGAATAAAATGCTGTATTTGCAGAGAAACCCAAGGTATTATTGGAGATGAACTGAGCCTACATTTTCAGTCTCAATGCCACAGATGCTTCTAAACACCTTAAATGTCAGTTTAGGGAGGACATATATATACACACTGGGACTACACAGATTCTCCTCTCTCACATGACACGGAGTGCACAGCAATAAGATGGATGAAGAGGGACAGAAGAGGATAAAGGAAAACTGCTTAGTCTTTCTACGGTCCCCTCTGTGTCTTCCTTGAAGTTACTGAGAGCCTGAACCCAGCCCTGGCCTTGACAGCCATTAGAAGGCATCAAGGTAGAATACATGCAAAAAGGAGAATTACTGGGTGGACACCAGTAGTAGGTACTCATAAAGTATAAGGAGCACAAGGCCTTATGTTCTTCTTTCATTAGGAAAATCAGAGGCTTGAAAGAAGCCTAAAGAGGACACTGTGAATTTTGAGTTGGCATAGTCTACCTCTCACAAGGAGGATTGCTTCAGTCCTTGTAAAGCAACAGAGCTAGGTATCAAATGAATGCCTCCATTCTCCTCTACTGTCCTTGGGGCTGTGAGGTCCTCTCTTAGAGGGCAAAGTTCCCCCTGAAGCTTTCTCAGCGCTCACCTGGAGCCTGAGCTTACACTGGCCTCCTGCGTAGTGACATGGTCCACTGAATCCTGGGAAGCTGTAGCATGTAAAGCTCCCACTAGGGCTAAGGCCACTCAGGTCTTTGCAGGAGGCAGTCCAGCTTCCACAGCCCAACTTCTGCTCGAGGATGACAACAAAAATCCAACTGCTTAGGCACAGCTGCAGCAGCAGGGCCCCTTTTACTGAACTTGTCTCTGATATGCCAAGTCCTGCTGAGCCTGTGGAAATCAGGTTTACAATAGCAGCTGCCGCCATTAGCTCCCGCTTTTGTGATTTTCAGCATTATTATGCTGTTTGCGAACTTCACTTTAAATGACCAGACTATAGGCTGGGAGAGATGAAACTTAGCAAAAAAATTGCATATACACACTGACACACAAAGTGTGACAAACACCAATGGCAAGGTTGTGCTAATAGCTTGTTATTTAGTGACATAAAATCACTGCTAAGATAATACAGGCAGCCTAAACCTTTGACTGAGACAATAGACACACTCAAGAAAAGCCCCTTTCACATCATTCCACATGGCAGTTAAATGCACACAGGACACAAAATAAACTCAAAGAAAACAACTACCTTTTTGCCAGGGAAAAAATATGCCCATTTTGCTCACATATGATGACAGGGAGCGGGTAAAGCACTCTTCTCACAGAGAAAAAAGGCTGAAGTGGTCTTTGGAAAAGTTCTGCTTTAAATTGGAATTCTAAAGGTGGCTCTTGGAAGAAGCTGTTCTTTGTTCCCTTCCCTCTCTCTCACAGGAGAGCCTACTACTTTCAGCCTGAATCTTGACCAGGACATCAGGAAGCACAGCAGCAAAAATAAATTTAAATACATGTATCTAAAAGTCCTGTTCCACATTTGAAAGCTGAACAGACTGTGGTTACGTAGTCACACGCTAACTGATATGATTGCACTTGTGCAGTTATCTAACATGGACACAGATTCAGTGCTCCAAAGGTGTGTAGCAGACCCCTGTGCATTTGGAAATAGAGTCTGTGTGGAGGATGCAGAGCCCACTGAGGAAGTTACTGTCCAACATGGCTTAGTATTGCAGGAACCAAATTGTGTTTATGTGGCCCTAACTGCATGAAGAGCTGGTGCAGATGAAGAAACAGCATGGTCATGTCTGCATGCAAATATATTTGTGAACACATGGAGCACAGTATGGTCATGCTATGTTGCTCTGTCTGGAATCAGCTCAGGCTCAGAGCTGGTCCTGAGCTGATTCCATGCAGCTGTTCCTATAACTCTCTCCCGCACTCAAGTGCACACAGAGTGGATTACCACATGTGCAGCCCCATCTCTGCACAACTATTCTGACTATGGATGCAAGCTGCCTTCAGGCATTTTGCCTGTGAGCCTTTCCAGATGGGAGCACACTGAATAGTACAAAGACACCAGAGCTAGTTTACATGAGCCCTTCTTCATCCAGAAACAAGAATATCAAGGGTCCCATAATCTAGGATGTTTTTGCTCCTGTTGCTATATACAATGACAACCATGCAGGAGACATGCAGATGCCATTAATCCATCCATATCCATGCTAACAGCACAGCTGAAGAAGCACAAGTGATGGTATCAGAGGAGCTGTGTTAATTTACATCATCTAAGGATCATTATCCAAGGGAATACTCTAGAGCAGGGGTGGCAAAGATGATTGCAGTCACAACCAATCTGTTCCTACTGAGCCAAAAGTACAATTTCTGATTTGGCAGGGCCAATAAACAACTGACCCGCTTACATTCCTGTTTACAAGAGCTTGGCTCTGTAACCCAGGGAGAGAGACAGCCCTGCATACATCACACTTCACTCTATGTCTGATAATCGTCTTGGATGACTATCTATTTACAAATTTTATTTATTTATAAATAATTTACTTATGTATCCCTCCAAGAAGACACCTGAGCCCTATATCATCTGCTAATGCTGACTTTAATGATCCATGGCCAGCACATGGACACCACCATTCCCATTCTGCTCCCCCAGCCCCCCAATAGGTCCCTTGCCCATCTGTGCAGAAGGACAGATTAAATGATCAAGGACTAACAATGGTGAGGCCCAGGACGAAGCCACTTATCAGTCCGAACACAGTTCCTGTGGGATCTGACAGGTTTCCTCAGGGTAAGCACTCTGCAGATGTGGCCTCGCTACAGAGACCTACTGTCCTTGGTGTCTACTGCAGGCGGATGAACTACTTGTAGTAAATCAGTTGGTCCAGTGAACTTAGATGACTCTTCTGATCCTTGAGTTGTAAAATGTTCAGGACTACGTTTGTGGATGAGTTTATCATTCATCAGGTTTCAGTGGGCAACAAATCTATTTCGATTCATGAAGCTGCTGGGATGTTTTTCTGATGCTTTAGAGCTCAGCCATGAAAACAAAACCACAATTATGTACCTTTTGTAAGGGATGAACCTTAGTCTCACCAAAACCCTCAACTTTGAAAGCTTTAAAGACTTCCAAATTAGGCTGAAATCTAACCTTGTAAAAGGTATGTCTTTAGACCAGGTGCCTTTTAATCCATCACAAGTAACTGATGTTTTTGATTGATATGTTTGTATCTTCTCATAGTACCAGGATAGGCACTGTAAGCTTTGAATACAAATGTAGAGATTTTATTTCCATCAGGAATATAACAGCTGCTTCATACTCATTTCCTGATATATAATTTTAAAGAAAAACTATGACAATTGAAATACTTAAAGTTTGTCAAAATGTTGCTTGATGCCATCTGAAAAGCTTGTTTGTTCCTACTATATGTCCTGACAACTCTGTGTAACACAGCCCAGTACTCCAAGAATGGTGCTTTAATTTTCATAACACATTACTATCTATTAAGTGAGACATTTGTGCCACACTGTACTTTATAATCTCAGACTTTAAATAGTACAGCATTCCCTAAGGGCCCATTTCTTCAGCTATGCCTGTCAGTACTCTTTCCTCACACATTTTGTCCCATTAATGCCTGTTGGTTTAATTTTATGGATAAAAGTTTGCAAGATGAAGCTAGATTACTAGAGTGATGACAATCCGCACATGGAGAGATCAGAATATTTACAAAATAGTCCAAGCTGAACATAATGGCAGTGAAATGTTTATCACTGCTGGAACAGAAGAGTGCACTGCTATTGCTAATTGTCCCTGTTCTATAGCCAAACAATTTTAGTCTCCAGGACAGAGAGTAAAGAAATATTTACCAGCACAACATGCATGCACTAAATACACAACAGAACTGCAAGCGCACCACATGCAAAGATACTAAATGTCAACATTGCAGCCTGGAGCAGGTGCTTGCATTCAAAACCAAATGTATTGGTAACCTTTCTGCCAGATGTATTTGGCAGAAAGCTCAATGTTCAAATATAGGCTCCTCTGTATCCTCAGGAATGGCTCCTCTAAACATTAACTAACATCAAGGATGTAGAAAAATGTAAACAACTTCCTTAACCTGTTTAGGCAGATATTGCTTTCCCTTTGAAAATAGTGTGTATATAAAAAAGAAAAAAGTTTTTAATATTGAAAAAGTAGGAAGGCTGGGGAAAGAAGTACTACCTGATGATGGAAAACAAAAAAAAATCCCAGTACCTTCAGTTTTATGTGTCAATACCAATGACCACCAAACACCCACTTTTCAAGTATTCCTGGCTGTATTCCCTAGCTTTGGTTTGCTCATGAGTCCTTGGTCACTTGACAAAGGCAAACACCTTTTCCTTTTGATAGTGTTTCCCCTTCCCTGTATCCTGTATTTGCTAACCATCTCCAAGTTTGTTGGCAAACATTAGCAACATCCAATCAAGTCAGAGAGGTCTAACGCCCAGCCTCCCAGAAAAGGTCTTGTCCTGCATTTCTGGAATATTTTATTACTTCATGACATTTTTGCCACAAGCCATATCAGTCAGAAGATATGACTCAGTTCTCCCTAGCAGGTGACAGGATGTTTCCTCTTTTAAATTCTTTCACCTCATCCTACCTCGCTGTTCTCATGAATCATGCCTTCACATAGCCCTTCAATAAACTTCTCTAGATATGCTTCTGGACCTCTCATTAGTTTTAACAGGAGTATGGTCAGGTTTTCCTTCTCCTGACCAAAACTTCTTGTAGCACAGATAAAGAAGAAACCTGATTTAGATTCCTATCAGATGTCATTTCTATTGTGATAAGCAGGAAGGTTCATTAGCATTCACAATCTTGGTATACAAGTAACACCACAGTTCATAATCAGTACTACACGTGGCTCACCCTTGATGCTTTACATGACAAAATTGAGATAACTTGACAACATACCTTCACTCACAGTACTCTCAGTGCAATTATGTGACTTCTGATACCACACAACAAAATTAATATTAGCCACAATTTATTTACCCATATATCCAAAATGTATGGGAGGTTCTATTTCAGCTAAAAATCATACATAACCTTTCTTCTCCCTGCTTCACCAAGATGTGGTGGAAGACAGCACCTTATTGGTGGGGTCCAGACTACAGGCTTTCATGTAGGCGTGACTGGCAAATCCAGTTTAGCAGAGAGAATGTGAAGTAACAATGCAGCTTTCTCCTTACAGTGTGTATCAATAAACACTGCTTCAGACTCTCCATGGGAGTATGTGACTTCACTGTGCCTGTGAGATAAGGCATTAATACCCAACTTACAACAAGAAGGTAGAAGCTTGGAAAATTTTCTGATGGAGCAGTAAGTCCTCTACTTCACCAGTGTATGACCTGCTGGTGCTAGGAATACCTGCAGCAGAAAACTTGGGAAATATACTTGAAAAGCAGATCCCCAACCTAAAGACACACTCACAGAGTGAAGAGTTCAGATTTCAGTACTTAAACTGACTGCTCCAAAGACATTACACTCTGAGATCCCTCTAGACCTGGAACAAAATGAGGTTTTCTCAGCTAACCTAAGGACAGGCAGGACCATACAGCTGTGTGTGATACACATGTTTCTGCACTGAAGCCTCTATGCAGTTTAGAATAAGATGTTTTTCAACACTGATAATTATATCAACCCATTATATAAGCTAAAAGGCTCTCAGAGCCCTGGGCAGCTGAAGTAATAATAAATGATATTAATCATTAATATCCCAAGATTATAAAATAGTTGAGATGTGGTTACTTTTTTGTTTCCAGTTTTCAAAAAAGAACAATAGACCGTTTTCTCACTTGGCAGTCATGCTTCTTAGTCATAGAAGAAAACCCAGTCCATTACATCTTCTTGATTCAGGCAGACCTCCATATATTTTTACTCACTTAAGTATTTTGACTGATGATCAGACTCATTTCAATTTAAAGATTCTTCTTCCCCTCTCAAAAAGGCTCTAAAACTTGCATTAAGACTAAAAAGCATGACAATTCACAAATACCAGTTCGTCCTATTTGGTAAATAGCTCCTGTGTGACTGTTTTTCTTTTTCTAGATTCATCATGTTTCACTGCTTTTGCATCCAACAGATTTCCTCAATCATACATCTACTGCTGTCCATGCTGTAGCCCCTATCAGTTTGTCATCCCTCCTATACATAGAATGCTAGTCTCCGCTTTTTCCTTCAAGTGCCTAGTGACCCAGCATGTATTTTATTTGTGGCTTTAATAAAAACTTTTCTGTCTGAATAAGGGAGATTCAGAACACACTGCAGATGAGAGAACTAAAGATATACAGCCAAAATAATGGGAGTGTAGTTCCCCAGGACCTTGAAAAACACGAGAAAAAAGCCTGTACTGCAGTGGAGCCTCCACTACCACCTGCCACTGTGGAATGCTACCTTCTGGAGGCTACAGGCCACTGTGCTGTAGGACATAATGAAAGAGAAGGTTGGCGTGCCAAGCTCAGCACTACCCAAACTACCCAGAGTATCAGGAAGAGAGATTTTCTCTTTTTTAGTCTGTCATTAACTTGCTTTCCAGCCCCAAAGCCACTCAGCTTGTATGTTTAGCACACATTTTTTTGTAAAGCAACTAAAGTAGCACCTTTGTGAAATACTTTGGGTAGGAAACATTTGATAAGTCTTGTCTAGAAGCCGTACCACTAATTGGAAGCCCTCCCTTCTGACTTCTGACAATCAGGCTGTACACTTTGGTGTGCAAAGTCATTGGTCTACATAAACACTGTAGACCTACATGTACATTGAGGCAGCAATCAATGGTGACTTGCAGGAAAGTAGGGTTTTGCTCTGTGTACTCTGCAAATACAGCAGTGACCAGATCTATACAGACAATTTGAGAAAATTTGGGGCTCAAACTCCCTCTAAGAGCTTTTTCTGCTTCCAGAGGTTCTCATAAGTTTATCCTCATCTGTTTGGTGAAATGTTACATGAATCAGCAGAATTTAAGGGTCATGTTTTTTGGTGAATTTACAGAGCAAATGTGTTTTTATTTCTGGAACTGAGGACTCAGTCAACTGTTCCATTAATTATTCCCCTCTGAATTCACTTAGTATCAAGAGTTTTTCACTCCCAAAATCTACTTCCTTCATTCTCATCCTTTCTTCTCTCAGGCACAACCCTCCGCAGGAGTGGTGTATAATGGTTACCTGGTTAGCATAGGAGATGCAATCTCATTTTTGCCCAGGAAGGTACTAATGAAGCTCAGCAGAATGATTAATTTATCTTCTTGATATATTTGCTCATGTCAGCTCCAGGAAAGATTCTGTCAGTCAGGTTAATGTTAACACTACAGTGTCAACTCTTCAAAGCTTTAGCTAGATCAGATATGATATAAACATGACACAGGAATGATTTTCACCTATCTGACTCAGGGAAAGTGAAACTCAGATGTAGGAGGCCTACTTTCTCCCCCTCTCTTTGTATCTCCACTCACTCACTCACTCACTCACTCACTCACTCACTCATCCTTTCAGACAACCCGGGAATATGCTGTGACAACTGGGAATGCATGCGTTTATCAGATCCTCTTTAAATTGCCAATGTGAAAATGTTTTGCCCCAGCACATCCCTTGATCTCAGAATACAATAACATTAGAATCGTTAGAGTATGACTCGTGACAAAAATGATTTACAGTCCTTTGCAGGCATACCCAGTGGTAGAGTTGTTATTCTTTTTAAAAGTGAATACATTTCCCACTTTAAAGTGGCAGAACATGTACATCAAAGAGTAAAAATATTTTTAAAAATATTAAAATAATATATATTCCTGTTTTCCCCAGGCATAAGCATCCTTCTGTCTTCTTATCTGTGTTTCAAACACCTGGCTTAACTCATTAGACTCCCAATCAGAAGGTAGCAATCATGGGGAGCATCAGCTAGGAAAAGCTGCTTCTTCAGCTAGCTACAGATACAAGGGTCAATAAGACGAAGAGCCAGGATGCATGCTTCAAGACAGAGGCACATGGAAAATAGAACACTTAGGTGGACACAAGAGAGAGATCATGGAAAAAAACCCGCACAAATAAATATACATGCCTCACCTCTGTCTCCCACCGCCCCCAGCACCTCTTATCTCCCTTCTCCCACAAATCAAGCTGGGGCCTGCGAACTGCAGACATTTGGTCACCTTTTACTTAGCAACAGTGAAAAACGTATCTCCTCTTCCCTGCTATTTCCTATTTGTTATTACGTGCTGGGGAAATCACTCCCCCAAAGTTACAAAGTGTCTGTCACGAACACACACTGCTCTGCTGGGAGAGCTGCTTCATAGGGGCTTTCCCGAATCCACTTCAGAAAAAAGCAAATTGGCTTGCAATGTTAACTGGCTGGTACACCAAACTCATGTAATGTGAAATTTAGGGAGTGCTCACACTAATCCCTGGGCTAGAGGCAATAATTTCTCATTTTGTGGGTACCGGTGAGAAGCCTGAGGCAAAGACCTAGATAGCTGGGATGGGACTGAAAGGAGTTTTTTACTTTTGTCTTAAAGTAGAGATAAGGTTTAGCATCTTTGAGATATGTTTAACAGACCATGATCAGCTACTCAACACTTTCTAATGTGAAAACTTCAAACTACATCTGAGACAAACACAAAAATGCTCTTTAAAAATCATTTACTAAAGTGCATAAATTAACATACCACTTTTTTTTTATCTTGACAAAGGTCAAGACTGTCTTCTGCACCAAATCCCAGGTTCCCACAAACCCTCTCCAGCTGAGTCTTGTATGAGCATCTGCCATCGTTCCTCACAATACTTTGGCTAAGATCACAATGCACTGATCACATTAAATGTACAGTTTAACTCAGTCTTCTTGTGGTGCCTCTACCTTCACAAGGTTTGTCCCTTTCTGAGAGAAGTTAGTAGAAACATGTTATAAGTACAATTTTAATTTGCTGAAATATTAAAATTATAACAATGGTTTATTCTTTAATGTAAGAAAGTTTTTTCCTTTTTCCCGTAAACCAAAAGAATGTCATTTAACATG
>JAWWEW010000001.1:18629418-18745013 GCA_035583185.1 Anabacerthia variegaticeps | reverse complement strand
CCTTTTATTTTCCATAATAAAATTGTACTAATAAACTTTTATATCAATAAATGCATTTAACCTGAAATTACTCCTAGCTCTAGCGTCTATTACAAACAAAATTTTGGAACAGATTTGGGAGTTTGACTTAGAAACAGAATAAAGATAACTAAAAATTCAGAAAGATGCTAAAAAGATCCTTGCAAACCACATTTGAAACACCAGTTCTTTTATAGCCCCATCTCATCCACCACAAAGAAGTAAAACATGAATCTCTTTACCAAAGACAGCAACATTATAGATCAAGAAGTGAGGACCGTAAAGATCCTATCTTGGATCACCTAGACACTATTCCTACCACAACAAGCAGTGAAAACACATAGGTATCTGATCTTAGAATTTTAACCACAGTAATACATTTTGAAACTCTCCTCCATCACCTTAGTTGACACAAATGGTCAAACTGTGTATGCCTCAATAGAAGTCAGTGGCACATCACCATCCTCTGGGTCAGGAGCACTGTGCCCAGCAGTATGCAAAATCACCATTCTTTCTGTATCTGAAGTGCTTTGGTGGTTGGTGAAGGCTGCTGAGACCAGACTCCTGACTATGCTGCCCTAGAGGGCCGAGGAGATTTTGCAGGAGTAGAAGCTGATTCTATTTCAGTTTCCTGCACAAGACACCACAGCTGTACTGTCATTATGCAGGGTAGGGTCCCAGATCTAAATGACACTTTGAGTTAAACCATGATTTTTTTTTTTTTTTTTTTTAAATCTGTCACATTTTTTATAAGCAATTTCAACAAAAGAAAAACCTGGTTTAAAAATGAATTTTCTATTTTGCAAATTGTGAGGTCAAAGCATTTCTTCAAACATACAAGAGAGGGACTACATCTTCCCTATTCAAGAACTGTGGCCACTGAAATATGCACTATCAAATCAATTTACCTACAGTACTGAGAAATGGAACAGAATTTTTGGGTTTGAGTTTCAGCTCTCAACTGAAAACCAAAATGTTTGTTGATAAACAAACAAGAAAGGTGAAAATCTTAGGATAATTGTCCTACTATTTATAAGGCGTGGATGGATTTTTTTTCCAAAATGGAAAAGTATTTTTTTCTATGTGGTGCTTTAAAATGCAGTCAGCACAATACATACTGAATCAAAATCCACTCTGTGTCCAAGATATTGTGGAGGGTTGAGATTTTTAGCCTTGGTCTGTCTAACTGCAATTGTAGCTTTAGTCTCTTTCTCAGAGTTAACTATTTCCAGGTAACTGTTTTCAGGTCTGAGCTATCCCTAATGTCACACCAGAGCTGTCAATTCCAATACGAAGTTCATTTATAAAGGACCAAATGGCAAAAAAATAGAAGGTGAAATCAGCATAGTTTACTGCTTCTAGTGATTCAAGGAACACTTGACTTTAAGACTAATTCCTTATCTGTGTCTTAATTTATCACATCCTAAGCACGAGACAAGTCTCTGTTTTGTTCCTGGCATTTAGGGAATCCGCGATTGCCGTGTGACAAAGGCACACATGAGCCAGCACTCTGCGACAAGCTGACAAGCGGAGGGAGCTTTCGATCTGTCGTCTCTGGTGGGCGGCTCCCAATTCCTCTGCAATTTACCTTGCCTTAGAGCAGAAATTTCAGCTGGACATACTTTTAGCATGTCTCGGCACGAACAACCCTGGGCTACGCCCTCAGGTATGTGCAGATGGATATCGATAGCCTGAGGAGGTGGTGACACTCGAAGGGCTCTGCAGAGCACTGACCTGATGGGAGGCTGGGCTACTGTGTTTCCTTGACGGCCAGCCCACGTTAACTCTGCCCCATATAGGCAAAGTTCCAAGTGCTGCACCGGGAGGTAATGGACTTATGTCAGGATGCCCTACTGACAAAAGCAAGGGCTGCCCAAACCTGTCTCTTCATCTAAAAGTTATTTTCTTGACTCTTTGTGTAGCTAGGCCAACTTAAAAACAAACAAACAAACAAAAACACCAACAAACTAAAAGCTAAAAACAAAAACTAAAAGCCAAAACAAAGGAAAAACAACAACAACAGAAAAAAAAAAAACCAAAAAAACAAACAAACAAAAAAACCTCAAATGGACAGATGGTGAGACCTGAGCAAATCAGGGATCAGTTTCAAGTACTGTTAGTACTCACAGGTGCTTTCATTGGGAATTCACTGGTAATCACTGTGCCTGGCCTGAACATTTGTCGGCAAATCTTGGTTATTTTAATTATTGTATTGATTATTTCCCTAAGTTGTCATTCTGAAATCTCAAAATGAAACACAACAAATCGCTGGAAAAAAAAATGCAAAGTTTGTTCTTTGCGAACATAGCTGTATAAGAAGTTATTCCCTCCATATCCCAGCTCTAATGAGCACAGGGAGGTGCACATCTGTGTGTCTACTCATGTGTGTTTTCATTAATCTGTGCTCTTCTACAAACAAGTATGAAAATACCAAGTACAATGAAGAGCTGATACTGAAGTTATGAAACTTCTAGAGCAACATACGTGCGTACTTGTTATGCAGCTCAAGTAAAGCAGACTCTGACCCAGCAAAGCCCTCCAACACATGCTTTATGTTAAGTCTGCGAATATTGTCATTGAAAGCAAATGAGACTGCTTGGTGCTGGAAGTGTTTTGCTGGATTAAAGCCTAAATAAGGAGGGAAACTGAACAAAAAACTTTTTATGGCAAGTAGGTGAGAAAATTCCCACCAGTACTGTCAGAAACAAAAAATGAGTGGACACTTTCTCCATGGACTACTAGGATATGTAGCTCCCATTTACCTATGTCACAAAAACTGCAAATTCCCGGGGTGGGGTGGGGGAGGTGAAGTCTTTAAAATATAAAAGAGTTAAAGAAAAAGCAGGAAGCTATTTTTCCTTAAATCATGGTGAGTACTCCATGACTTCAAGACAAAAAACCTACTTTTGCAATATATCACTACACTTTTAGGTGCCTGGAAAACTATGATCATAAAGGAAAAACCCTCACCAGTTATAGAAAGCTTTAGAATAGTGAGGGGCTTACAAAAAAAAAAAAAAAAAAAAAAATAAAGGATAAAGACCTAGTTCTTTCTAAAGAAAATGATCTTATATATTGCCTCAATAGTGTATAGGCATCTTGGGAAAAATAAAAACCAGTCCAAAGTCACACAGAGGTAAGTACATGCAAAACCCACAAGACAGGGTAAGTTAGCATTTAGAACTATACCAGAATACCAAGCAGCCAAGAGAGAGCAGGTCACAGAGATGTAGCAAAATGAATCTGATTTTAGTGCACAAGACCAGTGAAATGGTTCTGGTCTCCTGAAATGCAATCCCCCACCTCTTTTCTTCAGAGATAAGCAGATCTGCACTGTCCCTCCCACTCCCACTCTGAGACATAGGTAGATGTCAGCAGTCAAACAAAACAACTTATCAACATGGCTTATTCAAAAATGAAGAGCAAGGAGTGGAAAAAGTCCAGCTCCATATACCTCAGCTCCACTGTATCTGCCACCTCAGTTACCATATGTGAATTGATTGAGAGCATGACTGCGTCATCAATTATACCTAAGGAAATGATTCTGCAAACAGTGGCCTTATGTCAATAGTTTTTAGAGTTTCTGTGCTGAATCACAAAAGCTTGGTGTGAAAACATGGTGAGGAAAACAGCAAAGATATCTTGACCAACTTGATGATGAAGCCCTGGTGGAAAGTTGCTCATCCTAAACAGAATCTTGCCAAAGACACTCTCCCCTTCTCCTGTCAAAGAGTGCTCATCCATTGAACTGCTAAAAGTTTGCAGTTTTTGAGTAACTTTGCATAGATACATTCAATACTTTATTTCTCTGCTTTGATTCCCTGAAATATACTTGTCACCTAACATTTCACTCGCATGTAAAAAAGCCCCAGGCTGTTGAGAGAGTACCTCAGAGACATAAGTCTTTGACATGGAAGAAACAGTAGTTGGTATAGTGGCAGCTCACATTCATAGCATGCTCTCTGAAGCTAGTTTGGAAATTTTTTAATTCTCATTTTTATAGCCTACCAGTTAGATTACTTTCACTGAGAGGATTTATTCAATTTTGCATGAGTGTATTATTTATTTTCCAGTAGGTCACTTCCAGAATATTAAGGAAATTTGGCAACTAGTGATTTCAGAGTAGCATTTGGTACAATCCATACACCACTGATGTAGATTTCACCTAGCTGAGGGCAGTGTCTTTTACAGTGACATGCACCCCTCATGAGAAACTCAACCACAGGCACATCTCGGCTCATGCACTTGAGACTCTCTAAGCCTCAGATATCAGTCTCAGAATAATCATACTGAAAATCACAACTTTCTCAGTGTAAAAGATTACTTCCCTTGAGGCTTCTCAGTTCCTTCCCCATAGACTATTTTCCTTTCTTCATACTCATGTCTTCTTTCTCACCTAACTCTTCCCTTCCTCTTTTTTCAACTCTGTTGTCTACTTTATTCTTTCCCGTCTTTCTGTCTTCCTTTCCTTCTCTTTTAACCCTTCAGCAAAGAGAAGAGAACCTCTCTGAACTATTTGTGGATATGTCCCCAGTTAGGCACTTGTCCCATGGATGTCTCTTAAAATTCATACTGACGCATGAGAGGGCAATAACTATAGCAGCAAACTGGTTTCAAACTTGCAAGGAAAGATTAAATAGTTTTTGAAGGTCTTTCTCAGAGAATCACCAACACTCTTTTGACAGTGAGTTAGGCCACCAATTAATTGAAAACATCTTTATTTCTGTAATTATGGGGAAAAAATTCCAAATTAATGCAATTATTCCTGAGAGTGAACAGTGATCAGTTTGAGTAAGGGCGAATAAAGATGATGGGTTGGGGTTTGGTTTGTAGGTATATAAAATTGATTCTCTTGTCTCAGGACTGTTCTCTTAACATTAATCTTTTCAATGTATTGCGTGAATTATTCTTTATTTCGCAACTCTTTCAGATCAGTTTTGTATGAAGAAAGAAATCAGACATACTTTACTGCTTAGCTACCCTGTTGAGTGCAAACAAACAGTCCCATTAGGTGACATCACCCTTACTAACCTTTAAGTAATTCCACCTACACAATGCTCCTTCAGCAGCACTTACACACAGTGAAATGGAACATAAAAAAAAAATCAGAAACTGTTGCCAGTTGGATTGAGTCTTATGTATTTGTGAACGTCTCATGAACTATAACGCAACTCCAAGTTGAAATGAGACATATGAACCTGCACAACTGTAAAACTATGCACAAGCACTTAAATCTCTTTGAATAGATACATCCTTGCCGTCACATAACCATCCTATGTGACTGCAGTAACATTATGACTACATAAAACGTAAACTGAACAAGTAACCAAACAGCAGTGACCTCCTTAGACAAGTTATGTGAAAAGGCTACACTTTGCAAAGTGGTTTACCTAGGTAGTGGTCCATATATATAATATTTAAAATTAAGATACACATTCCACATTGGTTTCTCACATCACAGTTGCTGGATGTTGGCATCTCCATCTTTGCTGCCTGGGACACATCTGCTTGTTACTGTCAAACTATGTGCACAAGAGGAGGTGCATATGCTCATCAAAACTGAGGTAGAAAGATTTTAACCTTCTTTTGCATTGCCTTAGGGGAAGGTGTCTGTAGAAGACTCTTAAAACACCTCTTCCACTGCTGCAGTCACTGCCTTTTGGGCAATCCCTACTTTTATAGAACTTAATGAAGATATTCTTAGTTAAATGAAGTTTAAATGAGACTTCATTATTCTTTCATCTCTAAAATACTGTACCAGCATGAATGGATATATTCCAACATAAAAATATGAGCATTTCTATTTCTGGTCTTATGTTGGCTTCCTACACAAGAAAAAAACCTGAAAATAAGTGTACTTACTTTAAATAAATTAAAATACAGGCGGTTTTCTTGAATTCTCTAGTAGTCTGGGGGGTTTTACACAAGATGATGTATGCTAGCTGCAGTGTACTAGAACACTGCGAAGAAAAATAAGACATAGATACGAAATCACCATTCATGAAATGTTAGGGTATTGATAAGTTTCAAAGTGAGGAGGGGAATAACATTTACAGGAGATTTTCTTTCATCATTTTTCTCTTCTGTATTTTGTTTTTTAACCCAGCAGATTTATTTCTTTTTCAATACAGCTCTCATAGCATAGTGGCTTTTGTCATTGATAACATGATAGGGCATCATAGAGATGCTCTTGCTACACCACCGGCTTGCTGAGAAGAACAGAGTCATGATAGAAATTCATGACCATTATTTCACTACTGGGCTGTCTGAAGTTTTTCCCAACTCTCCAATCTTTGCTTGTGTTGCTACATGTTGGTTTGCAGCACATTTTTACAACTCTCATTTCTGGATTATCTGATGGTCTAGATTTACAGAGACAGTTAAACTACTATAGATGGAGATAGGCTGTTAGTCAGATTTTTTTGTTTTGGAATGTCCTAAATATCGAAATAAATTTATATTTGCACCTTTAGGAATTTCATTCCTATACAGTCCTAAATATTTTATGGATTAACAACTCCTTGTGACATGAGGAAGACACTGACCTCTTCTCTGTGGTGACCAGTGACAGGACCCAAGGGAATGGCCTGAAGTGGTGTCAAGGGAGGTTTTTGTTGGATATTAGAAAAAGGTTCTCCATCCAGAGGGTGATTGGGCACTGAACAGGCTCCCCAAGGAAGTGGTCACAGCACTAAGACTGCCAGAGCTTAAGAAGCATTTGGACAATACTCTCAGGCACATGGTGTGACTCTTGGAGATGGTCCTGTGCAGGGCCAGGAGTTGGACCTGATGATCCTTTAGGTCCCTTCCAACTCACCATGTTTTGTGATTCTGTGTCTTGAATACATAGCTGTTAAATTGCTCTTAAATCAGTCTTAATTGATATAACCTCAACTGAAACACATCTCTCACATACCACACTCTTCCTGTCAATAACTTTGTAAGTTTTTTAGCCTGTATTTGCTACGATTTCTATCTAAGGTCAGTACAAGTTTCTGCAGTTTCTCAAGCCATCCTAAGCACAGGTTCTTCAAATGCCTCTAAAAGTGTGTTTACACTGCAAGTCAAGCACAAATATGAAGTTGTTCTCCAGGTCAAACCTGCTCACTCTCTTTGTTGTATACACCCAAGTACAGACTGAGGACAAGCAGTCTCAGCAACTCCTTGAAGTGGAGCCTGAAAACTGACAGCGAGGAAATACAGGCTGACCTTTCTGTTCCTGATGATGTGGGTAAATCTTCTCTACCCACAACCAAGAAGGCTCGTCTCATTCTATCCAAAGCTCTTCCTAAGCACAGTCTGAACATTCCAAGTTATAGCCAGTCTGTATAGATGGATTAAGGCCAGCAATGGGGAATCACACAGGCCACAGCAGTCACCATGATTAACCTCCTCTAAGTATGCTCTTAGTCTCCTAACCATTTAAATCTAAACAACTCAATGGGAATAATAAATCAAGGCAAAGGTCCTTCAACATTCTCACCAGATTTTCAAAATTATACAGAACTAAATTCAGAGATCATGCTTAGACAGATAAGAGGATGTCCAAACAGAAAATTACTTGCTAAAACTAAATCCATAGCACGTCCTCCATTTAAGTAAACTGGCTTAACTCCCCTGTGCACACACATCTATTGGAAAGGGAACAGAATTTGGCTTTCCAGTGTAGTTTTAAATCAGGCCCTTTAAAGTCAGTTTGTAAATGACCCTTGCATCAGTCCTCCTTGTTAGCTCTTGGGGACAAAGACAAAAAATACAAGGACAGAGTGGTCAGTGTTCTCCAGGAATACCTGTTTCCACTCACCCTGTCAAACACGTGAATGAGCGCCAGCAGTGCTGGACATTCCAGCTGCTGCCAGCTGTGCAAGATCTACCAAGAAGCTCCAGGGTCAGGGAAGAGCACATATATAGAGAGAAACAACAAGCATGAGTTTATTAACCCCCTCTCACTCATCCTAGTGTGAAAGTCAATAAATAGAGCTTGAGACACAGTGCTGTAAGCTTAACATCTTTAAAGGCAATGGAAAAATCCAAGAACATTTACAGAGAACAAACAAAATCAGGCATGTGCCCACTCTATGGGGGTAACCAAATGCCTCATGGTGATTACTGCAGATTCTCTCATCTAAAGAGACTGCAGGAAAGGAAAAGATTAAAATGATTTTACTTTATCTCCCTTATTTCGAAAACATAAATGTAAGTGGATGAGGTGTGAAATATTAATAATAAAGCCCCACTCAGACTGCTCATAGGATGTGAAAAAAACCACAAAATACAATAAAACAAACAAACAGGACACCCCAGTCTTTTCACCTGCCTCTCTAATGAATGCCTTTGACTGTATTTTCCAGGCAAGGATCAGTTCCTTGACAATGAATGTTCCTAAGACTTTTATGTAGGGATGTAAGATTTCCAATTGAGCCCTGCTTGGTAGCCTCTCCATCTCACCCAAGAAAGACAAAGACAGAGAGAAGAAATGAACTATCTTGTTCTGATTTTAGCCTCCATTCACTCTTTCATCTCTCACTAGTTTTTTTTAATCTTATTGGTTTCCTCTTACAAATTACTGTGCTTCAGTTCAAAGCTGTCTATCATAGCCGGGTTTTTAACACCAGCATACCAGTAAGGTTAAGCACATTTTAGGAAAACACTCATTATAGACAAGACAGGATAATTATGAGGCTGTTTAAAGCATTATTCATTCATTTTGAGAACATCCAGTACATAGATTTTTCTCCTAGAGGGAGAAAGTCTGCAAAAGGATATCCAGATAATGTAGTACTTTTTGGCTGTTGAGAAAGGCTTAAGGCCAAGTACTTCTCTGTTACTTCCATACAGCTACTGTTTTCAATAGGAACAAACACACAGAGCTACAAAAGAATTTAACCCTTTGCTCTTCTGTTGACAGATTCTCTCCAGACTCCTGTGATGATGCTAGCCAGGCAGAGTCCTAGAGGTAATGCTAAATGTATTTGTTTAACTTTTCAATGACTGCGTCAACAGAATCCACGAAATTCCAGGAAAAGAAACAAGGAATTTCTTGAACTCATCAAAAATTGCTAATCTGTTAGTCAGCATGCATCATTACTACAGCAGGATTTCCCAAAAAGCATCGTAGGAGTGGAGGGAGGGGGGAGTGGGGGGAAAGGTATGACTCTCCTAATCTCCTTGGATTTTAAGCAGGAAAATTAGGTAAGTAGTACCAGATTTTGTAAGTGTACAAAAGACAAAAACATGTCTAGGTCTTTGTTTCTTGAGCCCATAATCACATTATCACAACCTGACAAGCACAGTAAGAATTTTGTATTAGACTTCTAGACAGCTGTTTATGTGGTTTGTAAATTGCCTGTACCTTTGCAGGAGGCTGAGCTTCGGAGAGGCTGAAAAGAGTAAGTACAGCTATTGCTAGGCTGGCAATATCCCTAGGTACTGCACCAAGAGTAAAAGAACCAGAAGATATGGTAATTGGCAATAGGACATACTTTTACACACAGTATCACAGTGTTGTATGACCTGGACAGACTGAGAACAACTCTTGGGCTAGACTAAATAGAGAGTGGGTACCCATGGTGCTCTTTGGTTTAATACTACTCTTACCACTTCTCCTATGACTTAAATACAATGATAATTTGATCGTCTGGGAAAGATGTATTGGCTGCACACACCCAAAAGAATTAAAAAATAAGAAAGGAAAGTTAGAAAACTCTGTCATAGGAATTGCTCACCAGAGAGCACCTGAGCCTTGGAATTTGAGACTGGTACATTCAGGAACCCATGGATTAAGAGGGATAAAAGCTGCCAACTTTACTGTCTGATCATTGGAATGAAATGGGAAGTAAATAAAACTGGAAATCGTTATGCCTTATGATTTTATTTTAAACTTCCTTTTCTTTGCTGAGTGTATCTGGAATAAATTTTACAGTTTAGAAATGGAACAAATCTTAATAAACCCTCTAATACATCCTTCTATAGTTTCCTAACTGCTGTCTGTGGAGAGTTCACTAGTACACTGTCCTATCTGTCTTTATATTCACAGAGTTTCCACCATGTTCTTTGAAAAGCATCCTACATCTAATGCATGAATTATACAGCCTGGAACAAGATGGGTTGCAACCTGTCTGCCCTTCTTATCCGGTCTGTTCTCTTTTTCCAGCCTGTTCTTCCCAGAAGAAGAGACCAAGATGCTAGGAATTCCTGGTATGAAAAAAGTTAGAACTTGCTGATCACCTAGATATTTCTTTCCGTAACACTGGATGCTATTCAGACTAAATGCTTCCTACCTCTGGGTTTGTCCCATTTCACATGCCCACACTGATTCCTCCCATTTGTCTTTATTACTTGAACCAGCTGCTGCTTAGCCAAATTAGGTGCAATACACATTTTCATCTTTCCTTGTAAACAATCATGTCAGCCCCTCTAATCATCTATGTTGCTGTGTGCTGGATTTCCTCTGACTTGCCTGTATCTGAGCGACAGGAGCTTCCAGACACAGCATCTGAAACTGCATTGGAACCTTATGCAAATTTTTGAAGTGCACTTGGGCAAAGTATGGAACAGGGAAATACACAATTTAAACTTAAAATGGCCAATTACCTCAGCAGCTGCATTCAAGGCCCTCACAATTCCATTGCCACAAGAACCCAAACTACTCTTTGAGAGCTGGGGATGGAAATGATCAATGCAACAGAGCACTATACACTCAGGGAATATCAGGGGCAAGAGTTCCTTTTAAAGACCAATAAATTAATATCCTTATGCTCTGACACATCAACAGGTCTCAGATGTTGTAGGACCATCAACCTTTGAGCTGGTCTTGGAACTTAATTCAGATGTGAGGCACTCCAGCATCTTCACCCTGTAATAGACACAGTGCTACAAACAGGCTATTTTCTCTCCTTTAAGTGATGCTTCTTGTAAGTCTTAGGGAGAAGGCAGTAGGGGGGATATTTACAACTGCATTTCAGTAAGGAGAGTGGACACAGTAAAAGCATGGCTCATTCTTTAGAGACCACAGCTCGGAAGAAAATGACTGAATCTCTCTCCACTAACAAACTCTATCTCCAGCCTCTTTTCTAGATCTCATTTGAAGAAAAATAATTACTTTGGTTCAGGACAGTGAAATTACATCACTGAATTATTGAGAGTAAAAGAGCATCTTAGGTGGTGTATGATGAAAGGCACTTGCATACACTGGGAATACTTTCCCTGTCTCGAGACTAAAAATAATTCTTTTAAACCTGCTTAAAATGAAAAAGAAAAGAAATCCTGTAGTTGTGAGCATTTACATGCTGTCCCCAGGAAATGCACAGCTCAAATAATGTCACTGCAGCTCAGGGATGCCAATGGAAAAAAAAAAAAGGAAATGGCGTATAAATCTTTTTGGTATATGGTAATGGCAGCTTTCTTGCCAAAAGGTTACTTTTAACTTTCTGTTCTATTCTACTTGTGTTTGCTTCTTCCAACAAGAAAATCCTAAACCAAAATGGGTGTCAGAGTGTTCCCTGTGAGGAACCACATCCCAAATACTTAGTGATTTCCAGCTGGCTTATGCTAGTGTAAATATGGGATAACAGTGCCAAACCAGGTCTCACAGCCCGATCTTCAGTGAATATAAACTAACACTTCAACCAACTGCTGTGACTGAGAATAGGTATGTCAGTAAATTACTTTCTATTATGCCTTACAGGGCTCTGCCACAGAGTCCTTCTAAAGCCCTGGTTAATACGGGACTTTATTTTCCCTACCTGTGGAAAAAGCTTATCAGCATGAAGCACAGTAAGCATACAAACACATGTCAACCACTTAGTGCTTATTATTCAATGGTACAACAAGAAGAACCATGTTTATACATCTCTGGCTGAAATTGCTTTACCACCAAAGAAAGGATCAAGAAATAAGCTAGACTGAAACTAATCTGACAATACTATTACCAGTGTCATGTTCTGTTCATCAGCTGCATGAGCACATGAATTTCACAGTTAATATGAATTCTGGTCTATTTTGAGTTAGCCTTATCCCAGACTTACTCTGTTCCAAAACATTCCAACATTACAGCATTTTTTCATAGGATTGTAATGATTTATTGTATTTTTCTTGCAAAGTAGAAAAGGGACATGAACTTTGTGCAGGGCCTGCTAAACTGTCATAATAATTTTGGGATATTGCCCAATGTAAACATTTCCTATCAGTTGAAAGTTAGCCAAGATACTGTGTAAAGCTGACCCACATCACCAGTTCTTTCAGAGAACCATGATGTCTCCAGCATACACGTCCACAAGACCTGTAACATGCTCTTCTTAACATGATCTCTGTTAGCCTCTTCCCTCCTCCTCTGTGTCCTCTGCATCTTTCCCCCCGCAACTAGATTCACTTTCCTCTGTACACTCTGTACTGCTTTGAAGGCAAAATGGTACTGCCAAGAAGGAGATGTGGACATTGCAGACATCCCAAGCAGAGAAAGCAACTCTTCCAGCCTCTCTGCTCTCAGGGGTTTGTAAGGGGAAGATAAGTGTCAAGAACTGTGACACTTTGTCCATGGGTAGCTTTTTCCTGCCTGCTTGTCCCTCTGTACTGGAGATAAGCTTCCCTAGGATTGCAGCTACCAGCTCTGTGGCAGCCCCCAGGGTCACCCTAGGCCTGGGAAGGTGGAAGGGGAATCTCTCCCAAGTTGTTCTGTGGGTAAACAGGAACAAACCACCAGAGCTGTGATTTATACAGACACACCTTATTCAGGGAAACACAGGCTGCCCCTCACTGCCTGGCTGTTTCACTGTGTCCTCCCTTCTCTTTCCACATCGCAACAAACTTTGATCAAGAATTTGGGTGCCTGAGATGATACAGTAGTATCATTCTGATTTATTGCCTTCCATTCTTTTCTGTTTCCCCAGCACTTTTTTTTTTTTTTAATCTGTACTCCTCTCAGTACTTACCTTTCACCCTTTCTTCTCACTATTTACAGAATAGCCTAATTAGGGCAAATTACCAGTTTTCACAGATTTTATGATTTGGCCATAGACAATAGCAGAATGATTTGAATGATTTTAATGATTTTTAAGAGCAGAAAAGATGCTTCATGTCTTTCCTATGAATTTTCTAGAGTTTTTATTATTTTTGTGAGGAAAGGGATAGGTATAGAGAAGAAGCAATTTCTGATTAGTGGAGACTCTTACTTAAAATTTGTCCTAAGCTATTCATTTGGGCCTATCCAGCATCTAATGAGGAGTCTTGAAGAAGTGTCTGAGGAACTTCAACATCCTGTTGTGGTCTCTAAATGTATCCAAAGACCTAATATCTGATGCGAATGCTCAGTGTTCAGGGATCAGGCACCTTACAATTCTCTTCTGCCCTGTCAGCCATAAATTTTTATTTATGATTTTACCCCCCGCTCCCAAGCTTTTCCTCTATTTTCATTCTCTTCATCCTGCTGCTGAACAATATCTAATATTCTCTCTTTAACTAGAAGTCCACATAAGCAGCCTTCTCACAAAGTTTTCTCCTCTCCTTTTCTCCTGAGTGTCTTCTTAGTTCAGCATTGCTCTGAAACCTCTTCACCCTTCCAAAAAGGCTTCATATTTTTGTTTGCCAAAGGCTCTGTGAGTCATAGAGAACATGACTCCTGTGGTATAAACAAAGTTCAAGGCTGAGGTTACTTAGTCTATAAAAGGAAAGCTCTCAGGCAGTGGAAACAATGGTAGGTCCAGCTGCCAGACCTCCCTTAGCAGACACTGTCCCAAAATCCCTGCATAAAAAAGGTCACATTTCAGGCTCTTAATCTGAAGACAGCATGGTTCAATTTATAGGCAATATTTCTGGCTATGCAGCTCTTCACTCAGAAGTAAATGTAAACTTATGAGTTCACATTTTATTAGCTAAGAATTTAACCATGATAGTAATTTTTTCTTTACAGCATATTGGTATAGGTTAAAGGCATATCAGGGTTGCATGAGTTGTTCTTGGGAGGCAAAGAAAGTCAATGGGAATATCAATATAAATATCAAGGGAGGTAGTGTCTTTTTGTTACATAAATACATGTGATAAGATCACACCAGCTGTTTACTGTCAGGAGCACTTACAGCACGGGGCCCTGATTGCAACAGTTATGAGATGTAGTTGCTCACAGCAGAAATTTCAAGACAAAAAAATGCAGAAATATATTGTGCCACCAGAAACACCAAAATATATTTTTTTTTTCTTCACATTTTCCCAATAGGGTTTCCTTAACATAAACAGGAAAATATTAGCTCAAGTACTGGGTAGTGCATTGGGTTGGTTATGATGCCTTGTATGTATTTCAGTGAAGATAGTTTTCTATGGGCATACTTTAATCTTGCAACTGATAGATTATGCTTACTTAGGCATATACCAAAATTAAACAAAAGAGATCAGCTCTTTTCCAGTAAGCTTTAAACTGGTTTCCTCAAGGATAAAATTTTAACATATTTTTGGGATAAATGCCAATGAGACTTGCAGACAAAACTTTAAAGGCAAATGAGCAGAATGTCATTGCTAAATATTCTGTATTTAAAAGCAAGTATTTCAGAAAAGTGTATTAAAAAAAGAAATATCAGTGAGAATTTTTCAGAAGGGGGAGATCCAGCTAATTCAAAAGGGCCCCAGAGCCCCCATCCCCATTAAAAAATAGCACACCAACAACATGGATCAAGAATAAAAGGCCTTATTCTGAACACTCCCTTGTATGTTGTCTCGCTGTGGCTGTAGCTGTGACATGGCAATTATGGCTACATAAAACCCATTCTGCAAATTGTAGAAGTTATGATAATTTTGGTCCCCAGGCCTGTCTGTGGGTTTGCTGGAGCAGATGGGATCCGAAAGGCACTGGTTAAACCTTTCTCTAGATTAACATGTGATTAAAAATTAAAAAAACCTTGTGGCATCTCTTGTGGGCACAGTAGACCTGTTTCCCTCTGGCCAGTCTGTGAAGGGCAAATCTCTGTCATTCACTTTTGTTCTGTTTCTACTGTGGAGCAGAACTGAAAGTTTGGTAGATTGATTCCGTTTGTGGCAATGGTGTTTTTCCCTCATAACTTAAGAGGAAAAACAGACAAAATGCAACTTTTCTGTGAATTGGAACCATGGGCTAAGCACATTGCAGGCTCTGTTATCTCCTCTTCCAACACACTTCTCTGCTCCTCTTCTTTCCCTGCTCCCACAAGCATATCTGTGCTCAGTTTAGCTGTTTATTAAATAGCATTAATTAGATTAAGATAGAATCTCTGACAGCAATTTTTTTTGTTATTGAAAAACTGCTGTATGGCCCTTTGATGTAACAAAAAACTTCCTTTTAATCCCCTTTTTGCCATACGATGTAACAAGCCATTGAAAAAGTGCTGAAAGTGAACCTAATCAGTCCCAAATGCACTGTAACTTCCCTTTTCTCTGAAGGTTACCTGACCTGTTCTTAAAACCCTTTAACTACACAGAGACTCTATAACCTTTGCAGTTGATTTATTCTGATGATTCGCTTGTTGCAAGGAGTTTTTTCTCAACAGCTAAATTAATATCTTAGTTCAACTGAAGCTCCTTTTCACTTCACAGCAGTATATATGAAAAGTTACTTTGTCCCCATCCTTCCTGACTCAGTATTTTTTTCCTCTAGACTAAGTTACACCATTATTTCAAACTCTTCACACAGGTCATTTCTTCAAGAAGAAAAGATGTTGGAATTGCCGCACGGGAATATAGTCTCCATTGACAAGGGCATTGTCGAATTAGTTACTCTGTATCTTTTTTTTTCAGTAAAGACAGCTTCAGAAAGCACTCTTTATCCACAGATTTCTTGCACCTAGCAGTAATTTAGTTTTCAAAATAAAATCAAAACAAAGACATGGTTTTTAGACTTGCTCAGCCTGTTAGATTTGGCATCTTTCTATGTCAGTGACTAAGCATAGCTATGTTACTGCTTGACCTGGATTATGCTTGAGATAGCAGTAGCTCTACAACATGAAAAAAGCAAGAGTTTTTAGAGTCCCACAGCATAAACATACCATACTAGATCAATCTCTAGCCTAGAAGTAGTCCTGGATTCTTCAGAAAACAAAGAGTTTGATCTTGGCAGCATCCATGAATAACACTTTCTACAGTCTCCAGTTGGCTGGAGACTCAATCCCATCTGGACAAATGCTGATCTGGCTTTGCCTCTTCTTATCAAGACTCCAGCACAGTGACCTGGCATGAAGCTACAGTCCTTGAGAAACTCTAGCTAAGAGAACACCCTGTGTCTCTCCAGCAACACGTCTGCCAGGAGTGCATCAGACCTTCAACACGCTGCCCTGGGGAGCTGCACCAAGTTCAACATTTCCTTCATTATCTTCGAAGTGGTTCACTGGCACTGGCAATTTTAGATGGAAGACAGAGAAAAACAATAGGAACAGGATAACTTGGCATTCTTTTATGTTTGTGCATACACGGACACTTGTGCCTTCAATAGGCTGTAGTGATCCTGCGGAGAGAAAAAACCCCACCACCCTTCCCAGTTTATGGCAGCCAGTGACTTTTGGAGTGAACAGTCTTCTCTGCAAGTATGTCCATCAGCCTCCTGGCAAGCATGTTTCTGATCTCTCCTGCTCCAGCATGTCTCCATACATAATCGCTCCTTTTGCAATGGAAGAAAAGACAGCGTCAAAGTAAGAGAAAAGATTTATTTCATCCATTTTCTTCCTGCAGGAATCTCCAACTTTACTGCTAGAAGTCCTCCTGGAGCAAGAGTTTACAACAACCAACCTGCCTAATGAGGCAATCTGGGTGAAGATTATTGGACACTAATCTGAAGGAAACAAAGGGAAATAAATGTTCTGGTTTATCTTAATTTTTTTACAAAGACTTTAATAAAACTGCAATCTCATGATGAAGCACATTCCAAAGGGTTCTGCTAAGCTTGAGCATGCCTCAAAAAACACTGATGCCTCTTGGAAAATATTCTGGTTTAGAACAATTACAGTTCTACTATATTTTTTTTGAGTTTCTCTTATTTTCTCCTCTGCCATGAAAAACCCCAAGTTTTTTTCTGAAATGAAATCATCTGCTCCTGTGGTTTAAAGAATACCTGAAGTTATAATGCTTGGATTATGAAAAAGCTATCATCCCTATAGTTGGTAGCTGAGCTTAAAAATACAGTTTGGGCTCTTTAACAGTCAGCAAGATCATGAACTGGAAGGTGTTCAGGGGGTCATAAAGTGACTTTCAGCCCAGTAGAAGCGCTTCTACTTCCCAGGTACCACATGGATTTTGTGGTTGGCAGTGTTTGCTTGACAAGCAAAAGCCCAGCAAAAACAAACAGTTAATACATCTAATATTGCATCTTCTGTAGGTCCACTGGGAACAGGAAAGGAAATGCTCCTATTACCTCTTCTTCCCTGGCAAGTCTTTTGTGGATCACAGTGTAAGTGGCAAAGGTTGGTAAGAAAAAATCACATTTTACCCTCTGTGTTCATTATTCCAATGCAAAGTTAACCAGCCTCTGGCTCCAAGTTCTCTCTAGAGGCCCATGTAGAAAAGAACTTATCATTTCCTGATATAGAAGGCTGCAGAAAAAAGGTTTCGTTTATTAAAAGGTTTCTTTTACTTTTATTTTGTCATGAAGAGAGACAAAATTAGAGTATGGCAATGAACTACAACAGTCTGTCAGCATGCAAAGCACTTCATGTCAGACAAAGATGCCTGTTCCGAGGATTACTAGCATGGATATGGTAAGGGGAAAACATAGTTGCAGAGGTAAGATTAGCACAAGTAAACATCCAATACATTTTTAACTATAAATTTTGTTACATCTTTTCTATTAATAGAACTTATTGAAATGCTTCTATATCATACTTTATATGATTTAAAATGCCCCTTTTCTTTATGCGCTTGAGTTTAATAAGGAACAAAACAGGGCACAAGAGATGATCGTGTTTCAGCCTTCACAGGAACATGTTGTCTTGGAACTGTAAGACCTCAGATCTCCCACTTACTTGCAACCTAAATGAAATCAGCTTGTAGTGAGCATTATTTCTCCACATCAGCTAGTAGAATCTGTAACCAGCTGGACAAAAACTTGCTTAATAAATTCCTTATTACTTATCTATCCTCTGGCCAAACTTTTCTCAAGGTAAGCCTGCACTTCAGTGACTGCAGTAACATGATGTTGCTAACTTTACCGTAATTAGCTCAGGATCCTACCAGTGTAGCCATGCCAAAGTGAGCCACAGGTCTAAAATCCAAATTCAATTAACCTATGCAGTGTTCCATGCTGCTGCATTAAACACAATGTGTGGTGACAGAAAGCTATTTTGAGTAGGTGTACATTTCTTCGAAACTTATTAGGATAGCTTCAACACATTCTGGACTAGCCTTAATTTTTCCCAAACACGTAGTCCCTAGAGAATAGTGGAGAGTATGCAATTTATAATCTAATTACATATCCATGAAGGTCATGCAGAACCCAAACACTTCTTTTAGGTAGTGTCAATGGGGAATCTCAGTTAATAATTTAATGGTGGGGGTTTTCAGACTTTTCTACATATATAAAGACCTTTATTGTATAGCAGAATGGAGCTACAAGATGTGACCTGTATATCTATCCACATGTCTTTTCTAACAGCTTTCAAGTGCTGGCAGTGAGATGTAAGCTCATCTTCTCTCGCCCTCAGACAATGTTATGGTGTCACAGCAGGAAACAGATGGGGTCTCTGGTGAATTTTTTAGGGGTCAGTGCATGGAAATGCAGCTCCTGAGCAAACTTTTTAGCATAACAACATGTGGCATTCATGCCTGAGTCTGCTGTTAGCAAGGTTGGAATCTAACTGCAGTTAGGCTAGGCTTCGATGGTTTCTGTAGATTCTTAAAATTACATGCCCTGGCAGCTAACACTCAACTCAACCTGGGAAAGCTCAGAAGGAACAGGTCTCTCCCTTGTTTGCTCTTGTGTTCTCTGGGCAAGCTCCTGCAAAATTGTTGCTCTAAATGAAAGTGATTTGCAAGGGTGCAGGACTCGACAGACTCATTTGAAACAATTCACAATGAAAAAACCCTTCAGACAAACATTAATTGAAACATTCAGAAACAAGATTAAGGCAGGGGGAACCAATTGGTGGAATCCCGAGTTCTTGCAGCCACTAGAAAACAGTCCAATACAAAAGACCTTGGGAAAAGACGCTTTATGATAAACCAAAGGTCCATGCTAGCCATCAAAGAAGCTCTCAAAGCACAGCCATTATCCGGTTTGAGCATCATTCTTTTTATGGAAAAAAGAAATCTATAAAGTTGAAATAATAAAATTAAGACCATATTAAATTTTAGGAAGAAAGATGGGGCAAAAGTCTATATTTACATAAAATTGTCATTGATTTCAATGGACCTCATAAAGGCTGAGACATCTACTTGGAGAACTACAGCTTATAACAATACCTGAAGGGTCAGACCCTAACCCCACACTCTTTCTCTCCTGTGCTACTGCTGTGTCTTAGCACAAGGGCAGATATTTCTTGCCACAAAAGGATTCTCAAGCAGTATAAAAATAATACAGTTCCTATGTAAAAACAAATGCACTGACTGTGGTAGGAGATGGAGGATAGTTTGAACACGAAGTATTTGAGAGCAGAGCACAGGACACTGTTCCAATACCTTTTGGATGCTCTAAAATATGCCAAGAACTGATTCAATTTCCAAGCTGTCCCAGGAGGAGGAGAAGAGAGGGATAACCCCTCTCTGTAGCACACTGACTTCTGTACTGTGCTTCACAAACCACAGGATTTGACTTCAAGTCTATGTGGGAAATTCCAGACAGAAATGTACGTGTGTCCTGATGCATCTGACTTTTCTAAAATTGGGAAATCACCAACTTAACAGGTAGTGTCACCTAAGGTAAACTGATAATTTGTGGCCACAGGGATCCTAAAGTTTTTATGAGGTACATAGCCTTGAACAATGCTTCCTGTGGCAATGCTTTCTTCAACGGGGCCAAAGTCTCAAAAGCTCAATTGATCCTTAAAATAGAAATTAGAATTATGCTCATAAAATGAAGAGCCTTTTCCTCTAACTGAGAGAAGTCCAATGAAATGACAGTATCTTAAAAGATTTCTTCTAGACTTTTAAGTTTTTTGTATCATACGGGCTAAAAAAAAAAAAAACTCTGTGTGAGAAAATGAGACTTGTGCTTTTGTCTATGATGCCTTTGATGGTGGCATTCAAAGCCATGGTCTAAAGATCAATAGCCAGGATGATTAAGAAGATTGCAGTCTGTATTTGATTTTTTTTTTCCTGAGGAGAGGGAAATCTTCTAGACTTGAATGGGCATTTCTGCCACTACTTAACAAAGAAACCTTGCCAACGTTGGCTTCCATGTACCCCAAGCACAGACAGCAGTCCCACTTTAAGGCTGAGGACAGAATACAACCCCTCAGAAGTAACCACTCCAGTAACATTATGAACTCCCCAGGTTTTGCTCCTCCCACACAAGTTGGTGTGGCAGGTTCTTCAAAATACAATGCATATAATAAACATGGACATAGTTTTGTTTCCAGCCTGACTGAAGGCTCTAGTCCACAGTGGGCACTAGTTCTTTCTGCTACAGGGACAGCCACAAGAGAACCCTTTTCTTCTGTCCACACACACACATGCAAGAAACATAAGCACAAAACTCCTGAGGGGAAAAAAAAAGTCAAACCCTACTGTGGAACCCACTTGTCCAAAGGATGGAAGGCCAGTAAGCCTTCCTTACAGCTTGTCAGGCTCACCATAGAGAGAAGAAAAGACATTCTGGCAAAGAGAATTGCTGAGAATGAGGATTTCACCCATATTTCAATAAGGAACTTGGGTAGGTAGTGTGTTGTTTACTCTTCATTTGCTTCTAGAATTTCACCAGGGGAAAAAGCAAAACATCAATACACTGGTAAGTTGCTGCTCAGTGCAACATCTCTAGAATGGATGAATTTTATAGTAGTTGAACACACCTGTAATCAGAAAACTGAGATAGTGTCAGCAGCTGGTGATGGAAATGTATGTCTTTGAAATCAAAGCATCTATATGCAATAAAGACAGGTTACATAGTTCCACTGTTCCCTTGTTAAGGTGAGCACAGGTTGAAGGACAGTGAAATACAACTTTCCTGATCCCTGAAACCTTAGCTGATGCCAGCAGTTCTTCAAACCACACACGCATACACTCACTCACACAGTTAACCCACTCTTTTGATTAAATGACCACCTATCAGACAGGTTTCTCAATGTCGGGTTTTTTTCCCCCTCCCGTTTGTTGTTACATCTGCTTTCTCTGGGTGAGCTGACCTTGTTGAGGCTGCTGTACCACAGAAGTATCTGCTTTTGTAGGGTTGTAACAAAGCTCACCAAGAGTCTCACTTTTCATTTAAGAATCCTCCCTCTGTGTTCATGTAGCCATAACAGAATCTGTAGGGCCCACCACTGCCTGAGACGAGACAAAGTTGCACATGGTTCATAACAGAGGGCAGAAAGCGAAACAGAAAATCACCAAAGGAGTAGAGAACAAAGCTACAGAAAGCCACAGAGTATTACGTGATTTACATGTTCCCATTTCCCAACCCTCACTATTACTTCTACTGCTGCTCCCTGCAGCAGCAGCAGCACAGACTGATCCAAGTCATGACTCTCTCTAGTCCTCAGGAAGACAGCATACTCAGGAAATGTGGCCCTGAGGAAAGCCTATGAGGAGAAACAACCAAAACACACTCTGGTAAGGGCTGGCTAGAAAAAAGTTGAATTATGAACAAAGCCACCATGAATATTCGTTGAAAATAAGCAGGATTACATGCAAGGAAATACCTGACTTCTAATATAAATTTTTTATCTTACCCCAGATTGCTGTTAATTTTGACAAACTGCCTACTCAAAATGGGTTAGATAATTTCTCTTTTATTACAGGAATTCCCTATGCTTCTTGAATTGTATATCCACAGAGATCTACATTTTCACACATTCAAACTTCCCAGAAAATAACCTGCTTCAACTACTTTATATGCAATTTCTTCCTCACCAATATGCCACCCTGCACTCTTGCTTCACTCTGCAGCACACTCTTGGTGACACTGATCCTTTTCCAAAAGCAGGCAGGAGCAGCTATTTATGGCACATGATCTCTTACACAGACCCATCTGTAGCATTCTACCTACCAACTGGATGGTGACAAAAGGTAAACAGGAAGAAATGAGATAGCTGGCAAAAAAAAAAAAATAGGACATTTTTCATTTGCATACATCTGACCTCACCGGCATTCACAACTGATTAACATCAACTGCCATGGTCAGCTCCTAATTCACACTGAAAGCCGCTACTAGTTTCACTTCATTATATTGACACCTGAACTCTGTAAGCTACAGTGGATTACTATTAATAATTATTTATGAGCAGTGATTTGCACAGAGCATGCCTGTCTAATGCTGGGGTGATGAATCTTCAATAACAATTCACAAGCTGTCCACCTCTGCAGCCAGGCAAGAAGCCACTTTCCCTCACCTCCCTCATGCTACCACCACTCACACTTGTCCTACCACCAGAGCAATGTGTTTTCACATGTAAAACTCACACTTCTTTCACACTTCTGGCTAGGGTAGGAAGCTGTAACAGACTAATATTCCTTCTTGGATGGAAAATGCTGGGATGGGGGTGTGAGAAAAGCTAGAAGATAACAGTAAAGGTCAAGATTGTAAACATGCAGGTGCAATGCGGTTTATTACTCTAGGCTTCTGGTGCAGAAAGACACCTATAAATCCAGCTCCTCTCAGATGTCTAATGAGAAAAATTCTGCTTTTCCTCTGTACATACAGATGGAGTTCCTGAAGTTTTATGCAGTGTACAAAGTCCTTATCCTCCTCCTCCAGCAGTGAGTGGAGCTGAAAATTAAAATTCACACACATGCTGACCTTTTATGCTGAATTAAGGCACCTTTCAGGGTCAACTTGACACGCACCATGAAGCACCTCAAATCTACCATCACAAAAGGCTCCCATGAGCAATCCAGCCCTGGGTGACTAATAAAGAAATGAAGTGACAGTGGAGGCAAGTGCGGGGTTTGTACCAATTCAGACCTCACAGTTTCCAGCCGTCATGATTCAGTTCAGGCCTGGTTGGAAGTGTCCCACACAGCCCTCCGCAACTCACAGCTGGAAAAAGTGAACGAGTTCCCTTCATACCCACACCACAAACTGGCTCTCCAGTGCCAGCGACTGCTGCTGCACTGCCAGGTACCTGGCAAACTGCTGGGGCAGCTTTGCCAGAACTTCTTCTTATGCAACTGACTTGAAAATTTCTAAATAACTATGTTTTGATGTGCAGAATTACTGCCTAGACTCAGTGTCTTCTAGTTTTATTTTAGCTTGATTTCTCCCCCAAAACTGGGCAACACAGAGGTGTTGACAGAAATGGCCTAGTGAAACAGAGAGGAGAAAAGCGGAGCCTCTGGCACTAAAATGGAGTCTGTGAGAATGAAATCCCTAGGACGCTTTATATTCCTACAGGTTATTACTTTTCCCTTTCCATCCTCACACTGTCTCCCAGATGGAGAAAATCCTCAATCACGGGCTCATAAAATAATAAGCTTCCACTTGGTTTTAATATATTTTCTCACATAAACCTTAGCTAAAATTAGGATTATTTCCCCTTAACAGCACATTTTGTTCCTTCAATATTAAATATATTGAACTGAGGCTAACAATTTTCCAGTGAAAAAGTATCTTCCATTTCTGGTAGAGAAATTCAGCACATCTTTGTCATTTCAGTTTTCAAGTGACACTACAAAAATTGAGCAAGTTGATATCATTGCCCCTGTTTCTAAAGCTTCAAGAAAAAGATATAATTTTATTTAGAATACTACAGTGACTTGCAGTGTCACCACCACTACTTTTGTTATGTGTACACAAGGCCAAATCAAAGAAAACTTCACCCTGTTCAAAATTTTGCAGTTTTAAAATTGCTTTTAGCATGGACTTAGTAACTCTTGCTTCTGCCATTAAAATCTCCAAATGACAACAGATTGGTGGAATTAAAAAAAAAAAATAAAAAAAAATCCATGTCAATGTTTTTGCACTCTTACTCTATACATAAGAGCTCCTCATGATTACAATTCCACTAACAAAATCTAAAGGAAGAAACAAGAATGTATTTCTACAGAAACACTCTTTGAACTGTGTTGAGAAACAATATCCTGATATTTATTGAAGCATATGTTTCAATCAGAAAGAAAAAAATGAAATTAGAAAAAATTGACTAGTCATCCTATGCATGGATCTGTGGCTCCATTCCCAGAATTTAGCAATAACACCCCTCTACCTTCCCCCCACCCCAGCATACACTTTTTAGATATGGAAATAGCCTTTTCAACTCATGTCCAGTGGCATGAAAAAACACACAAACATACATAGAGATAAAAGTAATCAAGTTAGCATTCCTTAGTCTAGAAAGTTTGCTAGACCTCCATCAGAAATTCATTAAATGTAAGTATAAATTATTTATAAGGAATTAGACATGTTAATAGATAGAGTGCTGAGGAAGGAAACTTCTTATGGCCATAATGGTTGATAGTGGTAGCAATTAGAAATTAAAATTGTGATCTACAGGAAATTACACCTTTCTGAAATTTATTTTTGTTTCTGAATCTCAAAGAATAAACAATTTCCTCATGAAATCTAAATTGACCCTCTGTGGGCTTATCAAAAATTCTGCTTTGATCAAATTTTAAAGTTTTTCCTGTATTTCTTTATATTGTAGAATACAATGCAAAATATATTGTAAACAGAAGACAAACACCTAGGCAAACAAGGCACAGTCTTACTGATATTTGCTTTAAAATATCTTTACATGTAAGAGCACTGAAAAAGGCATGTATTTCAGTTAAATAGCATGTTCCAATAAGAAATTGTCTTTTCAGTTAATTTTTCCTGAGTCTCAGTTCTTTTTATGATGTACATTTTGGGTGACAAGGCATGTAATTTATAGTACTTTTGAAAAAGCAGAGACTGAGTTCTACCTCCTTGCCTATCTCCTTTCTGCTTGTTCACAGGAGGAGAGCTGCCTCAGAATCACTGTGTTTTTAAAAACCAGGATTAACTCCTCATCCTCCAGGTCACAAACAATGAAATCTGGTTTCCTACCACTCTTTGTCTTGCCATTGGATTCTCTAGTGTAGGTAAAAGCTGACTGAAGAATATCCTGATGTTTCCCTGTGTGTACCATGTAAAGTCTCTGGCATCCCATAAAAAATGGAAAAAATAACAAGCTTTCTCTCAGTGGAAATAGTAACTGAGTATCTTTCCTGAATTTAGTCTCTATTTCCCTAAAATTTTGGGGAAATTTGAATCTAGTGCCATGTCATATTTGGCTGAAAGTGCTCCGACATTATTAGGCAGGCACACAAATAGAGATGTATAGTGTGGTCACAGAAGCATTGTCTCTTAAGGACACAAGACAAAAAGGAAATTGCAATAGCTGCCTGTATGTGTGATTGTTGGAAAGAGCCTTGCACTCTTTCACAGCCACATTCAGGCAAGGAGCTGATTATGTTATGAGACAATTAGCAACCTGATGAGCAATTCACCCATGAAAAGTGCTTCATAAATCCCAACATCATTTTAGCTAAGAACAGAGTAATAATTACAGTTAAAACTGCCTGAATAGTTTCATTCCCAGTTTTGGGAATTATTATTTTTTCCCTAAACACTCATAACTCTTCTTAGTCCAATCCTACTCTCTTTCCTCTGGTGAAGTCCACTTGAGTGAGACCACCGATGCAATGTATTTCCCCCCTGCTGTCTGCCTGGAGCTGATCTTGTAAAAGACTTAATTAAAGAATTCAGCTGCTGTTAGGACAAGTTTGCTGTGGTGGGTGCAGCAGAGAGATACACACTGGGGTTTAGAAGAGCTCTTACTTTCACTGATAATAAAAAATGAAAACAGAAAAAAGATGGCTATTGTAAAATGTTATCTGCAGCCTGCCCTTCCAAAAGAATACTTCCTAGCTATTTTTCAGAGGACACAGTATTCCTCTATATTTGAAGGTAATTTGCATTACAAGCATAACAGGAAATGAAATAACTTTAAAATACAAATCAGGAATACATCCAGTATGCAAATCAACATCTTAATGAGCTGCAAAGAGGAGCAAGCAAATTAGTACTATTCTAAACTATCTTTTAATGCTTTTTGCATTCTCTTAGCATCAACAGATAAACAGGGCTAAAGATCTCACTAATTGCCACATACAGCAGCACAGTCAGTATATACATATTACGTAAAGCAGCACAGTTACTACATACACCATTTAACTTCACAGAGACTACCTGATTCTGACCCCACTCTTGTGTAAATTAGGAATTAACAGAGCCATGTACACATAATTGGCCTCACAGTGATGTAAAGGTGGTGGAAACAACACCCTCACCAAACCCACACCAGTTAATGCTGTTCACAGATTAGAAAAGAAGAGATCAAAACTGAGTAATTTCATAAAACCAAATGCAATGGTCAGGAGCCAGCTTTTAAGTCTTTTATCAAGCACTTTCATCGATGCACCTTTTGCATTGCCATGCACAAAACTCATGCCACAGATTTATTAGATCTCTGCCATGTGTATGAGGTACTGTGCACCAGCAGCTGGTTAGCATCTGACCACATGGAAGTTTTTAGTTGTAGAAATTCAAGGGTCCCCTGACTTCTGTCCAGGTAAGGCCAGACTGCCCCAGCTTTCTTTCACTTACTGATGGTTGTTGAGAATCAGGGCATGCACACAGATTGTTTCTGTGGAGGAGATGATGACAAGGTCTTACTCTGTGCCCACTGAGTTATGTGTCAAGTTACTTCAATAATGTTAATGCCAGCTGTTGGTATGAAAGGTGTTCTTGCCGGGAAAACTTAGGAAAAGGTGGTACTTTCTGCTAACCCATATTATCTAAAGCTTTACATAGAAACAGTGGGTTTTGGAGATGAAGCTGTGCAAGCTATTCAAGAATTAGATTACTCTGTAAATTCACAGTTTAGAGTCAGTTCTTGAACTGGACTTACTTACTATGAACAATTTGTATCTCATGTTTCTGAGAAACTGCTTGCATTTTTTTATGAGCACCCCTTTTCCAGGAACAGTTCCTCAGTACACATACAAAAAATACATTACTCTTACTCAGACTATCTCTTACTAATTTCGTCCATCATTAGGGAGCCAAGTCAAAAGTCTGGCATTGCTGAGTGAAAAGGCAGGCCTGCAGACAAAGTAGTACCAGAGGGCACAAGTGTCACATTTAGGACACTTCAGTATAATGGGTCTTTTAAGAGGGGAACTGGGCATCCCTCAGGCAGACAGTCTGCCAGATCTACTCTTGGTCCTTGTGAAGTCCTCAGCTGGTAGCTGCAATTCACCTGCAAAATCATGCTGAGACACTAAAGCTGGCCAATGGATGTTTTTTGTCAGCATAGGAAGGAAATCATACTTGGCAAGGTCCTACCTAAAAAGCCCAGTGCAAGTTTAGAGGTCAACAAAATAATTATAGTACACTTACATTTTCAAATAGACTAAATAGCACACAAGCAGTTTAGGAACGGTGGAGGTTTGATGCTTGATTTTAAAGCCAGTTTTAGAGACCTTAAGGGAACCATGTATTTGATTAACTCATTCTTACAGTCTAAATAGAGGTAGAATGAAAAAGATTGACAACTATATTTCTTTATTTATGGAAAGTCAAGGCATGGATAAAGCTGATATTCCATTCTTTCATCTACTGTAATTCTGGTAATACATGAAAAAATCCCCCAAACAAAACAAAATAAGCTTACTCAGCCCTGATTCTGCAAACATCTGACCAGAAGCAGAATGTATCAGCTGTCTTCCCCAAAGCAAAACATACTACTTTTGTCAAGTCCTGGTACAAAGGCAGGGTTCCCTGTGCCCTTTGCAAACTTGCAAAATGCCAATAGAAAAACTTGCTCAAGTCAACTGCTCTTAAAAATAAGGTATGTGTGTGATATCTGCATGAGGATATTTCAGATTTACAACACACTATGTGGCCAGAGGCCCAAGAGGATGAGCTAGTTACCCTCTTGCCTGAAAAGTCGTACCTTCCCCATCACAGGAAAAGCAAAGGAGGAGGTAATTTTCAGAGAATGGCAAACTTTCATTATGACTTTTCAAAGTTATAATTATTACTATTCTACTGCTAATTTTTAATTATTTTGAGTAAACATATTTTTTTTTTCTTTTTCATATCAGAACTTTTTGGAACAAAGTAATAGATCAGCTTGAAGCTTTAACCTCCAAAACCAAGGACAGATAAACTGACAATAGCACGGTTCATTTTAAGTACCTTGTTTGCAAAATTTAATATAGAGAAGATTGTGAAAAGACTAGGGTTAAACACCCAAGGGACCTTGGGGAAGAACCAAGAACTGTGACCTTTTGGATGTCTGACTTTGCAGACAGCAATTGTTTCAGTGGTTTTCTTTCTCTTTCACATCTTTGGTTTTTGGTTGCTCAGGGTTTTGGGGTGTTTTTTTTGTCTGCTTATGTCTGAAGTTTAATTAAGACAAGCTTCCCAAATGCTACCACTTGGAGCTCATAGCAGAGACTCCTGAGAACTCTGATATCTCACAGCAATAGTTTTATGTGTAGCTTGAAAACAGGTTTCTACAACATCCTGCAGTTAACCACAGCTGTTCAAGACTCCTTTATAGATAAGATGACCATCAGTAACCTTATATTCTATTGCTGGCTAAAAATGCCTTTCTCAGAGCTGACAGGAAGTATTGTTCAACAGTTCTGGGCAAATCAGTTTTACTTCTCTGTTTAAATGTTTTATTATGAGTTTAGCCTGTGTATTTAAGCTCAGCACCTGAGTCTTGCTGCCCGACTCCCCCATGAACAGACTTTTGCTGCCTCCTTCCAGAGTTCACATTTTGAAAAAGATTAAAAAGTTCTTATTTTACCTTCTTAACTACAAAACATCTGAAAGAATCATAGTCAGCCAAGAAGAGCTACAGAAAAGCAAGCAGTGAAGTTATTGATTAAAGATTGAAATCAATTATCTTCTTGCCCTGTTCCCATGGGTGCCTTTAACCTCCTTTTAATAAACAGAGAGTGTCCTTTCTGAGCTATGCCTGCACTGAAAACACTCCAGCAATGTGGGATGTGCAGCCTCCTGCCACAACAGTCACTGAGCAAGAAAAGCTCCTCAGATTGCCCTCTCCACTCCATGGTCAACATGCTAACCAGGAGTCCTGCCTAAGTGTTCTCTTACTTAGGCCAAAGACCTGGAAGCCAGGTTTACAGATATGATCTAACTACCTCCAGAGATGACACCATCAATGGACTAAGCCTGAAATATTCTTGTAAAAGCAAGAATGAAACTCCAAGCAAGTGTGAGGAATACAAATACACACAGAGCATTTGGGGAAAATCCCATAGGTATCACTTCAGAGACTTAAGCTTTCGTTAGCTGTCAGAGGAAATTAAAATGCCAGTGAGGAGCTGGGACAACAGAATAGAAGCCGCCACAATAAATCTCAATGCATTTATTTCTCATTGACAGTTTTGATGGGCATGATCTAATTTGCCATTTTGGTGCATTTTATTGAAACATGGATTCCACAGGGTGATAAACAACTATGCCTAGTGCTTTTCTCTGGCTAAGCTTAACTGAAATCCACTGAGCTTGAGCACATTTGTAAGTGTCTTACAACGGACAACAACGCTTAACATTCCTTTCTTTTGAAGATGAATTTATACTTGTCTGCTATTTATGAATCATCTCTCTCAGCTTGGCAATGACCAACAAGAAAGTGATAAAACAAGGAAATGTAACTTGTAATTTGTTCAGTGTAAAAAATTCAGGTAAATAATTTGAAATAATATTAAATAGTGTAAGCAATGATAGTGGATAGAAATAGAATCTCTAAAGTCAAGGAAGACTGAAAGATACCACAAGTAATGATGTATTTTCTTTTAAATCCCCTTCATCTATTTTCAGACAGTTCTGTTTGTCCTGGCTTACTGGCGGCTTACTAAAAAGCAATGAAATATCCACAACATCTGTGCAAGTAATAGAACTTCCACACAGACTAAAATACTGGTATGCTTGTATACCTATACATAAACCAAAAATAGTAATGTGCACATTAACCTAAGCCAAGGTTTTAATGCAGATGTGCCTCTGATCTATGGATGTTTGTGAGCTTTTAGTTTAAATCACACATGCTCACTTACACTTAAGACCTGAAGAACAAGCGAGTTGAAATTTCTAGCACAGTGGGTTACAATGCTGCCTTTCTCACAGTATGGTTCTCCATAGAAATACTTAGATTCATGGGGCTTAATAGTTTCTGATTTAGCTAAGGATTTACCCCAAATTGCTGGATATTAAGGAAGGTCAGAACATACTCAAAGAACCTTGATTTCTGTTCAATTTTGTGTTTTTGCAAAATGTTGTATCCCTTTATCTGAACTCCTGTAGGTGGTAGTGTTGGTATAATATGTTACAAAAAACTACTTAGGCCACCTGGGACCCTGCCCAACCCTTCAGAAGACTTCAATCGAAGGCATGCTGGCTTAGTGCCAGGTTATACTTCCTCTAAGCATGGTATTCCTTAGTCTTAGAATCTATAACAGATAATTAAATTGCATTAATAGCCATATTTGTTCAACAGTAAAACCCATGGTGTCAGAACAGATAAGGAGGAGAATACAAGCAGAGTCTATAACAAGGACAGCCTGGTTATTCTTGAAGTTTAGCCCACATTTCTTAGAACAATGAAAAAGTAATGATGCTTCTTTTTCTGCCTTGGTCCTCTGCCCTTGGCTAAACAAACAAAAACTGGCAAAGATTTGTGTCATCTAGATTTGCCATGGCTTTTTGAAAAAAAAGTGAAAAAAATCCCAAGACTTTTCACTTGAGATTTTTTTTTCTTGAAAAAAAGAAAAAGAAAAATTAGGGCTTTACTCAAAAGCAGATGCAATTGTTTTTAATGGAAAAGGTAATTAGCAAGTTGCTAGTTTTGTTCTTTGCTCAGATAACTCCAGTTACTGGATGTTGAGTCAAACACACAGGAAATGTCATTCTGTAGAAATGCAAACTTTCAGTTTCTTCCTCTGCCATAGAAGTGCTTGATAATAATTATAAGTATGCCAAATAGAACTAAGCTTCAAGCCTGGGTCATGGAAATAAGAAGAGATGTTTTTCCAGATGGTAGGTAACAAATAGTGATTCAAACAACTACCATTAGATGGAAAACAGGTTTAAGAATTCCTTACTCCCTTAGAATGGAAAGGCTAAGAATAAAACCTCTCTGATAATAAATCAGCCTCAAAAAGCCATCATGAAGCTTTAACAGGGTCAGACAGAGACAACATGAAAAATAAAAACATGGCTGAGGAAGTGTCTGGAAAGCAGCAAGCCAGCAGAGCACAGAGCAGCACCTCTGACTGAGAAGTAGCTCCACTGCGAGAATCTTAAGTTCAGCTCAGCACAGATCCCTCCATTGCTCTTGTCATGCCCAGCAACTCTCCAAGACAGCACCCCTAAAACAAAGGCCATTTCAGGCCCACTCTGGATTTGTTTGTCTTTGGTGCGCCCAGCAAATGCTACGGACCATATCACCCCTTTTTCTTTGCCTGGATGATCTCTGCTGCTTGGTCTCCTTAGCAGTGCAAGTAGTAGTAGCTGTTGCATCTGCAGTGACTTGTTCTGGCTAAAGTTGTCTTTTAATGTAGCAGAAAAGTAAATTTTAGTTGCCCTTTTTCCCCCTCCTTCTCTTTTGGGTATATTCAACTGAACTGTTAAATGTCAAATGCTGTAAGGATAAGGCAGTTCCACTCAGGGGCAGAATGAATCAAATGTCTTAGTTTCACAAGATTAGGCCGGCAAGTCTCTGTTGAAAGGCCCACACAGTACATTTAAATCTTCTCTTTTCTCCTACTAATGAAATCAGCTGTTTGACAGCACATTGTCTATGACAGAATAGTCCAAGAAGAAAGCAGTGCCTTCAGATACATCCATAAGGTTTGAAGGTTCACTGGACAAAAATGAGGACAGAGCTGAATATCTACAGGAAGCTGTAAAACATTATTTTAGGAAGTATTAAGCAACTTCTAGATTTCTAAAACTCTGCTTCATACAGAAAAGTACTGCAGAGTCTATTCCTTGAAGCTCACCTATGGTTTTGAAAAATCTAGTTCTTGCACATTTCACGACAGGGTAAAGCACAAAGAATATAAACCTGGAAGGAAGGCAATCTTAAATGTTAGAATTAGGTACATGTCTCTGTCCACCTGTCTCTCCAAATAAAATTCAGTACTGAGGGGTTTTTTCCAACTTTCACATGCATACCAGAAGCAAGCTTAGCATTCCCTCTGCTTAGAAATGCCACATTCCTAATTTTAAATTTGAGGTTACAGCATACAAAACCTTATCCTCTTTGATCAATAGTTTAGCTCTGATTGGCGGTAATTCAAAATAACATTTTTCCAACAGAGGTTTTCATAGTGAGTATAAAATAACTCCTTCTAGTGCTCAGAGACCTGACACAGACATCACAAATGGTACCTGTTAGCTGAGCCATCTGAGCCATGGGCTCCTGACTGCACTTCTGCATTACTGGCAGAGCTCTCCCAGAAGCAGAAAGGAGCAGTAAGAGAAATGTTATTCAATGCTTACCCTGAAGGTTATTGATAAAGCAAAAGCTAAGGTGAATTGCTATTAAGGAAATACTAATGAGCCTCTATCGGAAAAGCAAGACTTGAATGGCTACTCCTTGAGATACAGGTATGAATTCTGTTCACCTTAGATTGACATACTGCCTAGGAAAGATTATAAAACACATAGTTGCTGCTATTAGTACTGAACTCTTGTTCTTTTAAGACTTTCTGGGAAACTTTAGCCAATCCATTCCAAGAAAAACACTCCGAAATTCCTCTTTCATAATCTCAGTCTTCTAAAGAAACAAATTAAATGATAGTTCAAATATAAGCCAAACAAATCCCTTGAAATCTGCATTAAAGATCTTGCTGCTATCACCAAAGCAGTTAGGCATTTACCGTTGTCCTACTGTCTTGAAAAGCATAAGACTCTGTGAAACTCAAAGAACAGCAGAATAGCAGGAAAATAATATCCAAAGATATAGTCATGCATTCCCAGTTGTAATTTGGTCTGGTCTCCTTTATTTCCCTTTATTTTGTTTTTCCGGGAACTTGAAGATGAGTGGTTACTGCACATGGAAAGACTGAGCTTCCATTATTTGCAGGACTACTCAGACTGTGAGTGGAACATCGTGCCTAAAGAAGGCAATATGCTAACAATTTCAAAAAACATTCAACATACATCCAGGTAAGGAAGAGGCTCAGCCCAGTGTTTTTTAGGCAAGGAAACTACAGAGTGGATGACCACAAGATTTATTGAACAAACAATCCATCCTTATCGATTTGCAGGTGCAATAAACAAATTGCTTCTTACAAATTGAGTGGATACCTATGAGCAAGCTCACTTACTAAGAACTAAATTGGGGAGGGGGCGGGGGGGAGTGGGGGCTGTGAGTTAAAAGCAAAAACACACAGCACAAGCAGAGCTGCCTAAGTAGAAAACCTTTCCAGCAAGCAATTTTCATAACGAATTGCTCAGTTGCTAAATAAGTGGTACACACTTCGTACATATTCATTCAGCCACAAAGGTGTTGTGTGACAAATATAATCAAATCCCGGAAAGAGAGAATGCAAGAGCTGAAAGAATTAAGGGAACTAGTAAAGGAAAGCAAATCACTTCATCTCTGGTCTGCTGGTTTGAAACTAATACATTTTAGCAGACATGAAGTTGTAACCTTCCAGCATCTGACTGTGCACTGCCCCATGTGAAATGAGTTGGCAGGCTTCTGTATTACTGAATACCAAAACCTGTGAATGTCTGTGCATAACTGACTTCTGAGCTCTTAGACACCATGAACACAAGAATTAGAATCAGTACAGCAAAAATACACAACCACTGTGTATTTTCCTCAAGGATGTAGTCTGTTCCTTACTACAGAGTTTACTTGTCTGGTCTGACCATCATTTTCCTGTTATTACAGAATTACTGTCGTGCTTTGACTGCTAATATCTATCTAGTTTCTGATCAATGACCCAAAAGAATATTAATCTCTCAATTTCAGAAGCATTAAGGATAAAAAGCTGAACTAGAGAAAGATGCCATGTTCTTCCACATGTAAAAATGAAGAAAACTTATAATGTCTAACATTAGAAATATTTTAAATTTGTCCAACAAAAAGAATGTTATAAATTTACACTAAAAATTTGAAATGAGCTTTTTTTCCCTTGCAGGCAAGTGTTGACTGGCTACAGTTTTCATAAGCTTTGTGAACATATTTATGGGACTTGGATCGAGTTTTAAAATAGCTATAAATTACTATAATTTGGCAACAACCTTTCATAAAGACAGAGGGTATGTACAAATTTTGTTTACTGCAATAATAATACAAGATTATTTTATTTCAATGGCAACTGTGTTCTAAAGCCTGCAGGTTCAATGTTAAAGACACCTGCCAAGCAGAGTCTGAATTTGATTTCATTTGCTGTGAGCCAGGAAAGTTTTACATGAGCACCAGTTATGACCCAGTTTTGACAACCTTTGAGTACTAAAGAGCAGAGCACACTTAGTGATACCACTTCTCATCATTTCTGCCTTGACTAATGCTTTGTCAGAGGCAGTAAACCACAGTTTCAACATATCTCAGTATTTCATGACACTTTGGAACAAATTTCCAAGATCTGCTTTCAAAAAGAAAAGACAAGTATCTACAATTAGCAACAGCCACTTGCAAAACCAAGTTTTTCAGTTTCCTGATACAATAAAACAACAGGAATGACAAATTGCACTTACATTCTGCCTAGTCCTACCTTATTACAAAGGCCTTCTTGGCACGCCAGGAGGGAAAACAGAAAAACCTCCCTCTTCAGCACCAGCTGAATGGAATTCATTGAGCTGAACACAGTGCTATTTTTTTCTTTCTCTGTCTTCTGGCAGAACCCTCCTTTCTGTGAAGGAAAAGACAGAAACAAATCAGTGATGAATGTACAGAATATATCTGTGTGAACAACTGCCAAAAAGCAGCAATACAAAGTCTTGGTAATTTGGAAAGGAAATCAGCCCCAAAGCATTTGGATTAGGTTCCACCAAAGGTTGTTTGGTAGCAAGATTCACCTGGCTGAAGAGCAATGGTTCATGCAGCAGAGGCATGGGTACTCCAGGGTGTTTGGGGGTTTTGTGGTCTTATTTTATTTTGGCATTTTTTTCATGGAAATCATTACAGTCTATTTTGAGTTTCACCATACTCTTTCAGATGCATGAGCCCTCAGTGAGGTTCAGGGCTGGCAGAAAGGCAACAGCTCAGGGTCCATCTGACCTCCAAGTCCTGCAGTTCAAGCTGAGTACAGGTCCCAGCTACCTTCTCTTCCACCTTCTTATGCACTGACTGCAAACTAAAGAGTTGATCGAAAAATGATTTAGTCTACAACAGCAATATTTGACCAGCTCATGGAAGCTAAGTCAGCACAGGCCCCTTCTGTGTAGCTCTCATAATCCATTTTTAAAGTGTCACATAATTGACAGAGGCTGAAGTTAAGATGCCAACACAACGTATGATTAAAGACAGTATTGCAAGTGCTGTCACGCACCAGTAGGCTCTAAACTAATTTAGCCACATCAGTAGCACTTTCATATTGCTAGTGGCTGGCCTTGTTTACAGAGACTTATCATTTCTAAGGCAACAGCTGAATTCAACAACTTGTAGACCTCTCTCCCATGAGCATCTCATTGTGTAGGTGTGGAGGACTTGGAGGTGTAGAAGCAGGAAGGAGCTGCCTTCTGCCATTAATTCTCCCGCAGTGTGATGGCTGCTTGGAGAATTAAAGCTTTACACACAAACTACACACTCCCTTGCTTGTATCAGCATGTTTCTGCTCAGATAGGGCTGTAAGAGAAGCATATAGCGTTGAGATATAAATACATTAAAATGACTGTTTCATCACCCAACATCACAGGAAGCATTCAGCCTGAATGCATAAATTCTAGTGCTTTGAAATGAGCCATCAGGGGCTGTGAACCTATAGAGAATCCACGTGCCAAATCATTTGAGTTTGTCTTTGGTTTATTTTTCCCTCTCCTTTTATCTTCTTGAAAGTACACATATTTAGCTCCTTGAGTCTGTGGCTTGCAGAAAGTGTCTAAAGTGGGGTGAAGCCTCTCCAAGAGAGTAAGACTTAAAGCCTGTGTGCAGAAGGGGGAGATGAGCTGCAAAGGCATCCGATTTGTGTCTGGACCTGGAACATGCTAGTCTGAAGATGACAGGCTTGGTGGGGCACACTAAAAAGCTGAACTGTCACACTGCCATCACAGTGAATGAGGAAACATTTTTGTATTAACTGAGGTGCAGAAGATCTTGAAAATAGACTTGGTTTTTGAAATATATGGGACAATGCTGACATATCCTGGGTTTGGTACTGGACTAAAAATGATTTTAGCTTGTCTTCTAAAAAAATGCATTGAGTACAATTTGAGGATTGGCAGGCATCTTCCAGGACAGCTTTGCTGGAAGAGCTGAGGAACTTCCTGAGTACTTTTGTCTAAAACAAACAAGAGGCTTTCCAGGAAGTTCTGAGTAATCATCTGACCTTGTGCGTAACTTAACAGCTACAGAGGGAAAGAACTATCCTGAGATGGAGAGACAAAGATCTAAGTAAACAAGAAAACGCAACGGCCTGCTTGAGGAAATTCAGAAAGAACAGACTGAAACGTGCCACGGGAATTTTAGCAATGAACAACTAATCCTGTGAGACTCATGAGTGAACTCCAAAGAATGAAATGTCATAATGACAGCCTACTTACTCTGCACAGGGGATTTCCTCTGGTGTGTAACACCAGAAGAGCCTTCCCTCTCCTCCAGAGTCTAGAGTTCTCCCTGTCTTTATGTACGCCTCTTACAGCTTTCCCCAAATGGACCAGCTTTTGTCTTTAGAGACGATGGGGTCATCTGTATTCTCTACAAGAGACCACTGTATCATGATAATATAGAAGAACTAAGAGACCCTGCAACCTTCATGCTTTGGACAGGGATCCCATCCCCACTCACTGATATCAACTCCTGATAGCAATACTACTCTGTAGCAGCTATTCCACCCAAACCAAAATTAACCGGAGATAACAATGCTATGACTTTTTCAGTTAGGCAATCCTGCTTTTCATGCTTTGATTCTCCTAAGGTACTAAAACAAAGAGCAAAGCAAGAGAAAAAAAGTAGCTGAGCAGTTGCAGAGAAAATGAGCTTTATCATGCCTACAAATGGATACTTTGGGAATCTTAACACTGAATATCTCTCCAATTTAATTATTAGTACAGTGTCGATTTTTATTTATTTTATGTATATGCACGCAGATAAATACATGCCAACAAGTGTCTATTCTTGTGCTACAGTTCCTTCCTCAGGTCTTAATATTGGCCCTCATTATTTTAGGAAGTATTAGTATTAGGAAGTATTATATCTTTATAGCTGTGCAAATGCATCTACACACAAGAGGAAACAGAATTAAATCCCTGGAAATTTAAGGGTACACACACACACATACACACATAAACACCCTATTACAGGTCTCTGCTATTGTTCTATCATTACATAATTTATAATAGCAACATTGTAGGTTAGCAATACCTTTAGGGCTACAGAGAGAACAGCATCTAGTCTGTGCTGAAGCCATCTCTAACATTGCACCTTCGACATCAATATTTCCATGTAGACACTATGGTAGAAACCTTAACTGATGCAATACGTAGACCACACTCATTGGGTTGATCTGCAAAAGATTTGTCATGCTTTAAGCTAATTTGGCCTTGTGTGCAAAAAAAATGAGCACACACCCTGTCTGTGAGATAACTTTATTTAACCTTTCATATCAGCACAGGAGCATTTCAGTGGCTCCTCATGTCCAACACAATCCACCGAAGGATATCAAGAAGAGATGAAAGAAAGAGTGAATTACAAGGAGGAATTTAAATAGTAACATTCTGGCCTTGTTAGAAGTTAGTATTTGTATTTGTGCAGATGTCTGGAAATACATTTTTTTTACTTTAAAATGGTAAACACCACCACTGATTTTTTTTTTTTTCCAATCTGCATTATTTTCATAGATAAACTGATTCCTAAGTATACATTGCTCCTGTTCAAGACTGCCAGCAAAACACAGTTTTTGGGTGGACTGTGGGGCCTGTTTATTTTTAGATTTTTAAATCTGAGATTCCAAACAGACGCATGGACAACTACCCGATCCCCCTCCTTTCCTGTAGAATTAAAAATAAACAACCAAGGTTGATGATTTCTTTAGAGCAAACACCAAAATGCTTGAGACAACGGAAGGTTCATTTCAGACTCCTCACCATGGTGAAGCTTACAATCTGCAAAACATTCAGTCTTGCTGTGCTGAGGAGGAGGAAAGGACAGCTGTGTGTCAGCATCAACCATCTCTGTGAAAACACAAACCTAATTCTGTGCCCTTTGATCTGGATGGTGATAAACAGTAGAATGACTCAAGCCACTTTTTTCCACTACAGCTTTAAAAAAAAAAAAAAAAAAAAAGGCAGCAGAAAATTCTTGCAAGCTGCATGAATACGAACACCTTAGCAGACACAAGCATCTGCTAAATGTAACACTGGTCTCTCTGTCCCTTCCATTTCCACTTCCATTTTTATTTGGGTTTATATTCATACAAACATCAGCCTTTTGCACAAATCAGATTCTAGTCACAGGCATTGTCCTGGGGAAAACAAACTTTAGACTGAAAGGTTGGCTTGATTTTTAATCTCATGAATGCTATGAGAATAATCAAACACAGTGATGTTGCTCCAGTGCAAAACAAGAGAAAGATGTCCAGTCAGACTCTGGACCTTCATGTCCTCTGGCTTATGCCACTGATTTGACAAAATGAGAGCTAGCCAGGTACTCAAGACAAGTTACAAGTAAAGGAACAGGATTTCCACACACCCCCCCTCCACCTTTTTTTTTTTACAGAATCTAAACAAATATAACACATTTTTATCATTAATACGTTTTTGTAGAATACATTCACTGTTGATACTGCAAATTAGAGAAATTCCATTGAAACAGGCTGAAAAACAATGCCAAGATAATTACTTTACTCCTTTCCATCTCTGGAGCTGGAACACCAACACTTGTGATATCACAATTGGAATGGATTATGATCCACAAGCAACAAATACCTTCATCTACCAAGAAAAAATAACTTCCATGAAGCACCCAGGGAACAGGAGCTCATGGCACTGGCCCAGCATTAGAGGAACTTGAAGCTACACTCATTGTCAGGCCAGAGCAAGAAACTACTGTTCACAGTGTAACTCTGTGATCCCCCAACTTCCAGTGCATCTCCACATGACAATGAGCATGAGCCAGGAGTACTGTCCTGGTCTAAGCACCACTAATATATGCACCTTCCTTGAAAAAACAGCAGTTGCAAGATTGTTCTTTTATCTGGAGCAATCTCCGAAGAACCAATTCATCAAAGCTATAGGTAGATTAAAAAAGCACCTTGAATTTTATCTGGAAAATCCATCATTCAAGGATCATGAAGCATTCTGTACACTAATCACACATGTAAACTGTAAGGCATGACTATGTCCATTGTACAAGATAAAATCAGATCTGTAGAAGATAAAGACAGCCTTCTCAAAAATGTCTATTAATTTTGGAAACTGTGGGGCTTAGGGGTATTCTAAGTGCAAGACTCTCCACATGTAAAGTACGAGCTGCTTTGATACGTTTGCTCCAATAGTTGTTTTAAAAGTTCATAGCACTTCCAAGAAAAAGACCAAGGTTTTCCTATGTTGAGACCTTCAAAACGAATGGATGTTCTTTGAAGTGTTAACCTTATGACTGCACTAAGAACACTTGCTGAGTCACTGACAGAGCTGGAAATGAAAAATCTGGGTCCTTACTGCTTAGGAAACTAAATAGTTGTGCCTTCCCCTCTCACCCCCTTTGGCAAGCATATGGATTTGGTCTGTCATCTAAGCTGACCAACCCTACAACCCAGTAAGTGATCTCTAGCCAGCAGGCAAAATTTGAGGCCATATTAGAAATTGGGTGCATAGTTTTGTCAGTCTGATTAGTGCACTACTATAGAATGTAGGTAATAGACATTACAGTATTTTTCTTCTCAAATCTATTTCTTCTCAAAAGGTAATGTTTCTCAAAATGTTTTTTAAAATTCCAAGCACAGACAAGTGCAGGTCTGCAACACATATCATTCCCAATATCTGCCTTGGCCTTTTCACTTCTGTTGCTTTAGACATCCATTTCTACCAGACCTATGAACAAGGCTATGAATAGGGTAGAAAGGCACAGGTTGGAAGGCAATCCCACATAGCCCAGGGAAAAAGCTGATGTTAAGTAAAATGCTGCTACAGACTGCACAAGACAAAGTTTACTATTAATTCCTCAAAAATAAGCTTGCAGGTCTTACACTTAATGGACACTTTTACTAGAGCATGAATGGCAAACACAACCTACAGCAATAATGGATATGTTCACAGCTCGTTAGGAAGGAATTTTTTTCAGTTTATGTTCAGATTCTTTTTAACTATGCTTACGATTAGGGAGAAATTTATTAGGAGAGTATGAGAATTTTATATAATGAATAAGTGCCCTACAGATTATTCCTTCACATAAATGAGGTCAAGCCAGATGAAAATGAATCCTGACAACTGTGCTGTATCCTCTGAAATAAGGGTCTGAGACAAAACTGGATGAAGAAAAAATAGGACACCTGATAACACAGGTGCAAGCAAGGCCTTTATCCTGGAAAATCTGACTACACATTGGAAGAGCAGGAGCATGCAAACTAATACTACCTAAGGGACTACCTAAGGGACATGCTGGTCATTTACATAGGGTCAGTTCCTGAAAAAATGTTTTCCATTTGATATTTACCCTGAAAATCAGAATAGTATATAGCTGCACACGAAGTATTTCAATGGAAAAGATTTAGTAAAGGGCCTCCCTGTCTACCCTAATTATTTAAAAAGAAGAAAATGCTGCTTCCATCCATGGTCCTTTGCCTCTCCTTCATTTCCATTTGAGCCTCAGGCCTCAACACTTCAAAGCCACAGAGAGGTTTCTCAAAGGGCAGTCAGCTCCACTCTATTGTGGTGAAGCTTTTAGCCAGTGGTAAGGAAGATTTGCCTAATGGGAAATCCCATGTGCAGAAACTTTTCATCACCTGTAGTTCTGCTGGAGTTGAGTATTTAATGGGAAAGTGTCTGGATTCCTGGTATGAGTGGCAAATGGAAAATTCCTTCACAGAAAGGTGGGAGGAAAGCTGACGCTAAAGTTGGGTGAGTTGTCTCTGTAGCAGAAAGTCCTGCCTCTACTATAATGGAGGGCACATGGCATAAAGTAGGGATTTGGCTTCCTGCAGGATTCTGCGCAGGCCATTAGGAGTAGAGGCAGCACAGCTGAGAGTCCATCTGCTCTCTTCATCCACCTAGGTGCCCAGCTCTGCAGACAGAGAACTGCAGATCTCACACAGCTCACCTCCTGTGCCAGATCCCACAACTTGTGTTAAACAGCCTTTTGTCACTAGTTGTCATCATGAAGGGTCAGTTCTGAAAGAGAAGCACATTTCCTGCCACAAAACTTGTTACCATCTTCACTGTGAGTTTCCCTGGATGACCCATCATCCAAAACAGATGACGTTAAATTCAGCTTAACAGCTGACAAAAATCACAGCCTGCAGCAGTAAGGCTGCAGTACCACTAAGTAACTGAATAGCAGGATAACATGATATGATTGCATCCTCACATTTCTTCTTTCCTGTGCTGTAAGCATGCTGCAACATTAGAATCTCACCTTACACTTCAAATATGAAACATTGCTCCCACTGCTCTGCATGTTCCCTTCTCATTTCCATGAAGCTGGGGAAAAATATCACTAAAAGATCAGAATTTGCTAATCAGTTGAAATCTGTTGGCATTTTCTCTCTATCCACTCTGCAAAATCAACAGCTACACAGGGCTGCAGAAAATTAAGATCTTTCTACCACAGTTATTTCGATGACAAACTCTTTCAGAGATAGCACAGCTTTTGTGCCAAGTGAAGCAACCAGCCCAACAAGGTTCAGATGCAGAGGTAGGCCTCCTGCAAGTGTAAATGGGACTTTATGTAGAATTAGACAAAAGCTGTAAAGAAGAAAAGGAGGGGAGCTACAGGCAGTATTTAATCTTCAAAATAAGCAATATCCTAATATAAAAGTGCTGCAGTATAATTGAACATATCCACTCCACTAAGACAGGTACTTAAAAAACCATCAATTTTCAAAAATTTAAAGGCAACTTGACTTCCATAGTCCTGAGGTTTATTTTATACATCTCTCTTCCATGACCCTGCCTGTTTTGCTACTGGCTTCCAAAATGCACCATCTACTTCTAAAGTGGTAAAAGGAATTTGACAAGCGAAACAAATGAGGAGATGTTTAAGTTTGTAGTCTGTAACCTGTACTGTATTGCTGACCAAGTCTTTTTTCTCTTCCTATAGCACCCTCCACCTTTATTACATGCTTTATCTGACTGAAAGCATAAAGTCAATACTGTTAATTTAACAAAAACATGCTTGGGAGAGGTAGGTGAGGCATGAGAAAGATTTAATCATCCTTGGTCCCATGATTTTGAATACTACACTTTGCTGAAGAAGTTGAGATGCATCTTATACATATTTTCTGCTCTCAGTAGTGTGAATAAGCTCATTATAATTTATTATACACAAAACAGCAAAACTCAATTTTGCTATTTATAGCATGAAGTTACAAACAAGTGTTCATCAGTTCTAATAGTAGTGGATTTAAATATTCTATCAATTTTGAATGGAGTTTCTTTGCATGAGATAGGGCTACAGATTTACTAAGCATGCTTTGAGTCTCTTTCCCTGGAGTAGATGTATACTGCAAATCTGAGTCTGTCTCAGAAAGTCAGAAACATTTAGAGTTATCATCTACATTTAAATAATGGATCACATCCAGAAACTTAAACAGCAGTTTTAGACATGTGTGTGGCAATCTTCATTTCACATTACTGGAAATGGAGATGTGATGACATAAAGTCACTCAGTGAAGGTCACTGAGCACATTAGCTGCATCCCCTCCTACTCACCTTTTTGATCACCCCGAAGCACAGTTGAACAACAGTCTAGGTCACAGTGCCAGCCCTGTTTGAAAATTTGCCTACTACAACACACACTTCAGCTGAGGCATTTGGGATCTGAACCTCTGATAAGAAGCAAACCCGACAAGCAGGAAGCACTGGGAAGGGGCCTGAAGCAACCTAGGCTCTAGTCCAGACTTCTCAGCCTCTTGCTCATCGACTCACTTAACATCCTGTCACTAGCAGTGTCCTTCAGAACTCACCATTACCCTCCACTGGCCAGGCCTGTGCCCTTCATCTGTCATGCACATGCATTGGTACTTTCTGGTCATCACTTTCAAACTGGAGCATGAAGTCCAAACTATTAATAACTTGGGCACAAAGGAAAGCAATTACTTTAGCTAGGTAGAGAAGAAAATCATCCATACTGATACGGATGGTGTATGTCTACTTCCATGATGCAATACCTACCTAAAACCTTTAGCAATAGCTAAGTTAGTCTTTTTTCACAGCTCTGTTTTATTCCCTTTGACTTTCTGTGACAATAACATTATAAATTCCCAGCCAGGCAGACTATAATAGAGTGGTAACTTGCTGAAATAATTTATTTTTGCACTGTTACCTGTTTTTAGTAATATCACCTTTCTTTGCTTCCTCAGTAATGCTTAGATTGGAGTCTTTCTAAGGCAGCAACAACCCTTTGTGTATGCACATGGTGCACACAGACTGGGCCATACTTGACTGTTATCTAGTCAAGTGTGGGCGGAAATTGTAATGTATGAGTTGTCCAAAGTGGCAAAGAGAAAGCAGAAGAGTGCGCAAGTCAATAATTTATGTCAAGGAATACACACATGGCTGCATCCAACTAGCTTTGATTTCCTTCTCAGACTTAAAAAATTTATAACAAGGGGCAGATGCTCTGCCAAGGACACAATTATTTTCAACATCTGAGGGTCTGACTCAGGAGAAGAAACTTAATAAAGGAGGTTTAAAGCAAATACATCACAGGCGCCACTTCACAGAAACATGGTCATGCAATGACCCTGCAATTGTCTTTGCAGTGGGAACTATTACCATGAAAGTCTGCCAGAAGAACTTAATAGGAATAATGTACCCATCTGCTGGATCTTGTCAATACTAAAATTATTTTCTGGCTACATTCTTGTCCTGCTTATATGCAAAAAAATGTCGAAATATGAATGTTCTGTCTCTTAAATTTTGCGTGTGTGTTTGCTGAAAGCACAAAAATAAATTCTCAGGACATTATGCCTCTCAATCCTTGCAAAGCCAGTATTTCTTATACAGATTGAGTGTCAGAGCAATGCTGAGAGAATACAGATGCAAACATTAAACACTTATTGCCCAAAGTCTGTTACATATCCTTCCTGTCATAACTGCCCAACTGAATGAGTTTTGCCACAGATGAGGGAGACAAAACCTTCAAAATACCACTCAAAATAGGCTACTTCAAGATATTTTCTAATGGCCTGTAATGCAATTAGAGTCATGCACAGGCCACTTCCCTCATTGCCTTCTCCTTTCCAAGGAAAGCCATCAGGAAGTTCTTGCATTCATTAGGAATCTCCTAGCACCCCAAAGTATTTGTTGGTTAATTTCTCAGGGTGTTCCAGGAAGAGACTATCATTACTTATAGTCTGGTGATGTTTTTCATAATCCAGCAAACAGAAAATAATGACAAAAGGTATCTGGCTGTCTACCATCTTTAAGGACCTTTTCACTTTGGTCAAAATAAAGGAACCAGCAAGAGATGGAAGAGTAAGAATGTTTCTGATAAATTCAACTACTGTATCTGCAATTAGGATAGCTCAGTTTCACATCTATCTTCATTTCTCCACACACAGGGATTTCTGATGCACACGTAGATACAAGTTCTCTGTTGCCCCCAACACATCCAAAAACTTCTCACTGCAGTATTGTCTTTGATTAACATGGGCTTTTTTGGCCACTAAGGCTTTCCTGACCCAATAGGAGCTTCTTCATACCTGCTGTGCTTACCTCCACCTGTGTTTGCCTTCTGCAAATTCATAATTGCCAAGATACTTTTTTTCTCCTTAAACACCCACATGACATTTTAAAGAATGTTTCCATTTGTTTTGGTAAGGGTGAAGGTTTTTCGGTTTTCTTTGATTCTGATTGTTTTTAAAGCCTAAGGCTGAAATAAACAAAGGGAGATCACTTCAGGGCACCACCTGCCAGCAACACTTCGTGCTTGGGATCACTAGAGTATCCCATAAGTGAGACACGAGTCATTGATTCTTGAGTCTTGTGCTGCATTCTGGCTCCCATCAGGCAGAGCTCCACTCCAGGTGTTCAACCTCATCGGTTTTGTCATTCCTACCCCCTGTTTAAAGGTAACACCTGTGCCCAGAGGGTAAGACCCCTAGGGTTCAGGAAAATTGCCAGCACTCCTGTAAGGCAAGTTTTACTGCCTGACATTTCAGGAGATAGCTTTGAAAGGAAAATCCCTACAAATTACTTGAAGACAATACTCAGTTCTTCTGTGTTCCTGTAATTCATCACTCAGCACAGGAAGCCTGAGAGACGCACTGTCTTATGAGGGATCTCCCTTTTTCTTACTGATGATCCTAACATCGCAATGTGTCTGCAGCAAGTTTGTGTGTGGAAATTGCACAGACATGACATAAATCACCTCAGATTTCCTAGCAATAACGTGACCCCAAGGCAACATATTCAGTAAATTAAAAATAAATTATGTGATGGCCTGATGTGACTTCAGCAGACCTCATGTCAGACCCAGCCTGAGGGAAGAATGTGCCTTCTAGATTTTCCATAACAACTGTCTTTTTACAACGAGTTAATTATCTACAGATACTATGTGTTTAGAAGACATAAAACAAGACCAGCTGACCTCAAAAACTTTAAAACAGATTTGACAATGCATCTCCAGGGCCTCACTTACATCAGTGCGCAGTACATGGGTCTAGGTGACATCACAGCTTAGAGCAGCCATGACGGGACACAAAAGATGGTTCTGTAAAATCTGTCAGGCATCCGGGAATGGTCATATTACCTAGGTGAGAGCTCATAAATGAACAGTGACAGTGCAAAGCACTTCCAATCATGGCCACAGGCTGTGTGTACACCCCATCTGCCTTCATTTCCAACACTGTAGAGGGGCTCCACCAGACAGAGCTCCCACCTTTCAAAGCGGTGTGCAGGGGTTCGTGCTGGCAGCTTTACACTGAAGAGATGGATTATGAACTTAATCAACCAATCATTAAAGATGACTTTCTGATAAGCCCACTGCTACTCAATTATCCCATTATAATGGAGATATGAATCTCGATTTAAAATCATAGTCAGTGTCTGTGTTTCCATGACATCCAAAATCAGACTTCCACAACTTCAGCTAATTTCAGTCAGAATGATAGTTTTGATCCTGAACTTTACAAAATAAGTTCTGCTTTTTATTAATGCATATCCAGCAACCCCTTAAGACCACAAGCTTCTTGTGGAGTAAAAAAGGGAAAAGAAATTTTGAACTTTCAAGCTTTCAGATGTGGATGTTCAGTTCATTTCCATATCTAGTTTCTCAAACCAAGTAAGCTTCCTAAAAAGTAGAGGACAGCTGTAATACAGATGTGTGGACTGAGTTGTGAAACTGAGATTTGCATGCAAAGTCTGCCCAGAGCACTGTTCCTCCACTCATGCTTGCATCTGGACAGAAAAAAAAAAAAAATCCACAAAACTGCATTATACACCCACTCATCTTTAGTATTCATACATAAATGTACAGCTGTATTTTCATTTCACAGAAAGCCCAGAAAACAAAGATTCATATATTCACATGTTTGTTTCTTTTCCTTCAAGATAGATGACAGAGCTCCAAAAGAATACGTTTGCATCTTCTAATGAGTTTTGGGTGGTGTGGTAGTTTATACTAAGGTGAAAATAAATAAGGTTCAGCTTCCTCAGAATAAAGACAGATGTCAGCTCCAATTCTTATTTATTTACCAAACCTCGCTTAAAAATTATTATGGAAACTTTTTCCAGTGTGCTGCTTCTCTCTCTTTCTAAGCTTTTATAGAAGCAGCCAGAGTTTAAAGAGATCAGATTCAAAGTGTGTGTTTTATATTCTGAAATTGTGTAACTGATGGACCCAAGAAAGGGTGCTTCCATTATCCTCATGCCAGGTATTATATATTTTCATACATATGACAAACCAAGCACCCTTACCTTAAAAACATAGCTCACATATACTGTAAAAATGCTCTGATATCATCCCTACAATACAGTATAAAGTGGTAAAAATAACCTCTTTGCCCTGGAAGAAATTGCTTTGTATCTGTATCCTATAATACAATCAGACACCTTTTGCAACATCATTCAGTGTTAACAGTAGTTGTCCCCTTTTTATTTTCTTTTTTTTTTTCTTTCAGTCTGCTCTCCAGAGGTGTCTCTCATCTGCTTGTATTTTCTATTTGTACCCTTCATCACAGCACCTAATTTAATTCTGTCCTGTGTTCTCTATACACTGGCTCCTGGACCTCTCTAGTGCTTCCACAGGTCTCTTTTCACAGGCAAACATCTCACGACAAACTCACTGGCCCAAATGGATCAAATATTCTCATTTTATCCTATGTCCTATGGTTGCATTGTCAAGGCACCAGTGAAATCCAGCCCTCCTTCTGGTATGCAGTAGGTATTTAAGTCTTCACAGAGACATTATAATACAGTAGAGGAAATTATGAGAAATGCCACCTTGAAATAAGATGTCATAACCAGTCTATGCAGTTAGCAAGATGTATGCACAGACTAGGTAAGTCATCGGGTTTGACCAGTACCTCACGATGAAAAAAAAAATTGCATTTGGTTAAGACCTGAGAATTAAATTCCCTGTGAAATCTATAGGGAAAAAAGAGGCATATTATTTCAGCTCAGATTTGAAAAAAATCTTCTTGCTTCTTGCCAGTGTTTTAAGCACAATGGTAGGAAGGCTACCTGGAAATAGGCCTTGCACAAGTCCCACACAGGAAGACCACAAAGAACTCCTATAAGAGGACATAGAAAATTCCTATCCATAGGACATACACACAAAACTTACATTATCAATTGAGTTTATGAGTCCATTCAATTCATGTGTTTCTGAGTAGAGGACTCTTACAAACAAAAGTTATAACAACCGAATAGCTAACAGCTTTGTGGTCCCTCCAATAAGAATAAACTCATACTAGCTCTTTTGTTTTGTTTTGGAGTTTATTTATTTATTTATTTTCCCCAGAGCAGTGCAGTTCTGAGTCTTTAATAGGAGCAAAAAACAATTTTCCACCAGCTGGCCAAAGCAGGAGAAGAATCAAGATGGATAAATTTGACTTTCTACACCAGTGGGCTCAAATTGATTCTTACCTTCCTCATCAAGAGTTTTTTTACAGGTGTTTGAAGAAGGTGAGGGAATGGAAACCAATAAGAGAGATGAAAATGTTACCAGAACTTGGAGACTTTAAGGAGAACTTAAACTACTGAGCACGTTCTCCTTATTTTCAGGTTGATAAATTTAGTTTACAGATCATAAATTAGGGAAAAAAACCCAAACAACAACAACAACAAAACCGAAAAATACTTCCCCTGTTGAAGAAAGAAGGTGGGGGTTTTCTGCCTAAACTTTTTGGAAGTCAGTTAGACCAAGCAGACATGAAACCCATCAGAACAATACCCAGCCCTTGACTTCGTCTCATTAATGTGTTAGTGAAGCAACAACACTCCAAAGTGACTTCAGCTTTCTCCTGAATGCAACACTGCTTGGCACTAGATTTTAGCAGAAGGCATTTCTGCACTGAACATTTAAGTGATTCTGATTTTAATCAATACTTTTTTTTTTATTTCAAAATCCCTTCCTCACAAGCCATTACCCTTTTTTTTTCTGACTGACTACATGGACCAGCATCTACCTGTCTCTCATTCCCTCTCTCCAAACCACCTCAATAAAGGAAAGAATTTTTTTCTCTGTATTATTGTGGCAACACCTTGGTACCAGAATTAGAATCTGTTGCTTTAAGTGCAGGGAAAACAAGTATTTCCCCAGAGTTTCTCAGGAGAGACAGTCCACAGAAAATTGATACAGCTTCAAATGTCCGCCAGCAATTGGACTTCAGTCTGTAACTATGTCTGACTTACTGCTTTATCAGGCCTCTCTCCAACTAAGCAAAAGGATACAAGTGTCCCATTTGAAAAGCTCTCCCCCTGAAAACCCAGAAACATGGATTGCAGTGAGGAAGAATAAAGCATAGCAGAGGAATGGAAGAAGAGTCAAAAGTCTGGAGAAGTGGAAAGTTTTCAGCCACACCAAAGTCCCTCTGAAATCTGGGCAAGCTGAGAAGACACAAGGAGCTAGTTAGTTTGCCTGCTGTTTCTGCAATTTAGTGAACTTAAAGGGCTAATTTAGATCATAAGTGTAAATGTCCTTATGGGGTCTGATGCCACTTGGAAGTTGTCCTTGCAGAGTGTTGTTCTGCCTAAAGAGGTAGGAAAGACTAAAAGCTGGCCTTGACTGCTCCCTCAGCCACACACCAACAGGAATTTTCCATCTGTAAGTGGACCAATTCTCTGCCTCAAGTCTTTCTGTCCAGCTGGGCAAAAGTGGCAGCAGACTGAATCTGTGAGAGAAAGAAGAGAAAGAAAAGGCAGAGGGGATGAAGGGAGGAGAAAAAGGAGTCTGAGACAGCAGCAAGTGTTATTCCTCTTCCTGTTGTTCTGCACTGACAGAGCAGATGATATGTCTGCACCCTACCACAGCTGAAACAGAGTCACACCTATGGCTGCTTTGATGCTGACAGGTTATCACTGGTTGGCACTGGTTAGATCAGCACCTCCCTTGTGTCAATTAAGATCATTATGATATTAATTGATGCACAGACAAGCCCAGGTTTCCTGTATTTATAGCTCTGTACTAACACTTGTTGTGTCTTGCTGTCTATATAAACAGGAGCTCTGCAGGGCAGAGATTAACTTAACAGTGTGTAGGACAGTGAAGCCTTTATCCCTAACCATTATCACCACTAAATATCAGAAAAGCAGATTATACTTCCTTTCCTGCACAGACTTATTAATCTTTTGCCTGAGGCAAAAGAGAGGCTGGTCTCTGTTCAGCTGTAACAGGAGACTTCACCAATTTTCATTTTAACAGCCTGTAGCCTAAAGAAACCTCTTCCAGGCAACCTTGATCCCACTCAACTCAGAGTGCTTTCAGAGTACTATCACCTCAAGCAAAGGACAGTGAAGTCAGTTGTAAATCATGATATTAAGGAGGTGGCAAGTGCATTCTTTCCCTTCCTCTCAAGCAAACTACTATCTGTTCTCAGAGAAGTCAGCCTCTGGAAATTACTTATTTTCTTAAAACTGTCATAGTCTTGGGCTGATCTGAGACTAAATTTTTTTCAGGAAAAATAAAAAAACACAGTATGTAAACTGCACAAGACTAACAGCTCTTTCCACTCCCTGAGAGTTCTCTCAAGATCCTTCAGCCAATCAAGTTTAAAATCAGCTTGTCTGTTCATCCTGCAAGAAATCAAACAGGACACAGCATCCAATTCCAGCTGCATACATGTATACTGTTCATTTCACCAGACCCCTTCCAAACAAGGCACAGCCCACCCTTGTAGTACACAAGATGCATGGGTGCTCTTTAACACAACCCTCAACAAGAAGTCCTCTTACAGAAAGCAGAAGGAGGAATTCCCTGTATTCAGATGCAACCTGCCTCAGTCATCTTTCTGTAAAGCTGTTTCAGTAATGCCAAAACCCAAACACAAGTTAGGCTGTCGGATTTCTAAGTCATGACTTTGACATTCTCATTTTCCTTTTAGCTTTTGAACAGCGGAGAACAGCAGAAACCTTTGTCTCTACTTCACCTGTGGACTGAAATGTCAGTTTCTCAAAAGACGAACAAAAGGTAACAACAGTTTTGAGATCTGAGGTTTCATTCAAATCACCATAAAAACATGAAGACCTGACAATATTGCTGCTTCACATGCCTAATGGTGCTTGACAATGCCTGTGTTAGACCTCAGCAGAGGCACTGGTATCTTCCACAAGGACACATTCATGAAGAGTGCCAAAGGGCTTACTCTTCTATGCCCAAGACAGACATAATTTTTGGGTGGGTTTTTTTGTTTGTTTTTAAGATATTTCAGAAGCAGCAGAGATAAATACATGGAAAACTGTAGATGTCTCAAGTTTTGCTGCTGTAAGAATTACAGTGAGCGCACTGCATTTTTCCTTCTGGTTGAGGAGAGAACAGAACTTGGTGTTTTTTTCTAAATTCCCTCCCTTCTCTCTAACACTTTATGTTTCATCTATTAGATAAAGTCTGCTTCTTCATGTATAGCCTTGGAGCACATCAATGACATACATTAGTCTTAGTTGGACTAGGGGAGCACTGGTCAGGAGAAGTTGCTACATACATTCATAAGACTGGAAGGGCTTCTATTCTTCTATTCCAACCCAGTTTCTCCTAGAGCAGGCTGTTGGCTGACATAGCACACACATGTTGTTCATGCTGCTTCTTCAGCCATGATTTTTGGACAACCTGCCCTATGACAATGGAAAACCTCTCTTTTCTGGAGTAATCTCTTCAGAGATATGTTAGACTCAAGACCACATTACTCAACCAATATAGGATGGAGAATCTGGGTCTGACAATATGAACTATAGGACCTGAAGTAAAATTTCTTACTGCTAATCATTTAACTTTTCTGGTGGCATCGTAGAATTCTGAATACCTAAATACTTATAGTAAAGGTTACTCAGAGATATATAAATAATTGGAACTGTTTTAAAATAGATTGTCTGCATCTCTACTTCCAATATTAATGTAAAAATTAAAAAGAGGACAAACTTTAAAGAATTTCTGTAGCTGTTTTTCCTCAGTTTTAACTCACAGTTCTCCATATCAGAGGACTCTAAAGAGTCCTTGAAGTGGCTTGTAAATCCTACTGCAAATACAGGCACACTACACTTCCAATTCCTACAAAAACTTCTCAAATCTCCAAGTCCTAAAATTAGTTACATCCATTACCTAGGTGTCTTCACATAATTTTGTCTATAAATTCTTGATGGCAAGAATTCTTTCTCACCTAGGTCATAGGGCAAACACTAGGGAAGCAGCTGTTTCTTCTGTTGGCAAAGCAACAGATGAGTTCAATAGTTTCACCAGTGTGATACAGTCTAAGTTGGGAAACCAAGACGCCTGGTCTGTTCTCTGCTCTGCTATTGAATCCCTAAAATGGGGCATGCAATTCTTCACCGATGTGTTCGCGCTTTCCCCCACCTCTAAGACTTCTCTGTTTATTCCTGTTCACCTTTTTACAGTGTTTTCAAAGCTGTACAGGTACAAAATACTATTATTCTAGAAACCACAGGTAAAACAAAATCAGGGTCTCCTGTAGTTGTAGTGAAAGTCAAACTCAAATCTCCTTTGAATTCCAAACAAGGAGATTCTATTCTTTTTGACTAAAATTTACTTCTGCTGTCTTCATGACAATGAAGGTAATTATTCAGTGTGTGCCTCAGCTTTTTGGCAGACCTGGGCCTTTGTTCATAGATATTGGCCAGTACAAAGTAAAAGTAAATGTATGTATAAAATTAGGTTAACATTTCTTCTGTGCTAAAAGGATAACTGAATGTGGAGAATATTTTCTTTTCTCCCTAACCAGTTATCTCACTTCTCCAAATTACAGCATATCTTATTTCTCTTTCTGCTGGACTTGTTTGTGATTGAAAGTGCATGCAGTGTGTAAGAAAGTCTCAGCTCAGTCTGGGCAATCAAGGAAGGGCTGAAGGAAATCAATAACCTGCCTTCAGTAAGGATTAACTCTCTCCATTGTTTCTCTCCCTAGACATGATCAGAGAGAAACTTCCTGCGTCATTCAAGATATTAAAATACAGAATCTGCACTTATTTTACTGAATTCAATAGGGATATAAGATGACTTGGCTTCCCCCAGAAATTCCATTTTTCTATTTTATTTACTTCACACAGGAAAAACATTAAAAGATGACATTATGATTAATCACATAGACTATTTAGAAATCCTTTGAGTAGCTGTGCTGTATATCCACAAAGTAAGTCTTGGAATCCAGTCCAGTTACTCTGTGGCTCTCTGAATTACTTGGCAATTGCTTCTCAGTTGCTGCCTTGCTGCTCTACAGTGGAGAATATCAAGCGGGACCGGAAGGCAGGCAGAGTTATCAGTGTGCTTTGTCCTCAAGGGGAGCATGTGGCAAACTGCACAGTCATGCTCATGCAGGCCTGCAGCACACTGGGAACACTGAGAAAAGATGATCTCTGCACATTACTGAGAGTTCTGATACATCCCTTCAGTCCCACTTAGAATGCATCACAGATCATACAGGCCCAAATCCATGAAAGTCAGTGAGGATTTATCACTGTCCACAAAGTTGGATTAAGCATAAATGACAAAAGTATCCTTCAGAGGACTAGAGAGAAAAAAACAACAAAACAAAACAGCAAACCCAAAACAAAACAAAAAGCCCCACCGAAATCAAAACCAACACACATGGACAAAGAAAAAGGCTCTGTTTTTTTGATTATTGCCTTAGTCCCAACATTTTTAGTGACAGAGGCATTAATTTAATTTACAGGCAAGATCAGCCCTCAAACTGATGAAATATGCTGCAGTCCAGGTCCATAAACTGTTGTGGACTGAGACACAGTCATGCTTCCATGGCCTTTACTCGCATAAACCACCAAACTTTTGGGCGCCATCCCATCAAGAACACACTGTGAGGCAATGGAAACTGTTGGGGTAATGAGCTTTTCTCCCTTCAGCACCATGGTGAATATGGTGAATATGGTGAATAGCTTCACCATACCACCCTAAAGGCTAGAGCAGCAAGTCTTCCTGTCTGTTCCCCTTCCATTTCTTGCTTTTTATCTTCTCCTTTGCAAGAGGGGCTTTATCTTTTGACAGTAAAATTAAATGTTGCCTGTATGGCTGAAAGTTTTAATCTGTTAATACCTTTGTGATTTACAGAAAATGATGGTATTATGTTTTGAATGTTGTTGAAAGAAGAACATGCCACAAAGGTGGAACAAGGTCACCCACAAACTTCAAGAGCCAGGGAAAAATTCTAACCATTTGGAGACCAAAATATGTAACATAATAAAAGGAATCGGGCAAATGGAGAATCTACAGTGAGGTTCTCTCTTTAAAAAATAACAAAACAGTACAAGCCTACAAATGTTCTGTTGCTGTAGGACAAGATAGAACATATTGTCATTTTGCTTCTACAGTGAAAAGACCATAAAAAAGCTAAAGATTTGAATTTCTGAAACTGGCCAAGAATTTATGGGGAAAAAGGTGAACATTCAATCCATCTAGAGTTCATAGAACAATAGTAAGAGAAGATCTGTCTTAAAGTATGGAGCTGGGACATTCTAGCTTGTGAGACAGAAGAGAGTGGCAATTCCAACTCCATCACAGATTCATCAATGCAAATTCTAAAGCCTGAAAAACCCTGCAATAGTTTTCAACAACTGTAAGATGAGCTGGTCAATTAACAGTCATCAAGAAACCAGCAATAGGCACATGCCACAGCTTTGTATTATCCTTCACTCTATGTAAAGGCATCACTAAGATGATATGGTACTCCTACAAATAGAAAAACAACATGTCAGAAGAAGACTTAAAATAAAACAGGGTGTGCTCTTACTTTCTGCTGCCTTTGATCTTATATTTTACTTTTCTTCTGGCCATCTAGACACAAGGAAGAAAACTAAGCAGAAATCTGAGCATTGATGACAGAAGAAAAGTTGGTGATGCCAATTTGTCTAAGTCAATTAGAAAGTTTCTCTAGGTCTTTACAAGCTATTAAAATGCTATCTTTTGCCACCAGGAGTGAGTCAAAGCAGTAATCTACTTCACCAGTGCAGTAAAATACTTCATCAGGACTTAGGCAACATATACATAATTCTTTAGAAATATAACAGCAAAAGCTGCCACTTCTTCATAAAAATTAATACTGCATTAAGAAGCTTTCTTAAAAAGCAGAACCCTTTCCACTAGTATCTGTCAATCACGACATCTTAGGCAATTCAGTACATACATTTATCTAAGTCCAAATCTCAGGAACATATGCCATTTCCTTTCCCAAAAAGCACATATGGATATCTATAACGGGAATAACCCAGTGCACTAGACAGCCTTCTCCTGTCACCTTTCAAAATGAAATTTTGTGACCGTTGACAATAAAACTCTGTATTCCCACTGAATAGTATGCTTATTTCTATTTTGCTTTGGAAAAGACAGTTTACTCCAATTTTGGTTTCATTCCAAATTCAAAACCTCTCTTGAAACGGAACCTCAACCCTTCACACATTTCTAATAGCAAGCACTACAGAACAACATTTCCACACTGCAGTTTCATATTTCCTGTGATTGCAGTCTTTATGCTACTTAGTGCCTGTAGTCTTTCTCTTCTCTGACTATTGAAGGTTTTAAACCATGTGTTTAAATGACTTGCTGAAATAAGGCCAGAGAGAATGAGTAATTACGGTTCTCTTCTTCCCTCCCATTTTGCCACTGTACTATTAACATGTAATTAGGAGTCTAATTTTTAGTTAGGTGTTTAAAAAACCCTGAAGCAAAGGGTTTTAAATTATTAATGAACCATTTTTTAGGAGGCAAACTGAAATAAGTGTATCCTCCTCTTCACATTTTTAATGATCATAATGGTTTAACACATTATTCTTCAATTACTAAGGACAAGTTTGCAGTGAAAGGCAGTATTTTCTCTAATTAAACATACTAAATTTCCCTTACAGCCATGGTGGTCTCAGCTACAAAAACTACCTTCACTAAATGTCAGTCTTAAACTGCACAGGGGAGGGTATTTTTCAAATGCAGCAATGTATCATCAGGCCTGTACTAGTACTTTTTCGCTGTTGGTGCCAGGGATGCTTCTCGTTAGAAAGATCTTATCAAACACTTATTTTTTAAGGCACTTATTAAACACAAATGTGACAGAGACACTGATCAAACACAAAAAAATTCATGCAACCCTAAGAGGTTGTTGCTAGTTTGATATCCTGTAACCAGTTTGGCAGCTAAGTCCTCATTAGATTTTAGTGGCAACAGGAAATTTCATCATCAAGAGAGAGCTTACAAAGTCAACTGATGCCTGCTCAGCAGGACTTAAGGCCCGCTAAGCACAGTGATCCAAGAACTGTAAAATATTTCAGCCTTTGAGCACATCACCTGGTTGTTGACCATGGTACTTCATTATGCTCCAAAGCTTTGCTATTTTCTTAAAGCACAAGACACTTCTTTCTCTGATTCCATCTAAACCTATGCAAGTCGTCTTGCAAAGGCCTACCAGCTTGGGTGAGGTTAATGGAACCTCACTTCTTCATGAGGACACCACTTGCAGATAGACAGCAGATACCAGTTTTCCTTAACGGGGTTGCAGGCCATTTAGTAAAATACAGAACAGCAGCCTTTCAATTTATTTTCTGTGTGTTTTGAGTCCAAGACTGGTACATGGCTGAATCTACACACAGAAGTTTTGCTGCACCCTGACACCATATACATGGCTGAGTCCACACATAGAAGTTGTTCTGCACCCTGACACTATACTCAAAAATGCCTATAAGATAAAATAAAGTCTCTGCTTTTCCAGCATGTTTCAGATTTGTACCTAGACAACATCTAGGGTACCAAACTTTTGATTATACCAAAATATCAGCTTCCAGTTTAGAAGTCAGATGTTATCAGCAAGAAAAGGTAAAGTTTGAAGTCTGCCTTTGGCTGAACTGATGCAACAGTGTCAGCACATATGGGGTATGAGCAGGTGTATGCTGCTGATTACAGACAAACCAGAGTAGTGGAAACAGAAGCATGAGTAATGCACAGTGTACACATCCAAACTGGTTGGACAAAAATTCAAAGCCTAGGTCCAGATATTGACAATCACATGGCACCAAGTCCAGCTAAATAGATAAAATTTGCAGAGCTGCTTTCAGACACTTACTGGTAACTCTATTGCACAGTACTGGATGGACTCACTACATCAGATGCCCTCTATCTTGAAGAATATGCTATGCCACCTTTAACAGCATCTGCATGACTTCTGACAGCCAATAACTTGATGCCTTGCATGAGTTCTTCAAGGTAATTTTTTCCATATCTGACTCTCTGAGGCCCCTGACAACACATTCCCTCGAGTTTCTCTGAGCACAGCAGTAAAAACATGAAAAATAGCATCCTTTCTATCCATAACAACTACTGGAAGTTACTGAAGAAATGTTATTAGCATAAGGAACTAAGGTAAGAGGCAGATCCCTCTTTAAAACAGCTATTCCAAGTTCAGAGTAGTTCCAAGCCATCGAAGAAGGGTCATGAACACTTTTATAATCATCAGCCTATGGGACCAGATGAGCATAAATTAGCCTAATCTTACCATCTGGCATGCAGCATGTATAATTGCAGATATTAAGAAATTTTCTGATTTCATTGTCATTCCTATAGATAGCAGTATGCTTCTTCAAGTGTTCCCTTGACATATAGTGCCCTATGACCAAAAGGGTCTTGCTATCAGTCTTACCCCTGGTTGTGTTTTTAGCAGGAAAAAAAAAAACCAAACCAAAAACCAAAGTAAACTTCTTCAGTCAAGCAAACTCAAGAACTAATTGTTAAGGTAGTACATTATGCCACAAAATTTATGAGGAAGCCACACATTAGAGCTCCCAAAGCAATATAAAATGTAATTTCTAAAGGTTTATTAGCCAATATGTATAGTTCATTATGGGAACTGATTTTGAAACCATCTTTGGAATACATGCCACAAGGTTCCACAGGGACCTATCCTAAGTACAGGACTATTTGACGCTTTCCTTAATAAACTGGCTGATGAAAAAGGCAGTAAGATTATTAATTTTGCAGGTATATCAAGGTGGGAGTGATTGCCAGTAAGCTGAGGATACAAATAGAATTTAAAATGATCCTGAAAAAAAGCAAAGGAGAAGTCTGGAAAAAAAAAGAGGATGCAAATTCAGCTGGTAAAATGCAGGTTAGCATGCTGAGGCTTAGAAAAACAACAAGACAAATACCCAGGGGGAATAAATGGGGTAAAGCGGCACTGACGTATGTTTCTAAGCAAAAGGATCTCAAGCTCCAGATGGCTCAGAACACCTAACACTCTCCCCTGTAATGCCAGAGGCCGCCAGAAACAAACTAAACTTCAAGCAAGTAATGCAAGGTAATCATTGCTGCTTGCTCAATTACACCTTAAAGCACTAGGTTGTGAACCAGATCAGGCATGTGAAACCCATCAAGTTACAGTCTTTGGTTGTGAAACATTCAGAGGTTAAAATATGGTTGTTTGTGGCTTCCTTAGAAATACACTGAAAATCCTGCCATTTTCAAAAACATTCACCTAGTGACCAAAACTTCAAAAAGCAACAAATAGCTAATCCCCACAGATCTGCGATTAGAAAAAACTAAGTTACGTAGCAGGAATAAGGAGATGATGGCCAGCATAGACAAATTCTCTTCTGGTTCTGAACCTACTAAGACAGATAAATGTGACAAAAAGATGAGGTGCTGCTTAAGGACGTTGGTTTCAAATTTTTTTTCTTCCAATTGTGTTTAAAATAAGTTAAAAATACTAGAATTTTTGCTTCTTCACTCTCTGTAATAAAGAAATGTAGCATAAGTAGCTTAACCTGACTAGCATACTGATTTATTCTGTATGGTGACACAATTCCAGCAAAGAACTGGAATTCCTAGTAAACACACATTAAGGATGGAGCGATGATATATTCATCTCATTGTGTGGGTGTTTGAGATCAGCACCAGATGTCATCTCTCTTCCTTTCTCCAATACCTCAGCACTGCATAACACACAAAGGACTAACTTAACCCCTCCCTCTCTCCCTCCTTGCTCCAAAAAAAAACAGCTCATACCACATGCATGTCCTAAATCTTGTTCTTGGAAAGATGAGCTGGTAAAATATTAAGCATTAAGCAGCAGATGTTTTAATTCTCTCTCTTCTCTTATTTACAGCTACCACAGATTTACAAGGAGACACTATGGCACATCCCTGCAGCAGACCACAGTCTGGCTCACGTAATGAAGAATGGGTAGGATGTCCTCCTGCTCAGATCCAGACCCATCCTCCTCCCCAGTTATTACTGTAGTGGTATCCTGCTGTCTTTATTTCCCATTCACTCTACTGTAAAATATCTTCAGTAAAACTATTTTACCTCATTTTCCCCTTAAGCATATCCCAGGAAAGAAAGTCACTAATTTTTCCAGAATCTGGGTTTCAAAACCACACTTGTCACTTTCTCACAAAGAATTATTTTTCCTGTGATCAGTGCCAAGTAATTCCTAGGCACATTAGTACAGAAGCTCATTGGGATTCATATGTGAAAGTAATGTGATGTTTAATAATTTAGTTAGAGAACACTGTCATCTATGTAAATGTTTCCTGAAGTCCTTGATTATCAACATTTATGTTGTTGCAATTAACGATAAACATTCTTGAGGGTTTTGCTGACATAAATATGAGCTGTTTCAGCAAATTACTCCCCAAAAGCACAGATTTCAATGGTGAGTTTTTGTCCTACAGATGTTTTATCTTGGCACCAGTCAACCAGTCACCACTTTCTGCCAGCTTCAGTGATCCAGAGCGTCTGCTCTCAGTTTTTGGCACAGGAAAAAATGTGTAACACTGAAATTCACTGGGAATAACAAAACTGTGTTACCAGCTTTGAAAGGTTACTGTTTCATTACAGTTGAAGGTATTCCACTATTTTGGGATGTTGCTTTGGCCTTACACCTCCTCAGCTGAACACAGTTTCTATTCCAAGCAACAGCTGCTGCTTCGTTTCCTTGAATGAAAAGCACATCTATCTAAATAAATTCATCAAAACCATATAAGTAAAGGTGAGCAAACACATAAATCTTTTCAGAACCATAGCAGCTATACAATGTTCATCCAAGTTCATGTTCCTGGTTATCAAGGGACAAGAAATCTAACCTATACATGTGCACCTGTAGGCAAAAAAAAGGATGAGGCTTATTACAGCGGTTACTCATCATTCTTCTATAAACTATGACTCATGCTTTAAGCTGAATTTTATTGCAGACAGTAGTCTAATCAAATAGTAAAAGGTATGATGCAAGCCAGCTATTGGACTTTTACCAATTTTAATATTCCAAATAAGGGAGGGGAAAGCTGATTTCTCCAGGACATTGGTGCTTAATGACATCACTAGAAATTCTTTGAGTAATGGTCCTATCCCTTCCCACTTTTCAATTCTCTAGCACAATTTTACCAAAAGAAGCACCAGGCACAACATTTGGACCCAAACAGATCTGCTAGAAAAATGGATACTCTGCTTATTCCACCAACTGGCACATGCAAATAAACACAAACATCAGCTGGCACTGCAGTTCTCAAAAAAATATAACACTTACCTCTAATCAGACATATTCTGGTAGTTTACACCAGTCAAGAACTGTGCATCTACAGTAAGTTCATAGCAATGTAACTCTTCGTGACCCAGATGTGAAGCTGAGGTCCTTAAAGGGCCCACATGCTTTCTAAATGCTGTGCTAACAAGTCAACAGTCTTTTTATATTTTATAACAATGAAACAATTTTATAACAAACAAATAAAACAAAAATGCAGCTTTGTAGAAACAACAAAAGTGCAGCTAAAAATATAACCTAGAATACTTAAAGAAACCATCTTATTCAAGCTCTTTCCTGATTTGTCATCTTACAGACTTAGCATCAAAACTGCTCTCAGTTCTTTGGACTGTGTTTTGAAGAAAGCCTGGGAGTTGTAACTAAAAGGAAACTAAAGATGGATTTAATAGGTGACCTCTAGCAAATCGTGCTGTTGCAGTTTACATCATTTTACTAAGCAGTCCACTCAACCTCAGAGAACAATAGGAAGAAATACATGCATGCATCTCAATGGTTTCATTTCATGCTTCAGCATCTTAGGTTGAACTCATAATTTTTAAGCTGTCAGAGTTGTCCTATACATGCTGTGGAGCTGACGGTCTCTAGCAGAGGGCTAGTGTAAGCATCTGAAGCTACAGCCTCCCAGTGGCCTCTTCACAACTCTACTTCAAAGCTCTAAGGCAACTTCAGCTGCAGTAACAGATCACAAGTTTGAGGTCTACTTAGTGGCCCATGCCAATGTTTCCCAAAATCCATACAAAATCTCACAGGCTTTAAGGACAGGAACAACTCACCAGCCCCTGATATTATCACAGGAGTCATTCAAAGCAAATGTGATTTTGCCTCACTGTTGATCTATCTTCTTGCTTGTGCTGCTGATACTCTGCATGCTTAGCATAAATAAGTCAATATGAGAAAATCCCACATAAACTTAACTAATTAAAAAAGAAACTTGCCACCCCAAACTTCAGCTGAGTCTCAGGTATCACTACATCATCCAAAAGAAATAATTGGGTATAATTGATCAGAGAATAACAAATTAGTACCATTACTGTACATCATATTCCTCCAAATGCTAAGTATTGCTTTAATATTTTGTCTCTCACAGCTAAAGCCAGCATTTTAACTACTACAGTCACTGAATTTTCCAAGAGAGCTCTTCAAGATAATGTTTCTCTGGATATTTTAATACATGACTTCCATTGTAGCTTAACACATAGGACTATAAGATTTCAGTATTTCACAACTGGGGTGCAGCTTTGTTGGAAATGAATTTCGAATTGCATACACCATAGTAACACTGTAGTTCAATAGCCATGTAATTTAAACTCCATCAGTCATTATGCTCATTCAGCAATGCTCACCTCCTTGGTGGTCACTGCAGAGCTTGGTTCTCAGATCCAAGTAAATGTGATGCAGTTTAACAATGCTTATGTGCTCAGCTTGATGTTCAAAATACAAGCAAATGTGTAGAGGAAAAATGGGCAAACAGCTTAGGTAAAATACAGAAATGAATCTGGGTTCTGGGTTTGGCCTTTGATAGAAGCTGAAATTTGGAGGTTCACATATGGTTGTGTTGATCATTCCTGTCACAGCATTCATGGTTTACTCTCGTGCATCTCTATACCTGCTGTACCTGCTGATTCAACTGGGGGATGGAAATGAAGCTTCAAATGAGAAAATACACATATAGAGGATTATGTCCTGGTTGCCAGTCTGCCTGCTTTATTTCTTTGCAGTGATTCTGTGCTGTTTACCAAAGTTGGTATGTTTGTTACCACAGAGCTGCAATAGATACCTTAATATTCCAAGAGATCACAACAAAGACTTTTACTGCAGTACTTTACTTTAGAAAGAGAGCCTAAACATAGGAGCCTAGATACACAAAGATTTAGTCATCAGGAAAAGAGTTAATAATACAGTCAATATGTTTCTATGTCAGAGGAAGCGAGGTCACATAAAATGAGTATATTTCTTCATGACGCACTACACAAACAACCTTACGCTCACTTGTTAGTCACATTTAAAGGATTCCTTGTGTTAGTGGAAAATTTTGTGGCTTGCCAACAACAGTTATTTCCAAAAGATCTCTCCTCCCCACTCCTATATACACACTGAGTAATTCATCCAGTGATGTTTTTCATTAAATTTCATCTTAAAAATGGCTCATGACAAAAAGTACTGGAGCAGAATGCCAGAATTGCAGCTGTGAGGAACATCCTGGAGCTCATGATAAATTCATAGGCTATATTCATAACCTGATGACGGGAAGTAAACAAACCTTTTTAAGGAAAGGGATCAAAGACAAAGCAGTCACATGTATTGTGTGCATTTATTTCTGGAAATTTTAAAAGTAAAACAGTGAAAGGTTAACAAAAATGCTTAGGCAATTACATAACACCATTAAAGTGTTTGTGTACGTGAAGGGTGAATGAGAAGACAACAGTGAAACTAACAAAGAACTGATGTAAGTAATGGGAGACTCCAGTCAGCAATTGTTTACACTAGCAGAGAATCCAATCTGTTGTTCTTACAGTTTTGGAATTGAAGAAACCTACTTCAGGTACTGATTCAGAACCTCAAGACTTACCATATATGCACTAGTACTGCAACTGAACACATGAATTCAAAGCCTTGTGCTTATTCCATTAGTGACACAGCTAGTGGTAAAACTCACTATGAATAATGGTCCTGTAAGAAACTCTAAGATTTTTTTTAATTAACTGGAAGGTAAACTTGAAGTATTGGCAAGAGAAAAGGTGAAAATACAGAATATCTCTGGAAATACATTAATAAAAATATTCCAGCATTTCAAAATTAATGAAAATATTTTATCTTTTTCAAATGAAACAGAAAAGAGGTGTTTTTAACAGGACACAAAATTCCCTCCACCAGATCTACTGCACTAGGTTTGAAAATTGCATTTTGATGTTATTTGCTCATTCCTTCTGTCTGACTCAGAGTCAGTAGATAGAGCTTTGGTATATACGTGAAAGGACAGATAGGACCAAGGCCAGGGTAGGAAACAAAGGGTCATGAATACTATAGTTCAGAGAGAAAGCCCAAACCATGGGGTTAGCAGGACTTTCCAGACAAGAAAACTCTGTCTATGTGCTGCAGACAGCTCTAATGCTGTCTTAAGCCAGGGACCAGTTTGGTACCAAACTCCACTGTTCTGTGATTTGTGAAGCCAAATGTTCAAACTTCACTTAGACCAAAATATTTCTATTCAGTTTGCACAGCACAGAGTGAGATTTTTAAACACAGAGATTGAGAAAATGATTGCTACATATTTTCTCCAACTGCAAATTTTCATTATATAAAAACTCTCAGCAATTTTCCAGCCAGCTATAAATTGAAGTCACAGTATTCAATCCCACAGTAACTTTAAAATACTGTAGTGTAAATGAAGTATAATCCATAAAACCCTAACATTTTTGTAATTTTCAATTGTCCTTTTATTCTAAAATTAACAGTTGTAAGCATATTAAAGTTTAAATTAAAATTAATGTAGCAAGAAATATAGTCAATTTTGTAGCTCATCTAAACACTAGCAGCTTTTTTACAGTGAGTTAACATGCTGTTAGGGAATATCTTCAACACGAATATGACCATAAAAATGATGCTACTCACAAGACCTAAAGGTGCTCAAGTTTCTTCTAATTAGCATAAGATCTGGTTAAGTTTCTGCCACACAAAACCCTTTACAGTTTATTGTGATTCATATTGTTTGAAATGGAGTGGCAGAAGACTAGAAAAGGAGAACATGAACTAAGTTTTATTCATGAACCTGTGAACATCCACTTATCACAGGTCTGGGATATTTGTGTTTCATTCTCACTGTCTATGGCCTTCAGCAAATCACTTCACTCCTGTTGACTTCCAGAATTCCTCTCCATCCCCATCAACATATCTTATCTACCTTAAGCTCTACAGATCAGGGATATGACCAAGCAAGGATCTGACTGTGTGACATTTGACAGCTCCTGCAAGGTTGTATATTTCTAACCTTTTCTGTTTGGTTTTAATCCACAGCAATCTTTCTTGATCATGCCCTACTTCCACTGGGATATAAATTCTCAGTAAGCTGCTGTACTAACTGGGATGTCTGTCGAAACAGTCAAGAATTTAACTTTTGACTAGAGGGGTCATGGCTCCCATTTTCTTTCCTATGGTACGTTGCAACTCTATTTGTAGTGTAATGGGATCTGTTATTCATATCCATGAACTGTTCTTTCCTCTCCTTGACAACTGCCTCACAAAATGAGGGACACACTACGTCAGGGCCTCAAAATACTTCTGCAATGCTACATATAACCTGTGCTGAAAATCCTCACTCACCCCCATCTTCCTGACATATCTGCAGAATTCCTCCAAAAATCAGTAAGCTTGAGTTGTTGCTTCTGCATGTGTTTGTAGTGACTGTAATCACAACCCGTTTAGTAGCAGTGTGTTGAGACTGTATGAAGACTAAAGAATTAATCATCAAACAAAACCAGATGACCAACATTCCATTTCAATAGTGATCTGAATTCCCACTATGACTAGTTCAATCAGAAAGTGTTTGTGTAAAGTATTGGTTGTAAGCATCCAAATTATTAATATTTTTGTAGCTGCTAAAAAAATGGGCTCAAATATCCTGTATCATTCCAGACAAAAACTTGATTTAATGTTTTATTTTTCTTCTAATAAAAAGCTAAATATTTTTGCTCTTTATTCAAGAATTCCACTGGCAAAGAGAATATGTTGGGGGTACAGACTTCAGTAAAAATTGAAGAAAGGTCTTCAACAGAGAAACATTATGGAGTGAAAAGAAATAAGCTTAAATAGTGCTTAAATATAAGTTTTAGATATAATCTAATGCTAATTGAAAACAACAGAAAGATCCACCTTACGGGTACCTTCTTTTCCTTTTGATCTCAGATGGAACAAATCTATTTGATTTAATTATGCAACTGAAACCCTCCTATCTTAAGGTATTTGGTTTATAGCCCTAATTCCCAAGCCTGTAACAGATTTGTGAAGTATTATCAACACTTGGCTACAGGTTTTATCCATTCATTAGTTTGTTTGCTGTGGTAATTGCATACAGGTACTAAGAAAAACCACTACATGGACGTGAAGTGGCACCAGGTCAGAAATTATTGGTAAATATGAAGGCTGTGAAGAAAGCATCAGTATGAGAGAAGGTGTGAAGTGATAGAAAATCACACACAACATTCATCAAGGCTGTACTCTAAAAAGGACAAAGAAAGTGATTCATCTTGGTAAGAACATAAAGCGAGAAGAATGTAAAGTAAATACCAATAAACTAAACTGTGATTACAATACCTGGACCTTGGAAAATAGCCTGTTTGAGAAATAAAGTATTTCAGAGCATGACTTCTGCTAAAATCTTGAATCAAGATTTACAAATCAGTCACATAAATCAGTCAATTTTTATTAATAAAATAGATATTTACATCCAAAGTATAAAGTATTGAGTTTTAAACCATCTGTATGACAGTAATGCTACTTATAAATCAGGTACATGAACTATCCATTATTTTCTACTCTTATAAATCAGTCATAGTCACAAAGCACTTGCCTGACTGGAAAATCATTCACTTGATTAATAAATCAGGTGCCACCAGACACATATATTACTGATATGAATCATATATCCTTTGACCACTAGGCCCATTTAATAAATCAGAAACTCTGTATATACCAAGTGCTTGTAAATGCTCAATTATGAACAATTTAGCAAGCCAATACCAACACAGAATCCTCTAACATAGATACCCACACAAAACTAAAGCCATAGAGATAAGATTTGTTTGGTTGGGTCTTTATTGAAGCTAAAACTCCACTGTATCCCCTGCTCTACTTGCCACTGTGTAATAAATTAGGACTTTATTTACATAAAACTGGAAAGTAAGTTCATGCATTGAGGGCTGTCAAAGGAGGGAGAGGCAGAGAAGTGAGGGAGATACTAAGAAAAGTTCTTGTTCCTGCTTTTTTGTACTTCACACAAAATTGGAAGTCAAAATCTCTACTACCTCATTCTAAAATCTCTTGTGGATTTATTTCACCTTTGCCCCCCACCTTTCTCTGAACTGTTGCATGAAATATGTCTACAATATATTTTTTAAATTGCCGTTGTAACTGTGTTATGTCACTAGAAGGATTCATTTACCAACCACTGCATTATGCGACACATTTTAATAAGAATTAAATATAAGCAGAGTAAGTTTCTCTAAGGTTAAGGGAGGGTGTGCTATGATAAACTGTACCTCTTTGAGGTCCTCAGCAGAAGGGTGAAAAGTAGTTCTTAAATTGAGAAGGGCCTCTGTTACACTGCATCCATTTAGTAGACCTCTCTTGGGTATGAGTGATTTCTAAGTAGTTCATAAATATTGCTGCAATGATCATTGTATAAACACTTGCAACAAGACAGAATAATAAAACCAAGTAAATGCATTATTTGATATACTATAGAAATAAGTAAAAGTGTCCTTTGAAGTTGTCAACTTGAAGTTTGCCATAGCAATTCCCACAGAGAATTACAACAGAAAAAGATTTTCTACAAATCTAAATGTTGTGTCTTAAAAACAGAAACAAAATTCCTAATTAAGAAGAAAGAGGTCTTATGCGAGCTAGAAAAAAACTCAACAAAACATTTTAGATTGAGGCAAATAATATGCTTTGGTAGATCTGAAATTATTTTATTCCAACACAACTGGATGACTAATGAGCCTACAGGCTCATTATCACACTCATACCCTTCAGATGAAAGGCATGGATGTTGTTACAGTTACTGAAACAAGTAAACCAGACCTACTATGTGATAAAAGTATAGCCAAAAATCTGGTTTTGCGTTTTTAGCATTTGCCGCTGCAAGACTGAATAACTATGTTGGGGACCATTAAATGGAGATATTTCTACAGGTGCCACACCTGCAAGACTATGAAACAACTCCTGCTGCCTACACCGTGCTGTCCCACAGGTAGTATAATGCAGGCATAGAATGCAGCACTAAGTTCATAGACAATGGGAGCATGGGTAGGTAACAAAATAGATGGGAAATGTAGCTGAGAAATAAGAATTCACAAGATTACATCCCATTAGAAACAACCAGTGTGTTTACCTCTACACAGAGTTTCTCAGATTTAAGGAAAACATCTACATATCATGATACAGAAGAATTATTTCACAGCCAGCTGCAGTAAAATAAACTGCAGACTTAACCAGGTACCAGCTGGCAGTAATAATAGTCAGTAATTAACTAGTGCATTTCTCTGAAGTGCTCAAGAGTAACAGTTGAGGTTACACATTGAGTTTTGGCTGTTATTGCAATGGCCTGGGAAGAAGACTTTTCCATGCTAATAATTAAGATTAGGACTAGTGCAAACTTTTGACTACATATAGGCAAAATCATATTTTACTTCTCAAAGATAAGAAAAGCCATCGCCCCACTTTGCATTTGGCTCTGCCAGCCAGGAGAGATGGGATCATAACCAGCAGATATAAAACAGCCATACTTTCCCTCAGATTTCTTTCCTCACCATCACTGAATATTTTCAGTAAAGTCATGAAGAAAGTACAGTGTGGAGGCACAGCAAGGGCAGAGCCACAGAAAATACATAATATCTACATATGGTGGTATAAAGAAGTACAATTTTAACTTGCTGTCCTGAATCTTTGGAGTTTGAGCTCAGTGTTATTAGTGAAATGGTGCCTGCCTTGAAAAATGATTTTGCTGTGACTGCAAAATTGAATCATCTCACCCTCACAGGGAAGAACAAACCTTGTAGCACCTTCATCCTGGAGGACACACACACGCAAATATTCTTATGGTACTCTTTCTGAAAGTCATGATTTTACTGGATCCACCAGTTGGCAGTCATAAGTACCTGTCTACATAAAAAAGCCAAGAATCACATGAATAAAGCTCTCTCTGTTTCAGGAAGTTTTTATCTCCCCTCCACCCCACCGCCAAACTCTATTATAACTATGGCACAATCACAACAGAAACAAAAGAAATTATTCTTGTCTGCTTAGAGGAAGATCATTTTTCTTGCACCTGTTGATGCCCCTCCTGCCCTTTTTTTAATGTCTTCAATTTTATGGAGTCTGTTTTCCCTCAGGAAACTAGGGTGTTAGGAAGTGAACATTTTCAAAATCAAAACTTAGAAAATGACTCTTGATAACTTTTACAGAAAACAACTGTGACAGCTACTAGAGAAAGCACAGCAAAACCAAGACATATCAGTGCAAGAGGCAAATGGCACAAACTGGAAGTAGAAAAACCCCAAATGTATGAACAAAAGAAGATACTCCTTCTTCACTGTGAGGGTGATCAAACTCTGGCACAGATTGCCCATAGAGGCTCCACCCTCTCCAGCCATGGAGATATTCATGTCGAGCTGGACAACCTGGCCTGGCTAGCCCTACTCAAGCAGTGGGTTGGAAGCCTTTTTTAAATTTGCTTTTTATTTAAAAAATACTCTGCCAAATTTGAGGGAAATCCTCATTAGCAAGTGAATAGTTTTGAAGCTGATTCAATATTGAATAAATTTTACTCTTTCCTACAATACCTATTTACTCATAGTCCAACATAGGTAATATTCTCCTAACAATTTTGTATGGGTTTGGAGTTTTTCCAGGTATATTACTTAAGAGTATATATTAAATTATTAACATTTTTGGAGGAATACATAAGACGTTATAAAAGTTTGGGCTGCTGTGAGTTCAGATTCAGCTAGAATATTTTATTGCTATTAATTTGGCATTGTATAATAAACATTTGTCTAATAAAGGCACATGTTTAGGAAAGATTAGGAGAATCTGGTGCTTGCCACTGGATCCAGAGAAATATTTTAAGACTACATGACAATTTTGGAGAATACATTCTAGTCCTGAACCAAATATCCCTGTGTATTTCCCTGAACACTTTCAACTTGTTCTACACAGGATGTAAGTTTTTCCAAATGCATAATTAGAGCTACATTTGCTTACAGACATGTTACAGTCTAAATCACTATTGCACATCATTTTGCAATACTTTGAATACAAAAGACAATGGAAAGAAACAATTTTCTCTCCGTTAAGTATATCACAGAAATACTACCTCTGAGCAAATGACCTTTGTCCCCCTGGCAGGTACATTTCCATTGTCTCTTGTAAGTTAGTACTGTCCTCTCCAGGCATAAATCCAAATTTTTTCGTTCTTCAACACTTTGAAGTCTTTGTTCATACTCTGCTGATAAGAGGGGACAGGATTCTGAGACCTGAGGAAGATCAATCTATAATGATTTTCTGTATAGACTTTTGAATCATAATAAGGACAAAAGTACTGAAGATGGTTTATGACCCTCCCAACCTCCCCTTGGGAAGCAAGTTGAACTTCTTGAATCTTTAGCCGTGTAACAAAGCAACTCTCACTGTTGCTCTCCAACAGGTAAGAAACAGCACCCTACCACAGATCACCTGAGGAGTTGCCCACAAATTCAGCAATTATAGTCTAGCAGCAGGAGACCTTGACCTAAAGGCCACAGGTCAACAGATATCACATGTGAAAAACATGCCAGTGAATTTCCATGGTGTTTCTTGCAAATGCCATTCAAAACTGGGCCACGGTATGTCTGCAGGCCAAGCTTTACTGAGCACCTACAACAGATTAGAGTCTCATTTAGAACCATAAGTATAGAAAGCTCAAGAGGAATATTTAAAAAAAAAAAAAAAAGTTCTTCTGAGATTTTTAACTTGGATTCTCCCTAAAAATTAAAAAGCATTTCCACATGGCCCCTTAATAGGAATAGAATTTTAATCTGCATCTTCAGTTGCAGAGTAAGCAAGGATGGGGGTTCACTTTGTTCAAGTGCTGGATTTCTATTCTGTCCTGAAGAAGTTTTGTACTAAAGAAAACCCCATAATTGAGTGCATGTATCAAATTATTCATTAGAATGACACCATGAAACAAAACAGAAAAAAAAGAATTAGAAATTGCATCTGATTTCCCATAGAATATGGGTGAGACATTAGCTTGTGTCAGTATGATCAAAGAATTTTCCTTTCATGTGAAAGATGACAGCGGCAGAAACCACTGTCAGCTTTCTCTGTCAGAGCTGTGAAAGAGTCAATTAGCCCATCTGTTCTTAGAGTGTAGCCTCTAAAGACCCAGCATCATATCTGTAGTTTAGGACCAGATATCGACAATCTCCTTGATTGTGAAAAGTACCTGATTCCACAAACATTTAATTTCCTTGGTCAGAACCACGAATTACAGAGATATGCTAACAAAACACAAATCAGACTCTATCCAAATGTTTGTGCAGAAATTCAGCATTATATTATCTTATGAACAGAAAAGAAGGAAGCAACATGAGCTAATTCCTCTGGAGCTACTAGTACAGCATTTCATCCTATAAACCAGAGTTTGCAGCTAGGAAGATATAATTCTGCTTTCAACTAACAAAAGATAATAATGATTAATGAAGACAACAAAATTCAGTGAGTGACTTCATTCTAAGATCCAACTATTCCATACTATTTTTGTGGCTATATCATATCTCTATCAATACAAAGGAGACAAAGGAGGCTAATACTATTATACCCAATATTATTTCTTCCACAAATGTAAAAGTAGATAGTGGAAAGCACAGGTTAGTCCTGGAGCATGTAAATTCCAGGGGTATTTAAAGATAAAATGCTGTAAGTTTGCTAAGCAGGTATATTTTAAAGAGACTGATAAATGCCTGACAGAAACTGCAAGTCCTATTTTGTACTGGTCTTCCCTTTTGTGTTTTGAGACAGACAAAATAGCATTTATTCCCAAAAACCAAGTTCCCTAACAGAAAACACTACAGGTATCCCTCCCTAAAAAGACGCAAGCAATCAACTCCAGGAATATCAAGAACAGTCAGGCATCAACCCATCACTGTGAAAGACTTTCTGACCAAGATAACATAGGACCTCAAAGGGTTAAAGCTTGGCTTTGCTCCAACAAAGCCATCAGGAGATCTGCTGTTGGATTCAAGAGGAGAAGAAACAAAGCTTTACACTTTCAAAGGCACAAAAGGCAACAAGACCTGTGGCTTTTGGGAGCAACATATATACTTGTTTCTTTTGATCCGTGTCTTTTCCAACTGGACTGTGCTCAAATCCACTTTATCTTCCTTTATCCCACACCCTTTGTTTCTTAAAGCTGTTGTACAACTCTGTTGCCTTTCCCCACTTTTACTTGAGTCCGTAAATTTTCCTCTCTGAACATGTATCAGTTAAAGCAAATTAAGGCCATTAAGTTAAAGGAGGTTCAAACCAATAAGGTGCTGTTAAAGCTCAGGCTGATACTTTTGAATTTTAAAATCAATGCAGGATGACCAAGCATATTGAATACTTCACACAAATCTATAGCAGCTGTATAAAGTATTTAAAAGCCTGAATTAATGGCCTGATAAAACTCACTTGTTAATTTAGGTAAGATTGGAGTTTCAGGGTGATTTACTGAACATGCAGATTTTTAAAGAACATAAAATATTTTGGAAAATGAGTCAGCAATTTCAGTAAGAATCATTCATGTCCAGTGTTGGAAATCCTGTCAAACAATCTGCTTCCTCTGTATGATTTAGAAGTGTTGGATGTTTCTTGGAACTATAAATGGGATATATATTTTCACCTCTTATTCATTAGCTCAAACTTCTCTTAGGCCATTAATAAGAGGGGAAAAATAATAAACTGAACTATCTTTTGACGAGCCAGACGGCTTTAAAATTATTAGTCAATAAACCTAAGAGATTTGGTAACCATTATCATCCTTTACCGAAAATGGAGAAAACAGAAGTGGAGGACTTGTTGAAGGTCACACACTAATGGACTGAGAGAATGAGAGACTTCCCTAAGCACATCTTTGACAGACCAAAGACCCACCAGTCATTTCCAGGTATTAAACCATTCTCTTCTGAATTCCTCAGAAATCCTGACATTAAATCCAAAATGAAGTGTTCATTCTCAGCTTCAGGGATAGAAAAACACTCAGGTCTATCTATTCCAATTACCTAAAATCAAGAAACACTTGAGGCCCCATGACATTAAGTGATGTGAACTGTCATAGCCATGAAGACTTGTAGTGAAGCTCTAGTTTCAATCTGAGCTTTCTGAATCTACTTTCAGGAGGAGAGTAGGTTCATTAGGCAAAGCATACCTCATGTTAATAGAATTTTGGTCTGAATAATCTGACAAATGCTATTATTGCAAAAATAGTGTGGGAACTTTGCTAACCACAACTGGTCAGGGGGATTCTGGTTCACACTTCATACAAAGACAATTTGTATCAACAGGAACTTCTTTAGCAGTCAGAAAAAAATAAAACCCAGTAAGCCAATACAATTTTTAGAAAGGCAGGATCTTCTCATTAAATGAGACAATGGTGACATGCCACGGAAAAACGGTACTTCCAGTAAGTTCACAATCATTTACTTGCTTGTGGAAATTCAATCTGGGCCACAGATGAAATTCCACTAGGTGTTTAGCCTGAAAGTATTCAAATTTCAAATTCTCAGCAAATTTTGTATCTCTGCTTTAAATAAGAGAAAAATAGAAAATCCTACAAATTTTTAGTTTTACTTTCCTTGGGAACGAATTTTTGGAAACCAACTCAAATTCAAAATTACTATCACCAGCATGAACTCTTTAGTGAATCTTCCTGAACCTCTCCCACAAGTAGAACTCCTCAAAATACAGCAGAAGTGTTTTGAAACATAGACACTAGGATTTATTAGAACAATACATTCAAAACACAATACGGATATATGTAAAAAAATCTCAGTATAGGCACACTGTAACAAAATATGCTTATCTGCTGGTAGGAAGGATGCCTTTTATTCAGGTCTGTTTCCTTTCCAGTCATCAGTTCACTTCGGGTTTTTTTGCTGTAGCAAATTCTGTAAAGCCCTCTTGAGGACCCTGTGAAAAATATCTTTTTCTTTTTTCTTTTCCCTTCTCCAAGGTCTGATTTTTAGTTCACCAGCCTCCCTGTTTCTGACACCTGTTCTGAGCTGGCTATACCTTTGTGAGACACAGGCACACCTTTCCTTCCTTGGTTTTCCTTCTCATGCCTGAAAGGTGCATTTCTATCCCAAAAATATTTGCTGAACACTAGGGTGGGAGACATCTTTCTTCCTTACAGTCCTTTCTAACTGAGTAATCAGGAAGTGTGTTTTGTGTGATCTTAAAAATACATTCTCTTCCCCCACCACTGTAATTTGAAGCAAAATAGTCCTAGCATTTATGCAGTCATGTTTTATCCATAGGTTTTGGATACGTTATGGAAAAGTGGATATGTATCATTACCGAACTATTGCCACATTATGAATCAAGCTTAAATATAACAGAAACCTGGCTGCCAAGCCACATTTGGTTTATCCAGCATATTTGGATAAAGATGAGGTCAAATGATCAGCAGTTAGAGGATGGAATTACAGAGAATGTTTATAAATGGAGGTTTGGATAACTGGGAATTTACTATATGTAACCATGCATTAGTCACACAAACAGTGTTGTTAAATATATAAGTTCTCTCTTACATAGTAGTTCCCTAAAACCAGATGTGGAGGGGATAGGTGTCCCTCTCAGACTTGAAGGCATGTGTTGCCCTTCCAGCTGGTCAGATTTGCCAGAACAAAAAATAGTACGAATTAATAAAAACAATAGCCAGGTGAGGCAGTACCAAGCAAAACCAATTTTGCATTAATATTTAAACTTGATGTGGGTATGAAATTGCTTAGAGACAAAGTATTGGTGACAGTGGTAGAGGCACAAAAGTGTAGAATTTTTTCCATGACATGAGGTATCCGCTAATCACTTTCCCCTTTTTATTTTATATCTGTAAGAGGTTTCAAATTAAGAAAATGTACAGGAAGGGAATGTAAGAAGAGGTAATTTTTGTGAGAGGTGGAAGATGCAAAGCTGAAATTCTGCAGCAGAAGAAGGAACCAAATGAGTCCCTTAAATTTATTAGTCCATACTCTCACTTACCTAAAGCCTATTTCAAAACACAAATATTACCACTACTATTTCCAGATGTTAAAAACAAAAAGCTCAATGAACTCTGTTCGAACACATAGAAGAGTCTCACAATTAAAAGGATCCAAACAAGAAGAGTCACATTTTGATACTTTTCCTTACAATGTTTTTATGTATTCATGCAGAAGAGATTTGGCTCCAACACCACTTCCTTTCCCCCTCTTAACCCCCCCAGATGCAGAAAAATCTGTCTACATGTGACTAAACATTTAAAACCCAGAAGTACAGTCTAGCTGCCCAAATACCCATTTCCTACTACCTCCTATAAGGAAAACTATCCACACAATAAAGAGTCCCTGGGACTAAACTCAAGACAAGCATCACCAGTTTGACCATGCTGACTGAAATGTTAGCATATCAGTTGATATTACAGTGTCATGTACATATCAAACAGTTCTCAGTCCATGATATGCACATGAAACAAAATCAAGTGTTTAACAGTTTAAAAGTTATTTTATTGCCTGTTATGTGATACACTGTTTTAACTCTTTTGTTTTAACTTCTCTTCAAAGAGCCTGTGAGAATTTCTATTGTAGCTACAAACTGAAGTAAAAAAATCCCTGATGTAGGTAGGATGTCTCTGTTGGGGTGGAAATTTTTGTCTCTTGTCTTCAAAGTGGTTGCAAGGCTGCCAGCTCTGCTAACTATTCAGTCCATCCACAGGCACACATTGGGACTCAGCTATTGACAGAAAAATCAGAACACTTAACTCATTCTTAAAAGTATGGAAAACCAATCAGTTTTATTTATAACTTTATGTTCAAATGCTGCAATGTAGTGTCATTTTCATGAGACGTCAGTAGGGTTCTTGTTCCTATGATGGTCATATTGCATCCTGTCCCTACATGTTTGGTCTCCATATTCATCCTGGGCCACCTGACATTTTGAACCTTGTGTTTGCTTCTGTTTTATGTCTGATTTCATCAGGAGATTGTTGTTCAGCCACACAAATCTCCTATTACCTTTACTTCAATTTTTTTGCATGTTGGGATGGATTATTCTTGAGCTCAAAGGAGGTGATCCTTGAGAAGAACACAACAACAACTGCCTAAGCATCTCGCTTGTATCCCACAGCATTTTCCAAGGAGACTCCTTAACAGGCCAAAATCTGCTCTTCTCAAGTCTAGGGCTTATAATCCTGCCTTCTTTCATTCTCTCAAGAGCTTGAATTCCAGCATCCCATGTTCAGTGCAGCCAAGGTTGCCCCTAACCTGCTATTTCTCAAAAGTCCTTCCTAATTGTAAGTATCAGACCCAGCAAAGTGCCACTGTTTGTCAAGGCCCTTGGCAGCTGCATCAGGAAGTTATCATCAATGCATTCCAGAAACCTTCAGACTGCCTGTGCCCTTCTGTGTTAACCATGCAGTAGATAACAGGATGGTTAAAGTTCCCATGAAGACTGACACCTGTAACATGAGGTTTGTTTCAGTTGTTTGAAGAAGGCTTCTTTTATTTCTTCTTCCTATTTCTAGTCTGCTTGTTCAGATGAAAAATGCAAACATTTTCATTGACAGGCACACAGGCTAGTATGGAGTATTGAAAAGGTTCTTTGCTTTACATCTTCAGCACCTTGTATCCATGGTTCACAGAACACTCTCCATGCCTTATATAAAAGAGACATTTCCAAGTATTATTACTCACACTTTAGGCAGAGCACAGAGTTTAACTTGTCACCTCCAAGTACGTTGGTACAGAATCCACGGGATGGGGGTGGTAGGAAGAACTAGTTATTAAATCTTCCTAGCAGGAAGCAGTAATTAAAATAGCCTAGTTGATGAATTAACTTTTAAGGAATACAGCACTCAAAACATGCATATGACTTTCAGGTGTAAAAAATTAGCTAGGTGTCAGGAATATAAAATGTCTCTTCCATCTGACCTGCTACTCTCTCTTTCATTTTCTAAGCAGCAGCAGATGTCCCACTGTGGGTGGAGAAAATAACTGAATAAAGAACATATCAAATCTCTCATAATGAATCTTTAACTTATGTTATAGGTACAGACATATTCATAGGTTTTTGGAACATTTATATTAGTCAGCCTTTAAGAGCACCCCGAGACACCTGTCGCTTTGGAGCAGCTGAGAGACTGACTGTTACATACTTTTACCAGATAAATAGATGTGAGTGTGTCACTGCCACACTTAGTTCCTGTGCTTTAACAGTATTTCACTCCTGAAGCAGTCAGGTAACAGCCATTTAGTCATTTCAGCTGGGGAAAAAACAAACAAACAAAAAAAGGCAGGACAAGGAAGAGTGTAGGTCATGAGGAAAAAGGACTGAAAGGACTGATGCAGTGTCCACAGAAACCAGCAAATCCTCCTTCCTCCACCCACCCTCTCTTAGTTCCCCCTAGCTTTTCAAGGCATTCATCTTACAAACAAGTACCTATAGCAGCAGTTGCATCAATACCTCCCCAAACCTTTGTATTAATCTCTTCCCATCCTTTCTTTCTCTCCTTCCCCCTGTTCTAACACACAAAGCATTCACTTTCTGTCTCTGTCTTGGTCCTGTTTTGACAGGACAGCCTGCAGGACAATCACCACCTATGAATAGCTTGAAACATTGCTGTTCAGACAGTTTCACGTGGGCAGGACCCTTAATTCAAAACCTCTTCAGAATCAGACATGGTTAGGTTTGATATCAAGCTTTGCACAGCCTAGAAAGCTGAATGTCATCTGCAAATCATTACTTTAATGAAGAGACTCAAATTAGGTTTCATTCACTTCAGTGTCTCAGGGTAAAAGCTTTTCACGCTTCTGCTGCCTGTTTTTTTTTCCCCTTGGTCTGAAAGCCAAACTGTTTCTCTAATTCAAGTGTCATCTAGTAGGATTCTACTTGCTGTTGTACTTTTTAAGCTTGTGAGTTCTCCCTTGTGTCCCACCAATGGACACTGAAAATTTCAGAAGTATTATCTAATTGCACATGCACTACCATGAAAAACATCACTGGTGCATGAAGCAGGTATGTAAAGATTACTCTTGCCTAGCAGTGCCAATACCAAAAGCATTACAGCAAAGAGAATAAAGCTTTTCATTTCTCAAAGTTATAACCCTGAAACAGCAAAGGCAGCAAAATGTTCCCCCCGGCCACTCCCCCCTCACTTACAAATCTGTTGTATCAAAACTGATTATTAAGCCCCTGGGCTGCAATATAGTTTATATATCCTCTTTTCTTACTGTTGAGAGCAGAGATTCTAAAAGAAAAGTCTGTTTTCTTGGCAAAAGTTATGATTGTTTTAAGAGACCAGGGAAGCACCCATGGTTTTATTCTAGCACTTTTCAGAAGTCACTATCTTGTCCTAGCTATTCAGTGATACCACATGTCATATATGCACACGCTGATAGCAATAAATACCAGCATGAATTTTAATGCCCTGATAGCTAAAGTCTGGCTATTACATGCATTTAAGGTACCTAATGACGTGGGGACTAACTACAGGAATTCCATTTTTTAAAATCTCAGCAGCTTGTCAGGATTTTGGCAGAAGAATCTATGGATATCAACAAGAGAATTGGTGAGAGGCCACCCAAGAGGAACCAACTGCAAGTTTGCATCATCTTGATTTCTAGCATACTTGCAAGTCCATACTCCTACATGGAAAATGGATAAAAACCCCAAACAAATCAAAGTTTCATGAAGTTGTAGAGAAATCCAGAGCTATTTACTGCCACAGTACCGTAGGCTTGGATTTAGACCTATAGGTAGATCTACTTAATGGACTGCTTCATTTAAGCAAAGAGAAGTGTTGCTATGTCTTTGTGTGGTGCATTAGGTCTAAATTAAAACAGAGTGACTTAGAAGATATGGGCTGGTTTCCAAACTTAGGCAGTGGTGACTAGTGGCATCATTTTCCTGTATTTTGCTTAGTTAGGAGACTATCACAGTTGCAGAGACCCTCTAAGTAAATACAAATGGAGAGGGGTAAACATTTTGTATGCACAAGCATATGACACAGGCTTGTGTCAAAATAGCTCTCAGTTTTGAGTAACTGAGCAAAGCGTGTGATGCTTACAACCTCTCTCGGGGGCCAATATGCCCCTAATGGCATACTTGTCTTCCCCGAAGGCTCTTCCTCTCTCTGATTTTTCTGCTGTTTCATGAACTTCAATTTCTTCCTCTCTAATCCTGTCATGAGCCTTGTTAAGAGCTCTGCCAGAGCTCTTAAAACAGTATGTAAATGAAACAGCAGGGTCAGATGCAGAAGTAGCTCTTCAGAAAGCTTTGGACATACCCAGTAGTTCTCTCAACATACAGAAGACAAAAATAAGAATGGTCTGGTAGTGCAACCCGTTGTTGACTATGTCAGTGATATCATTCCACTAGCACAGTGCTGCATAAGGACCTTTCCCATTCCAGTTATTGTTGTCAAAACGGCTGGTATACAAATTTAAGCAGCACATAAGCAATATCCATACAGCTGGTACTGCCACTGTTCTGCCCAGAGCCAAATTGGTACCCCTCCTCTTTCTCCTGACTTCTTGAAGAATACAGGGCTGAGGAAGAATAAAATAAAATTTCACTTAATTATTTCAATAAAAATAGAAAAAAACAAAGTGTAGTGAACACATTTCTCTTCCATTAAAATTTTCTAAACATAAATTCCAATAAGAGACCAAAAAGCAACAAATAATTTACTTTCACTACCTCCACTCAGAAGGGCACCCCTCTAATAACACAGAAAAGAGTAATTCCAGGCACAAATAGTTATCACACAAAAAAGAACTACCACTAATTTTAGTTATGATCAGTTTCATGGCTACCATAACCACCTTCTTCTGGCCTAAGACTTCCCAAGTGCTTGTTTTGGGGTGGTTTTCTCTTTGTTATATTTGGTTGGATTTTTGGGGAGTTTATATTGGGTTGTTTTTTATATTTGTTGTTGTTTGTTTTTTTTTATTGGTTTGTTGTTTTGTTGTTTGGGGGCTTTTTTTGAGGAGGATTAGTTTGTTAGTTTGTTTTCTTGGTTTACAGGAAGCAATTCAAAAGGTACAGATCCTGAAGCTAACAATGGAAGTGCTTTTTTCCATTCTGGCTCCTCTGCACAAACCAGGACTCTACACACAATTCCCAACTATTTTAAAAGAGAGGGACATAGTCTGGCAGCTCTGATACACTACTTACCCCACTACTGTGCAATCAGAAAAAGAGCAGCTCCAGCTGAACACATGGCATCAGAAGCCACATAATATGTCTGAAATAATTATATGTGGCTTTGGAGGGGGGAAAAAAACCCACTCAACAAGTACATTGATGTAGACAAGGATTACCACACTTCCTTCTTCTTCCTGCATATATATCTTCTTACTGCTTAACCTGCTTCAGCTTGTTTCCTTGTTCTTCCTTGAGGCTTTCATGTCACAATCTCTCAAGACTTCTGTTGCCTAAAGCAAGATAAATTACTACAGGGATCCAAGAGGAACCAAAACTCAAAGTCTGTAATGAGCTAGTTGCAGCTGTTACTAAATCCACCATCTTTGTTGCTTCTCACTGCCCACTCCCCCACCCTAAACACCCCCCTTGCTTTGCCTTAGTGAAAACAATTTCAGATTCTGTAAGGTATTAAATGCTTTACTGCAGTATGTTGAGTTAGAAGAATCAAAGACAGCAATAGCCAGTGGCGCTACAAAGAAATAAAACTGTCAAGTCAAGCAAGGATATACAGACTTATCAAAATGATTTCTGAATCTTTTTGAAGAGATTCTTTTTCCATCTTCTACTCACGCTGCCTCAGGCACCCCACTGGAGTCTAAAGATGGAACCGAAAGCTCAACCCACTTTGGCTGTCAAAAGCAAACATAAAATCATCCCTACCACCTAAAGTTCTTTCCTTAAAAAATTACAGACAGATAAAAAGATAAAAAGGAGAAAAAAAAAAGGGACTTTTTTTTGGGAGGGTTTGTTTGTTTGTTGGGAGAGGGTGTTTGTTTGTCTTTCTTAAATATCTACTTTATGGCACTAGGAAACCAGGAATAATTTACTCTTTAATCCAAAGGTAGAGCTCAGCATTAAAATCACTAATAGACATGGCCATTAGATTTTATCCAGTTTGGAGAGCTCAGAGGGGGGTTTAACACCAAAAGGGTGTTAAACAAATTTTGTTTTCAGATTCACCAGTGAAAATGCATGATACATTACTCCATTTATAGATACACCTGATTTCTAGCTGCTCAAAGGATGAAATTTGACCATATATCTTTAAGAATCTCTTAAATATTAGAAAACCAAGAGGAAAAAAAAATTAAATATGGTTTGCTTCATAAAAAAATACATAGTTGACATTAAAAAATTGACACATTTAATGCTATGCTTTTGATTTTGAGCAGTTAGAACATTATTATAGAATGACACAGTTCCTTTGTTCCACTCCTACCTGTATAAACTATTTATTGCGTGGCCTCAGGCAAGATGCTCACAATATGACCCAATGTATTCTAAAAGCCGTACAGATCCTTCCCATTGGCTTTAGCAGAGATAGCTTGGGCTTTTTTCCTCTTTTAGCTTCAGTTTATGGATCAATAAAATAGGTAAATGCATGTTCAAACTGCAAAATAAAGGGCTAGATAAAATTACCACTGACCATTACAGTACATGTAGTGTGTGTACAGTGCTTTGAAAATGATAAAGGAGAGAGGTGTTTGTATAGCACAATGTTACTAACTCTCTCTAATTTCAGTTTACGATTGCACACATGCCTCTAAAAGCAGTACAGATGCCTACAGATCCTGCAAATTTATTACAGGTAATAGAAATCTACCATCTCCTCTTACTTCTTCATTTCAGGGATGGGGGCATGAAAATTATGTATTGTTGTTCTATCCCATCAGTGATATTAGCTTAAAAAAGCATTACCTGTTTTGATACTCTATCCTTTAAAAGGGTGAAAGGTGAACAGGTGGTTTTAGCAAGACAGTCAAAAAGGGCAAAACGGGAAAAGGCTGTAGGCAATTAGAGATGACCCAAAAATACCTGAAAAGCATCTGGGCCTTCATTCAAATAAAACACATTATTTGTGTCACCTGCAGTTGTTCCGTGGAATTGCTCAGGAGCTTATAAGCGAGTAATGTCTGTTTCAAGCTTTACATCACCATCAGATACATCCAAGAAATGGAAGGCTAAGGGTGGCAGTGTCATTGCTTTCACCTGTTGCTTTGTTGAGAGATACATGCCACAGCAAGAATTGCCAGTATCTCCCTATTAGTACATCCGTATCTGATTCACTGACTTTGTACAGTGCCTATACTATCCCTCACAATAAACCGATTTTTGGGGGCTTTTTTTTTTGTTTGTTTATTGGGTTTTTTCACACCAAAGATAAGCAAACAATACATAAATTCTTAGCTCTTGGTAGCAGCTGGGAGAAAGAGAGAAGAAAATAATAACTAACATCCCCCACAGCAGGTAAATCGACACTGGAATTGGCAGGCAGTTCTAGAAAGGCTGTTCTCTTATAGTACAAAGTCCTAATACAGTACTTAAATTCCTACAGGTGCTATCATAACATGACTCACAAGAACAAGCAGGACAAAAGTTCAAAAGATACTGAATGATTTTGTAATGGAAGGTTTAAGTATCAGGTCACACTGGATTTTCTAATCTTTATTAGAAGTAACACAGTATTCAGCAAATCTTCACCAAATCACACAGATAAACTGAACATTTTTCTATATTTCTAAATAAAATAGAAAGAATTATAGGTCCTCTGGAGAAAAGCATGAAAGCATGAATGTAATAGAGAAAAAAAGGACATTAAATGACAGTAGTTTATTGGACTGTTTATTTCTTAGCTTAGGTTTTGTGAACTTGTGAAGTTATAATTATTGCAGAGTTTAAAGCAGTGATCTACTCTTTATATTTACTCCAGTGGAGCTTTTCTATTATTTTCATTAAAATAAGTGAAATTGTGTGTGAATGTACTGTTTGTAAGTAACCATTGTTTTCACAGTATATAACTCAAAACCCTATAAATTACTAGCAGTTATAGTTTCAAGAAGATGATTTAAAAAAAATTATTTTCAGTTTTTAATACTTCAGCTGGTCAACTGCTTTTAGAAACAGTTTTAATTTCAACAGCATGCACTGATCAAGAAAACAGTTTGGTACCATGGCCAATACTGGACAGACATGTATTTACTTATACAAGCCATTTCAAACTTGAATGACTAAGGTTAAATGCTGGCATAGCCACATTTTCCTTAAAGTCTAGGAGTTTTACCACTGACTTTCCCAATGGTGAGCTAAGAGGAATACTGAAATTGCAAACCCTCCTCTGCATTCAGAAAACTACATCATTCCTTTTCAGATGTGAAGCTGTCCAAAGTTCAAGGTGTTTTGATTCCCATCATTATTCATCCTTATCTCTTATGAGGCTGACCACAGGAGAAGGAAAGAGTGGAAGACCTCTGTCAAAGAAATAAAGTAGATACTACACCTGGGGAACTATATTGTCATTTCATGAATAATTGTGTCATGAAATGTTCACTTCAGAATATATTTCCCTGCAGCACGGATGAGACTGGAGAGAAAAAATGGGCATCTTAAACATTCATTAGTAGAACCAGCTGCTATTTTGTCAAAGCCAGGGAAAACAATAGTAGTATGAATAATAACCCGCCCCAGCCCCTCTGCAACATGAACACACACATATACACATGCAAAATTAATGTCCCCTTGAGTTTTATACCAAACCCACCCATTTGTATCTACTGCTAGGTAACAGTTCCATTCTGAAGTGGATGAGGGGATTTCCTGTGAGAGAGTAATCTCCAGACAGGCATTCACAAAATCACTACAAATCAGTTACTAGCTCTAAGACAGTTCACCTTCCAGGTTTAAAACTAACAGGGGAATGAGAAACTAAAAGAGAATGATTAGAAATTACATCTAATTAGTCTAGAAATTATGGTTTCACCTGATAATTCACCATCAGATCTCCACTCTCTGAGTCCACTTGTCCAAATATAGTTTATGACTGAGACTGGAAGTACATGCTCAGCACCAAAAACAAAATGCAGCAGTTTCATAGGCCTGGGAGTGGAAAATACCATGTCAGGAATAAGTACGCTGTAGTATTTTTGATATCCAGTATTTCCTTATAATTGGAAAGTTGTGCTGCTAAGTTCTGTATTCAGTTGTGGGGTTTTTCTTTTGTTGTTTGGGGTTATTTTATTTCCTTCTTTCAAGGGGGGGAGGGGGAAAGCTTATTAGAGAGACAACTTGTTGCCTGATATTTAAAGACACAAAATGTCCTTTTAGATCAACAGTATAACACTACAGACTGCCATCACTACCAGTTTCAAAGGCAAAGGCTAACTCTGAATTTTAAGAGGTTGGGAACAAGATAATATGAAACTACTACTCTCCAGAGTAGCAGTTTTTGACAGAACAGCAGAGGCAACAGGCAGAAGCTGCTTGAGGTGTCTTTAAAGTATAGTTGATGTGCCTATCACTGCCTTAAGCAGCTGGTTCTATTCAGCTGCCTCAGGCAGAGCCCTTGTAAATGCCCAGGCACAGTTCCAAATTCTGTTCCTGCCACTAGCTGTAATTATACAAATACATCACCCCATTATGGCTGTTTAATGGCTTGAAATATGTGATATCCCAGGACTAATGCACCTATTTGCTCTAAGTACAGAATAGCCTATTACAGCATGTGCTATTGGTCCACAACTCTGCTTGAATTTACTACTGCCAGTTCTCCCAGGCTTAACAAAAATTGTTGTAAAGGATGCACATCCTGAATTATTCCCTCTGTGTAGGACCTAACATCTGCTTCTACTGTGATCAATCACACCAAAGACAACAAATGAAAATAGGCTGCAGATGGTGTTCAACATAACAAGCAGTTACTTATCATAAGATATGCATTACCAATGGGGAGGATGATTATTCCCATACTATAGATATGGAAACTAAGCACCATGCTCAACACATTGTGTAGATGGCAACAATGAAAACAAATCCACACAGTCCCAGAATCTACATAAGTCCATAGTTATCCCAGTGCACGAGCTTGTATTGTTCTAGCAGCATTAGCCTTGGACAACCAAAAGAAGCTTCTGACCAATTCTGCACAGAATTTCCTTTGTGTATACATTGCTAATAAACAATTGGTGAAACATTTATTTTTACTGATGCTACTAGGCAATTTTATTTTTCTGCAAGGAAACAAAAGGTATCCCCTTAAATGGTGTCTTTCTACCAAGACTCCTTCTTTCTTCTGTCTGACAGGACTCTTAGAGCAAGGCAAGAGCAGTATGTCTTAGCTAAGGCCACGTACACACAGACTCACAGAAACTTGCTATTGAAGTATATCCCATAGAAAGTAAAATTAATTAAAGTACAACAACAAATTAATTTCTACTTGCAAGGATTTGCACACACACAGTAATTCCTAAGAACTACTTTAGAAATTAACCACAAATTCTTTATGCGTGAGCACTCCTTGAGGCAAGTACTCTACAAAGTAAAGGAATTTAGAAAAGAAACACTTCAATGTCTTGAAAACACAGTGACAAAATAGATCAAACTAAACATAAAATACTTGGATTATTACTCATTAAATTATGTTAATTAAGCAATACTCACTCTAACCAGTGTGCATTGTCACAGTCTGATATAATAAAAACACAATCTTTTTCCCCAGGTCTGTACTCGTTCACACAAATGAAAGAAAGGATTTGTCACTGTAATGCCTTGGAAATCAGTAATTTTTAGACCATTGCAATTACTATCCTTATGTTACGTTAAAAAAAAAAAAAAAGCCATTAAAAATGTTATACAAACAGAAAACAATGTAAACATAGACTGGATCTTCTATCACAACTAAGCATCTATGTAAAAGCTACCTAGTGCTCCAGAGGCATTCCTACTCAGCTCAAAATACAGTTGGTGGGATTCTTGCTTGCATTTAAGATATTTAGGTGTGTTGTATCCCTCATAACCCAAATCTTTGAAAACAGAAAAACCAGTTTGACTACTAATGAAATAACTGTTGTGGCCCCAGAAGTTCACACTGATAAATATACAGTTATCTGAAACTAAGAATAAGTTCTAGCAATCTTTTCTACATTCTACTAAAAAATTTTAAAAATGCCAAGAGCATCAATAACAGTGACTGTGACATTTTCCCTTTCAGAACCAATTCTTTTTTGTTCAAATTTTGAAAAAATCTTTTGAAAAAAATTTAAGTCTTATCACTTCAAACTAGCATATTCCAAAATTAGCAAAGGACGAGAAATCTGATAAAGCAGCATTTAAATCCTAGATACTTTAAGAATGAAGAAGTTTAAAGATAAAAATCCCCAAAATGACTCTTCTCTCATCACTTGTAAAGCTATAAATTCAAATGACCCCTTTTCTTTTTTTAAACCATATGCTCTAAACTTTCTCTATCATTTCAAATAAGAAAATGTTATAACTGCCAAAACCAAAAACACGATAATCCTACTTGGCATTGTTCAGAAAAAAAAAAAAAATCAGTACTTCATAATTCTGAACTATTGGATATATAAAAAGAAAGACAGGGAAAATAAAAATATACCCAAGATTTTTTTGTCCAACAGGGAGACTAGTTCAAGGACTGAAGAAAATCCCTGAACCACTGAGTTCAGAAAACAAAATGCAAAGATAATGAGGAAAATTCAGCAATTTGTTAACTGTTGAATTTGTTCTACATTTTCCCCTGTTCACTTTAGCTTTCCTTCTCCCACGTGTTTCTCCTCATTACCTACAGTAATCTAGCTGCACAAGGGGATTAGCATGTCTCAAATAAAGAAGGTATTACTTTACAAATGCATTCAGGCTCGAGGATGGGTCCAAATATCTGGTTCAGACACATGGAAAACACTGAATTCACATAAAGGTATATTTTTCACACAAGGGTTGTTCAATCTTAACAAACACTTAACACCGGTCTTCTGGATCAAGTTCGGAATCAATCTGTTTCCCTGAAAACAGATAAAATGAAGGAAGCCTGTACTCCTCAACAACAACTGCAGAATGTAAGAATAGTTACACATTAGCTTTCAAACATCTGCCACTTCCAACAATTCTCAGTTCATAGAGTTAGGTGGCACCGACAGCATCTTGCTGCATTTGGAAACACCAACATTTCATGCATAATGTAATTACTTCATGTAGATGCTAAACTATTTCACAGCACCTATAGAAGGCATAAGGAAAGGGTAAACCACTAGAGAGTACTGAGTCCATTTCACTGTTAAAATAACCCCACAAAACTAATTTAAACTTCAAAGTCCACTGGTGTTAACAATCCCCACGCTCTCACATTTCCTATGTAGCTTCTTACATGGCAAAGGTCAGATGACCCAGTCCCAGTGGATTTCATTCAACAAGGGAGCAAGATACCTTTTGGAACAGGCTAATCTACTTGGCTTCAGAGTATTCAAGGTTGACTGATTGCTTTTTGCCATGACAGAAATAAACCTGAGAAGGGGCTTAGTGGTTAAAGTTGACATAATTAATTAGCTACAAAAAGGTACACAAGAGTCATATTTCTGCTAGTCATGCTATAACCAAAATTTGCATTGAGCCTAAACCATGCCTGTGGCAAACAAGTGACCTTAGTGCCAAAATTATCATCATGGACTTTTCTTTGCTAGTAACAACAGACAAATAAGATCCCAATTAGAATTATTTTTCATGACATTATCGTTATTTAGATTTGCTTTTCCAAGATTACTACTCTGAGATTAGGAATATTCTTGGAATTCATATACTGTAGAACTAGAGATCTACTTAGAGAAAAATGAAAGAAACAGCAAGAAACAACATGAAGTTAATAGAAAAAGTATGCCACTAAAGTTAATAAGAAGAAAAAATTTGAGAGATCAAATAACTAGTCTGTAGAAGTAGGATACTGATCTACACATATAAATTTCTAAAGCAGAAGATTGAACTGAGGAAAACAGGTGCAGGTGCCAGACTACTGCAAATGTGGTGCAGACTGGACTAATTGTGAAAAAAATACTGACTCCCTCCTCAATATAGCGCCCCATTTCAGTGTTTGGCAGTTCTGATGTGGGGAGCATATCATCAAACATACTAAAACTCACTTAGCTACTGAAGAACCTGAAAAGACAGTAGTTTGAATATGCCTTTATTAGAATAACATCAGCAAGAGGTAGAACCATGGGATGACCTATAACCCTAATACATAAAATTTGCTTGCATTCTCTGCACCCGTGAACCTTTGTTTGGATTTTTCTCAGAAGAGAATTAATACTGAATGAATTTTACAAACACTCATATTGCTTCCGGACTATTTCAATAGAAGAGACAATAGGAATGTATGGCTAGGAGGAGGGACTAGAAGCAATTCTCTAGTTCAGCTCTCTCTGAAAACTTTCCTCTCTCCCTTCCAGACAGAACTTATGGGACAACTTTCTTGTTACTCTGTTACATTACATAAAACTTTGCCTTTGTACTTTGCCTAGCATACACCTTCCAAAGAGGAAAAGCGAGAATAAGACTGCATCTGACTCTTCCTCTGCCTTCTGCAGTGGCCCCAGTTTTTTTATGTGGTGGCCTCTATTTTTTTTATGGCCTGTGGACATCTTTCACTGTTAAAAAAGCTTTGGTGCTTGTAACAAGCTGGCAGAGTATGTACTGAAATGTGCTGTGAGATGGCAAGTACTGTCTGGTTTGAAAAGGACAGGCCAGATTCCTAGCTGACACGTTGATTGTAGAGGCTGCATTCACTAGTATTGAACTCTGAATGTTTTTACAAATTTTCTAACAAGATGAAGGTCTTAGAAAAATGAAGATATTATCCAAGAAATCCAGCTAAAAGGGATGAATTTGAAATAGAAAAATGCTACATATGCAATTTTATTTTTTTTTTAGAGAATAGCATCAAGGCAGTTAGAAACGGTATAACAGACTAAAGCTGAACCAAATTTGTATATCTTTTGAATAATAATGAACAAAGGCATATGCAGTTTCATTCTCCTTAAAGACATGATTACTACTTGGAGAATTAATACAATTTTTTAAGTTTCTTGACTTTTATCTTTAATGCAGTTGGCAAAAAACTGAACAGCTCTGCAAAGAAAAAGCAGGTAGCTTTGATTTTGTCAAGAGAGAGACCAATTTTTTCTTTTTTTTTTAGTAAGTATTACATAAATCACAGACTAACTGTGGTCTGGTACATTTAATAGTTCCCACTGTGAAGTGTTCTACTTCAAATCTCTAAATGTACAAATTCAAATATTTCCTCATTCCTTTCTGAATCAGCTTATTTTTTTTTGTTACTATTTTATGTTATTGACTGCCAATGCTACTTTTCCTGCTCTGCAAATGTTTGCCCTACATCAGCATTCCCAATCAACTTCCCCTGTTATGTGCTACCCTAATCTTAGTTCATCGGTGTTTAAAGGTGTCCACATTCTCAGTGGTATATGTGCATTAATTTCCAAATTAGGTGAATGAACACAGCTGGCAAGTGGTAAAGGGACCTTTCAAAATCTCAGTCTATGACCTCTACCTACAGAATTTATTTAGGTTGCTTATCAATTATACATATACAAACACATAAACTTCTGGGTCCTGTTCTACCCTTCATTCCAGTCAAGAACCTGGATAGAAGTTATGGCTTTTATTTGATTATGTGCATGCACTTCTGGTTTGTCAGGCCATGGGAAGTTTGGCTGGCTTGTGTGCACCTATCAGACTGCATAAAAAATGCTTTTTATTCATCTAGATCTGGAAGTCAAGGTGATCAGAGTCTCCAAGTTCAGGTACAGTTTAAAATTCTCTGTCTCAACTGATTTTTGTTTTCCTCAACTGTTCTTTTGTCTTCTCTTCAGATACGAGGAATGCACCTTTCATGTTATTTCATTAGTAAACCATCTGGGATAAATTAAAACTCCTTTCTTCAAGTCAGTAAGACTGCTACCTTTGTTTGAGTGAAAAGTATAGACCCTAAAAACTGGAGGTAGGCAGTGTAGTATAACATCATTTCCCTTTTGAAGCTTTACAAGGAAGTAATCAAGGAAGTAATCAAAAAAGGCATAAAGGCATACCTGAGGCACAGGCTACTCTGAACCTGCAGCATACTATAATTACGGAATTATCACTTCTAGTAAGTATAATATACATAATGTGAAATCACAGAATCATTAAGGTTGGAAAAGGCCTCCAAGATCATTGCATCCAGCCTTTGACTAAACACCACCATGTCAACTTACCAACAGCACCAAGTGCTACATTTAGCCATTTCCTGAACACTTTCAGGGCTGGTCACTCCATCACTTCCCTGGGGAGCCCATTCCAATGCTTAACTATCCTTTCAGTGCAGAAATACTTCCTGATGTAGCTACCTACTGTTTTTCAGGTTCTTTTCCCCCAATCCAACCTTAAAAGGTTAACATCAGCTAGTTTAGTATATTTGTTATATATATCTCTCAATATTTTCCTCCCCAGTTTCTAAGTGGGAGTGCAGCATGTTTTATTATAGCTTTAGATCAGAGTGCTAAGAGTGGTCCTTAATGCAGATTTACAGAGTAAACAGAAGCAAACCAGGCCTGTCTTCTTTCAGTGAGCTGCAGATGGAAAACATGCCAATGAGGACAACAAACCACTAGGACTACTTTCAGAAAATTCTCATTATCCAAAAGCTTTAAATTGGTTGAATCCTTAAGTTAGTTAATGTAAACTCCTGTTGCATCACTGAATATGAGATAGTGACAAGGGCTTGCATCATTCCCGGGCCTCAGTTGAGGTTTATATTGGCACTGTCTCTACCTTCACAAGCATTAAAGAGAAAAGTGTATCTTTCTGCTTTGTTTTTGGCTTAGGGCAATGAACATCACCAAAAGCAATTTTTTCTTTTGGCTGTTACTCCTGGATGGCACTATTCCAGCACAAAGCAAAACAGTGTTGTGTGCCTTTGTGGGTGTGGATGAGTTGTGCTAACACAGGTTACACACAGGGCGCCTATAGGTAAATGTTTCCTTGCTGCGTTCACAGTGAGGAGTACTACGAGAGCTTTTGTAATAGAAGAATTTATCTTATGAGGTTCCTTAAAATACCTTTCTTTTCTTTTTGGTCTTTCAAATGATCAAATTTTTCTTGGCTGCTAGGCCTCCACAGATACACAAGCACAAACATCCACCTTGAATTCAGCTATATAGCACAGTTATGCCCATCTCAAAAAGAGCTTTCTGAAAATCTGATGGACATTGGAAGGAAAGAGATGCTGTATTAACGAGAAATTATATATAACTTCCTTTTGGTATTTCTGTGTTTGTTTTGTTGAAAGCAGCATTGCCTATTTTTATCCTAATTTCAAGAACAGCTTCTGCACATACTGTAGCATACCGTGTAACACAGGGCTCAGAAAGACACTGGTCATAACATTTTTTAATCTTTACCCCAGGTACAATAAAATACACAGCCAGATAGCAGCTAACACAGTCCAATCATACTGAGAACAGCTTGAACTCTTTCAATAGCTCTAATTTGAGGAATTTAGTTGCAAACTAACAATGACGTCAGCTGCTGAGACCCTGAATGCAGTATGGATGCACCTTAACCTCAGTGCATTTGATCACTGGAACAGAGAGGGAAAGAAAAAGAGAAGAAAATTTTAAAAGGCCAGTTCCTGGTTCTTTCTGCACCAGAATTTGGGGATCACTAATGCCCTGGTTCATTCACTTACTTTGTTCTCTAAGGATATCTCTTTGCCTGGTCATTTCACCTTCTCTCTAGGCAGGCAAAAGTTCCCTTGTTTCTAATGAAAATAACCCTGAAATCACAGAGGGGAAAAGCCATAGCTTACACTCTTTCCTGTGATTTCCCACTTCAGCTCCTTTTATTCCTTATGAGTCATCATCACTTATTACTTCAGTTGCCCTACAGCTCCTGGAACTCATGCAAAAACTTCCCAAAGTTACACTTAGGTCATTTGCTGATATCACAGATACTTTAAGAACCACTTCAAGCAGCAATTTGCTTGATCCAATGAGCATATCAAAATAAAAACAGCTACTGGTGGACTTACAAAAAAAATTAGTTGTTTAAATTAAAAACCAACGTGCCCTACCAGGACATTTCACCAAATATATAGCATTTAGTAGCAACCAGACTGCAAGAGAAAAGCAAGACAAAATGGCTCATGGCATTAGCATACCTTTCATTTTATTTATATCATTGGGGGGACAATTGAGCACTCACATTCTGCAATAATTTAAATGCCTGGAACCACTTATTCCACTTTGTGACAGCAAAATGGGATCCCCGTATCATTTATGGGGAATGCAGTCACTCTCAAACCATGACAAGCTGTGACTGAGTACTGAGAGTCTTGATACCAGGTAGCACTGAACTCAACTGAGAAGGGAGGAGAGCAAGCCTCATTAGATAATCATGTAACATCTGGCCACAACAAGAATCCCTCCCCTGGGCTCTTTCAAGAAAGGAAACTCAAGTTTTAGCCTGAAGCAACTGTTTATAGAGACAGACTGGGAACTAGTTCTTTTTAGCCCACAATCCCTTTTAAGAACTTGAGAGCTAAAGAAACAACTGACTGCTCTGTTGAATCACATACCATGAGGAAAACCTTTGCTCATATTAAAATAAAAAGTATGTTAAAAATAAGTAAGTAAACCCCAACAAACTTTCTGTCTCCTTTAAATGCAGAAAGGGAGTGAGGGAGTGCAGGAGGTTGCAGGTATGTAAAAGGGCAAGACAACTCCCAAAAATTCAGTGCATTGCTACAAAACTACTTTCTATATTCCTGTCAATGCACGCTGTTTTGAAATCGCCACAAACTAGATATGCAGAGCTATAAATTGTGTAAGTCGCCATTTAGCATCTTTCTGTAAACTTTAAACTTTGAGAGGCAGTCATGCTGAGATCAGTTTGAGACCCAAACTATGGCTTATGATATGACGTGCACCACAGAATTTAGGGTCCGCAAGATATCTTGGTTTGGAAATATGGGCTCTGCAGCCACCTGACTTTTAAAGTCTTTAAGTTTCTATCTCAATCTCTATGTTGGGTTTAATTTGTCTGTTTCAGAACAGACAGTCTTAGGCAGCCCAAGCGTTCAACTATCACTGAGTTTTCCTTGAAGTTGCCATTTTTAATAATCAGATGCAAGAATGAACTGGATTCTGTTGTAGGGGTGTTCAGGGGACATATTTCCATGGTGTTTCTTTGCTGTTGTGACAGGAGCTTCTTTTAAAAGTGAATTCAGGGGTTCCTGAGGTAATCACAGGAATAGACACACCTGGACCTCAGAGCTCAGGTAACCACATCAGACATCATATAAAAAGTAATAATATTAAGAGAAAAGACAATGCTGCTTCTTGTATAAGAAGGCAGGAATCTCCTTTCCCACCCCCTCTCCAAAATCACACAGGACTTCCTTTCCTGAGAAAATGTGGTATGACTTCTACCAAGTAAAACAGAATGCTTCATATGTTGCTATTTCCTTCCTCTTACCACACAAATTAGCAAGGGTTTTTCAAGATTCATTAGTGTTCCATGTAATGGACAATGTGATCCTTAGTAATTTTTAAATGGGGAAAACCAGAACTGTGGAGTCACTGTCCGACAAAGGATGATTCAGAGGGATTGTTTTAAATCTTTTTAATCTATTTTTTTTTAAATCATTTGAGTTTAGGGCAAAGACTATTACAAGGGTGGAGAAAGAAAAAGGACTACAGAACCTCCCTAAAATGAAATATAGTTGCTGGGATGTTGGTAAAAAATTCCTGTATTAAAGGATGGAATGGCATTTAAGTAAACAAAACTTACAATATATTCTTTTTATTACACTGATGGAATTAATTCAGATGAAAAACTTTAGTTACCAAGGCATTTTTATTATTGATACTAGTTGAAATATATTTTTTAAATGAAGTAAAACTTGAAAAACTGTAAATACTGAATTAGAATTGAAGTGAGTCTAACATAAAATATATCTATGCAGGTTTAGTATAGTAAATAACTACAGATAAAGAAGTGAGAATGTAAGTCACTATGTTCTTTTACTAATTAAAACCTAAAACAGTTTAAAAATGAACCTTTGAAACAGCTTGACTATTTTGTTTTACAGAGGCAATGATAAAATACTGTTGTTTGAGTTGCTTCCTATTCTGTTACCGATGCAGTTTGATCTATGTATTTTCAGATTAGGAGCAGTCTAACTTCTCTATGTACACAGAAGTGCTCTGAAAAAAAGTATAAAGCTGTAAAACTTGAAAGTTCCAGGAAACAGAAATAACAGTCCACACTAGCAAAAACTTGTTCCTCAATGAGAGCAACAAGAGGGTGCTGCAAGTAACTACTTTTTCAAGGAGGTAAAACTTTTCAAATTGCCAAGTGACATACTCACTCTCACGGCTAGGAACTCTGGAACAAAACAAAAAACCAGGCTCAGAGCACTAATAGCATTGTCGCTTCCTTTTCCTGTAAATGTTAAGGAGGAACCAAAATATACTCATTCACCAAAAAAAGGAATAGAAATATACAACACATGGGAATTAACCACACTGCTGGACAATTCCAAACCCTTAAAAGTTTCAGAATTACTCAGTTGTCCACATAAATGGAAGCTTTATTTTTTATGTTCAGGATGATTCATTAAGAGCTGGAATACATACAGGGTTACTTACAATATACTAGTATGGATTATAATGAAAGGACTCAAGAAGGAGCAGGATTTCTGTAAAACCTTAATTTCTGCTGTCTTCACCTATTATTCTCCAGAAGCTCTTAAAGCTATACATACTGGTAAAATAGGTTCAATTGAATTCTTTTATTAAATAAATGTTTGCATAGAACCATAAGCATTCATACCTGTTCACTATCTATTTAAGACCAGAATCTGACCAACATCCTACATTTCAACAGAAGCAGAATGATACAGCCTAAAGCATATAAAAATACGCCAATACTTATTACAATATCTAAATGTCTCCCCATCCTCAAGAGCTTGCAGTCAAAGTTGCTGCAAATTTACTGACTGCAAAGGAGTTAAAGTGATGGTATAGATAAGGACCTAGTGACTTCTTCACGCTGCATCTTCACTCAGAAGCACTAGAGACTTGTACAGTGTACATATTTAGGAGGATTAATCTACTTTTGACTTCTTTGTTACAATTCAGAAAATGAAATTAATGAGCCCAACTCCCCTTTCCTCCCCTTATTTGAGGGAAATAGGCACCTAACTGTCAAAATTAAACATGAAATTACTTCCCTACACTGCTGCCACCAATTAGATTCTAATAAAATTAGCTTTTAAATAAGCACATTAATACTGGCATACAAAGCATTTCCTACCCACAGGTCACTAGTTCCAATCTCTACAAGTCTGAAATAAAAAGCTGCTGGATGTAAAATTGATGGTCATTGTTCAGTTTCAAGTGAGCGGTGGCTGCTATGACAATGCTGCCAAGACATTTTGCATAACCTTAGAAAAGAGTCCAAGGACTGTAAAAATACTGACACCAAGTTCTCCACATGCCTAAGTCAGTGGTCCCCAAAGGTCAGGGAGAACTATAACTTCTGGAACAAGTTCTCAAGAAAACACAACTGTAGCTGTCTGTTATATCTGCTCTGTGAATAACCAGAGTTTAAATTTCAGCATCCAAGTCTGTCAGCAGCATTAAAAATTATACTGCAGGAAAACAAAGAGAAGCCCTTTGTAAGCAGCTTCATGAAGAGCACTAAAGACTGAACACAGATCTTAATTGATCTTTTTCTTGTTAACTTACTAAGGATGTGCACTGATACCTCAAGTTCCTATTCCTTTTTTCGAGTACATAGAAACATGAGTTTGCTCCTGCTGTCATTTTGATGCCTTCTACAGAATGAAAAAAAAAACAAAACAAAACAAACAAAAAAAAAACAACAACAAAAAAACCCCAAAAAACAACAAAGGGAGAGAAGAAAGGACAGGAAGGTTTGCAGTTAATTCTATCCAAGTATACAAACTTGTACTTCTCTTCCTGCTAAAATGTGGAAGGAAGTCCTTTTATACACAGCATACTTCCTTAGAGCATTCTCAAAGAAGGGACAAAGAGACATTTTTATTGGAAAAGGTTCAGTTATGTTTTCCAGGCCCTATTATGCACTGGAGCAGTATGTAGTCCTTGAAAGAAGCAGAGACTTTAGCATGGGAAATTACTCATAATGTTGCAGTTGGATTTGGTTTGGTGGTACAGGCTGCAAAGTTCCTTCACTCAGCTCTGTCACAGAGAGACTGCTTGGTTTTGCTGGATGACCAAAGAGATTGGCAACACTCACTTCACTATAAATCACATTGACATATTAATCTTTAACAAGAACAATCCGTCAAAGAGCTAGAACTATGTTCGCCACATGTTCCCAATTTTCTTGTTTCCTCTAGATGTCAGTCCTGCAAATACACCAGTGATTTCCTGCATCTGAGTGTCCCAGTCTAAACTTATGCACATATTTGGAATATATCATATAAAACTGTTTTATAACGTTAGCTTGTAACACTCACTCATGACTTCCTATAAATAACCTAACAGAAAGGACACAGTAGGGGCTTCTAACTCCTTTTTGTAAAGGGAACCTGTGGCCCCAAAACTTAAGTAAACTCTTGAAAACTAACCACAGGCATCTTTCAAAACCTAAGTCAAGATCTTCATGAAACCACATTGCCAGAGACTGATGAAATTCTTTAGAACATGAATACACAACGACTACAATCTTTATTACAGATACTGTCCAACAGATGTGGTAAAAGAAACCATAAGATTTCCACAACTGTCAGATACTTTAAGATTTTCAGAGCCTCCAAAATATTACATATTATCTATATATTTTAAAATATGTGTTACACTTACTTTCAGTGGCTTACTCTTGCTGCTTTCTAATCAATCAAGATCATAAATCTTCACTGAGACTTAGATTTCCAGATGTAATCAAATTAAGAGTTTTTAAATATTTACCTGTTAAGTTCTATACACCTATCCTGAAAATTATGCATTCATGATGACATAGTTTCTAGCAAGTAAGAGTTTGACTCAAATACTTGGTAACTCAATTCATGAAGAAAATCACACACAAGCTCATTTCAAAAGCACATAAATAAGTTATAGAAATAAAAATACAAACAGGAAAACATGCTTGGGCATTGAAAGTCTGCTTTGAACCTCTGGTAGAGCAGAAAAATATGTTCCTATTTAGCTGCTACCATTTCCTGCTTCTGAAAATAATTCCTCCATCCACTAATGGTCTATGTAATGTAGATTACAGATCCTGGGAGGCTTATTTGAAAGTAGACTGGCCAGAAGGCAGTAAAAATCTTATATCTGAGGTGCTCACCAAACATATAAATTATAGTGGTAAATGTCCAAAAAAGGGAAGCATCCCACTACTACTGCTGGTTGATGCAGGTTCTTATTCAGTTTAATAGAGGGTATGAGCTCAGATGTAGAAATAGGCTGTTAATAATACAAACAGCAATAACATCAATGATAAACTATTACAAATAGCTTGCTAAAGGAATATAATCTGATAAACGAATATATTTATGAATATCCCAATAAAATGTATTTTTTGATACAGTATAGCTCCTTTTAACTGAAACATGTTCATGGTTTATGCTGTACTTGACAGAATTCTTGCAAACTCATTACTCATTTGACAGAAAAAGTTCTTTGGAAGAGTTTATAGGTGAAAATGATCTATAACTTCATGTCACTTGCCCTCAGTATTTCCACCTACACTTGGAGATTGAGCATGTTAGCCTTTAAATTAAATGTAACTTAAAAAAACCCCCAAACAAACAACCAAAGATAAAAGTAATGTAATGACTACTCTGTTTCCTCCCCTGAATTTAGTTCTGTTTCACACTTTTTGAATAGCTGTCCTAGCAGATTTTTATGGCTTATGGCAAAAAAGACCCAAACAAAACCAAACCAATCCACTTTTGACTATAGACAATACTAGGAGCTTACAAAAAGAGTTTCTGCAAATGCTAGGAGCTTCTCATAAATGCCCATTTTTGATCATAGAATGTAACTGGGACAAATATCTGGTAGAGGCCTTAAACAGAATAAAGATCCAAACCCTGTCTAAAGACGGAAATACAGCAAATTATAGATTTCTATAACACAGACTACAGACCAATGTGTTTTTCTTGCTGCAGTGCATAGTTTCATAGTGCACTGAAAGCCTGTTACCATTAGCAAAATTGCTGATCTTTTGTTAGTAATCAGATTAAGAGGCTTCTTTGAAAGATTTCATTAAATGTCATAAAGATGTGACTAGTATCCACTGACAGAGCACTACAGGAGTAGACATTGTCTTGCATTACAGGAGCTACTTTTGCCCTGGGATTCCTAACAACTAACTCTTCTGGCCCTTTTACCTTGAAAACAGGGTAGCTTTGGTTTATCTCTCTTGAACCTCTTCAGTGTGTGCCATCAGTGAATGGGTTGCAATTTCCTTCACGCTGCTGGTGCTGCTGATGTCAAGTAAGCAAAGCCTCTATCAACTGTTCAGGAATACAAGTCTTTGAAGGCAAGAAGTCCTGAATGAATACCTAATCCCAGCAGACTGTTTCTGAACCTAAGCAGAACACCGCAAAGAATTGTTTCCTGAGAAATGCCAAACTTTTCAACAAGCTGCTAAAAGTTAAGTGTTTACAAAGAAAAACATTTGCAGGTTTTATTATTAAATGCTTGCAGAGATGCTCCAACCAGTTAAAAAGAGAAAGAGCAGTTCTATATAGTGAATTCAAAAATTTAAACAGGACATTTTTATGTGCAAAAAGTTAATGCACAATGAAATGCCCACACAGTACAAAAGCCCTGGCATTTGGGGTGAAGGGGAAATAATGACTCTGCTTATCAAATTAAGAATAAACTGCTTAAAATGAAAAATCTTTCACAGATGTACTCTCTTAATCCGTACTTTGAACAACAGCCAGATTCAGACTTGATACTGAAACAGGATCAGAGTTGTTTCAGATCTGCCAGGACCAAGCTCTCAGACTGTCACTACTAGATTTTGGGTTAGATGATAAAGTGACTGATTTTTTTTTAAATAAGTTTTTTACCCTCTTCATCTGATTCAAAATCAGATCTATACCACATTCCTCTTTAGTTCTGGTTTCATCTCAAATTTAAATATCTGTGTATAGCTTAGAACCCAAACCATGCTGAATTTTAAGAAACCAAAACTTGCCTAGAATTCTCTGATCCTGTCCCACTATTGTCTTAAAACAAAAAGTGCTTAACATTTTAACACTCTTACTTCTTGTGCCAGTATTCCCCAGCTTGAAGCAGGTTGTGCTCAATAAAAGGAAAGCAAACGACAACTTTTGCACAAGGTTTGCCACTTACTTTACATATTCTGCATTGTATTATAGTTTTGATAAAAATTTAAATCTCTAAGAAGTTTCAACAGCTAACAGTGGTCCATATTTCCTTTCTGTGAGCAGAACAATTGCACGACTGAAATAAAAACTGGCAAAGGAGAACAATTAGCAGTGGATGTTCCTGCAACTGTTGCTTAGGGGTTGCCCCCGTCACATCTGAATAAGCCTTCTAAAACTTGATGATTCCTTTCTTGCAGCAAAGGAAGTGATCGAATTAACCACAGACCATTTGTTTCTCCTGTTGTTAACTCATTTAATTTCTTACTGATGCCTAACCATATTGTAGGGTGGACTTTTTTGTCATTTATTAGAGATTACTGTCTGGGCATCTAATTAGCTACTCTACCATTACAATAATCAGTGCAAAGACATAATTTTTCTTCTGAAATTATCTCTTATTTCAGTTACGCAGCTTGAAGGATCTTGGCAAAATGGGCAATTCAGCACTTCTATCAGACCCCCTCAGAGGAACTAAGGCAGACGACCAAAAAAGAAAAGCACCAAAATAAATGGCTCACATTTGGGGGAAAAAAAAAAATTAAAAAAAAAAATAAAAAAATTGAAAGAATCAGTGCTTTTAAGAGGACATTAAAAATCAATAGTGAATTATGCTCTGAAAACTGAAATGCAACAACAGAGACCCTGAGAGCAGCACAAGTGCCTGTGAAACAAGAGGAAAGGAAACTAATTTAAATAAACCACGGGACTATCCTTCAGCAAAGCAGTTTGTGTAAGAATCTCCACTGCATTTAAGAAACATTTGACCTTTGATTTTCTTCCGTCCAGTTCCTGTTTATGTAGCTTATGACCTGGTTACTTATCAGTTCAGAGAAAAAGAGAAGTCCCTTTATAATTCTTTCCTGTCTACTCAAATTTTGTGCTCAAGCACAGAGGAACAGAGTAGTTTTCTGTTTGCCCTCTTTTCAAAATAGATGGGTTGGATGAGGACAGCAAGAGACACCTTAGTTTCACTTATGCTGCCTGTTCAGATTAAGAGCGACAATGCAGAGGTTGAGAACAGCAGTAAAGGTTATAGGTGAAATAAGAGGCAAATTACTACTACCAGGCTGCAGGAAGGAAGCTACAGGAATTCTGACTCACAGGTGTGTCTGAGTCAGTGTTTCTTGTGACAATAGCTGGGAGAGGTGGTAAAACTATGCATTTCCCTTTGCTTGGGCTATGATTTCAAAACACAACCAGTTGTGAACAGACACCAGCATTATGATGCCTCTCCTCCGGATGCAGTGGGAAGACTTGCAAGTATCAGGACTACATTCCAAATCCTTTACAAATGTGTAGGATAAAAGAAGCAGCAACCTCCTTTCTCGAAGCCCTAGAGTTATAATTTAAAATTCAGTGAAATGAAAATGATGTTAATATTATATATGAACAACATCCCATGGTTATGCTTTCCAGTTGTATAAAGACCCATCCGCTTTTCACTCCTTTTTCATCCCAAATGACTTCCCAATTACTACCTCACACACAACATTCCTCTTAAATACTAAATTTCAATCACAAGAACATGTGTGTTTCTTTCACAGAGATAATTACCACATGCATTGCAGTGTCAGTTCTCTCCGAAGGGAACCACCAATAAACTTGGGAACCTTGCTGAACTGAGTTGTTTCCACTTTTGGAATGCATTACATATAGCATAGCCTTATTTTCCAGCTGTAGCTGAAAGCATTTTTTTAAATATTACTGTGATTCTTGTAGTCTTTTGTAGACGTCAGGATTGCAGGCACTACAACCTTCCTCTCAGAAGCTGGAGCCTAACAAAAGGGCTCTCCTACAACAATAAAAGCCAAGTGATTACAACTCTTATACCCCATTTCCTACACGCACAGAGTTAAATTGTTTGCATTACAACATAAATGCTCTGCATATTATTACCAGGATCCGTCTGAAAAATTAGGGAACACTTTTTTTGTTACTAATGACCTCCACTTAGTTAAAAATTGATCCAGAACTATTATACATATAAATATTCAAAACTTTTTACACCTTCATCTAAAACCTAACATGAGGGAAGAAAAGTTTCGGACCAATCATTACAAGGGATTTCTGCCATCAAAGGGGCATCAGTCCATCTTGAACAACAGATTCTTTCAGGTCATTTGGGAACTACCTTTGACTGACAGATAGACAAAGATACTCTCAATACTCAGTGACTATCAAGCAGAGTAACTTTGCCCTTCCCCTTTTCCTCTGTATGATAATGCACCAGATAGCTTAAATATTGTCATGATGTCTCAACCCAGGCAACAGCCACTTAAAAGTTGCTGGAGGGAAAGCCTTTTCTATTTGCTGTGTGCTCACTCTTTTTTTTTTTTTTTTAAAGGAGAGTCATGTGAATGTACAGGAAATAGATCTGGAGCAAATAAAAATATCTGCTCCTGGACCTAGGCCTGATGCCAAAACAAAGCATCAGAACTTGGACTGACAACATGAGAACAAAGTAGGAGCAGAGATGTCCACTAACACTAATATTATGTGCTAGCTCTATAAGGAACAGCACCTCCTTCTTAAAAGTAATGCTACTTTCATACTGAAGAATGATTGTTAACCAAAATACTCAAAACCACTTTTGACCTGCTATATGTCATATAGTCTGACCAAAAAAAAAATAACTCAGATCCACATGAACCATCTGATTACATACAGTAAGGCATTAAACAGGGATACGATAAAAATAGTACTGAAACTACTGTGGCAAAAGAACTCTATAGACAAGAAAGTAGCAAATGCTGATGAGCTGAACTTTACCGGTAAGTATTAGTGATTTATTACAAAACAGCTGCACTGCAACATTCAAACCACTTCCCCAGCCCCCTCTCCCCATTGCTAGCTGTCTGTTACTAGCTGGAAAGACACTCTCCGTTCTACTTGCCTGCTTGGCATTTAGCACCATTCTCCACCCACACAGCCTACTCAAAATGGCACCCACACTGGAAATTTTGCGCTTTTCAACTTCTATTTTCCATCTGTATTAAATTCCACAACATTCCATCTGCAATTCCAGAAGTCAGCTAAATTTGTTGTATTCATGCCTGCCCTGCTGCTCAAGCTCATTCTCCCCCCTCTTCTTTTGCCCTCCTGTTAAGCAAGTTGGGCAGTTTAAACACTAGCACACCTCATGGACGTTAAAAGTTAAACAGATTGCATCTAACAGGCAATGGTTGAAGGAAAAAAATAGAGCAAAAACAACTGAAAAAGTGAATGCTGGCAAGTTCCTGCATTCAACTTTTAGCAAAGTTGAGATTTCACAAGATTAGTGTCCCAAAGTTTTTAAGAAATTTTACAGCTCTGGAACACACACACTGCAAAATTTCAGTAATTTGGGAATGCACTTTATCCTCATCTATAGGTTTCACAAAAAAACCAACCAAACAAAAAAAAAATCAAACCAAACCAACCAACCAAAAACAACAATAAAAAAATACAACCACCCCCAAAAAAACCCACCAAAACACAAACCCAACAACAACATAATTAAAATCAAAAATAGCAGTTCAGCTTAGTATGCAAACTTCAAGAAAAAGCAGCTCTCTCAAGACCATCTTCTGTTCTATTCCTGCATAACTAGGAGAGACAATGCTGTTAAACAAACTGACCACGTCTCTCATTCTCCACTGTCTGCCTGTTCATGGCATCAGTTCCTGTCAGGGATAATGTGTCCCACAAATGCCTTCCAGGGGCATACAGCTGAAATCACACCTATGGAGGTACCTTACCAGGGGCTGCTTCCCTCCTCACAGAAGCCAGCCACCCATACACCTGCCTTTGCTACAGAGCAGCAGTGTTGAGGATAGTGACTTAGGAAAATCTCGCCAGCCCAGAGGGAAGTGAAAAAAGGCTCTCCTGGAAGTGAACTTTGCCACAGCTAAGTGAATAGTGTCCTTTCATGTGTTTCAAAGCTCCAGGAACAGATACACAGCAGACTAACAACGTGATGCTAAGTACCTGGGCTTTCTTCATTTTTATTATCAGTTGTGGTTTGCTCAAAGGTCCATCACCCATAAAATAAGTGGATTAATCTTGAAGTGAGCAAAGAAGTTTTGTTCCAGGAAATACTGAACTCATGCTGGTGGAGGATTGTAGAGTTTTAGAGGAAGCAGTTCTGGAGCAGTTCTCAATGGACAGGGTTGTATTGGCCTTGGAGGGACACACAGAGCAGAACTACTGAAACAAACAGACGTGAGAGCCCTTTTTCGTTCCCGTTTTTAAACAAGTCATAAAGTTACAGCTAAATTGACCAGTTGAAAGCAACAAGTAAGAAAACATAAGACAAGTACCACACCTCAGGCAACCTACTTACAAGCTCTTTCAAAGTCATGCAGTCAGGAAATGGAGACAGACCTGCTTGAAAATAGCTTAGAAATAGCATGACTAAACAATCCTTTTCTATTAATAACCACACATGTTAATATGGTTACATTGTATGAATTCCAATAGTCATTGCCTTCAACATGAAGGAAATTTGTTTCTAACTTTATTTTCTGGACTCCAACACACTTTGCTGTGACAGTTTGCCTTCATCTTTATAGCATTTATTTCCAATGCCTAAAGTGCCTGATAAACAGGTTCATAATCCAGAAAGGAAGTGGTACATCCAGTCTCACACAACAACAAGCAACTGTCTCATCACAATCTAGAGTGGACATTATCTATTATCCATTCCAGCAGACTTCTGTGGATCCAGATGCTTCATGTATGATGCAACACCTCATTTTGCATACTCAGTTGTATGAAAATGTCACCCACAAGGGTAAAAAAGGCCTTTCAATGCCTCTGAAGCTGAAGCATTCACACTGGCACTAGAAAACATTGAACAGAGGTATATGTCCACTGAAAAGGCTAGTATATTTTGGAAATTTTGACTACACACAAAAAGAAAGCGGTAAGTATCAGACATGGAGAAAGTTCCCAGGATGCTACAGTAAACGTGTAGACTAGATTTTCCACCTGAGTTGTCCTGAACAGCCAGTTGTCTAATAGCAAATTGATCTGAAATCATCAGAGACAGGAGGTTTTGCACACTGGAGTTCTCACACCATGCTGACCACCATTGCTTGTCAGTCCAGTAGCAGCATGCATTTTAGCAGCTGCAAGCCCACAGCAAGTGCTTCACCCAAGAAAGGTGCACCAGATAAATGCTCTGTAAGAAAGTGAGCTCAGTTCTCCTGCTTATTCTTCTTTTTCATTAGACATACTGCTATGGAATCCAAAGCACTCTGAAGACAGAGGGACATGCCCATCCACAGAAATGCCTTTAGTCATAGTTGAGTCTCTTGCTTCCTATTCAACCATATCAATACAGTGCCTCCTATTCAGCAGGGGTACAATTTCATAATTCAGTTCAGGGAATAGAAAGCTCAGCACTTCTACTGTGGCCGACATGGAAGATTAGGGGGGCTAGGCAGAAAGACAACAGACAGAATAGAAGTAAAATCTTAGTCTGAACACTTCTCCAGGAAACATCAGTAGGAACCTGGCAGGGACCATTTTGACCCCCTGTTTTTTTGGAGTGAATTTTTTATCACTTTTTAAAAACAAGGAATAACAGAAGCTCAGTATCGTTTATAGGTTCTGTTTCTATCTCATTTGTCCTTCCAAGCTTTCCAGTTACCAACAGCAAGGTTAAGGGAAGAGAGCTCAAGAATCTGTGTGGGCACTTAGGAGCTAAGACTACAACTGAACTACTGTATTTGCTTTTCTGTGATACACACAATGTCACTATCACACTGTAAGCAAAGGCTTCTGGGGAGCCAAGAAGAAAAGTGAATAGAAGGAAAAAAGAATAAACAGTGACAGAAACAAAAGACAGACCGTCCTTCTATGCCTTTTCCACTACTTCAAAGTGGATTTAGACTTTTATTGAAGTTCTCTTCTAAATAGTTTAATTCTATGTTGCTGAGTCTATTTTAAAAAATTTCACTTTGATGGGCAATTATTTCCCCCTTGTCCCTTGTATGGTCATGTAAAATAGGTTTTGCTAAAATAATGAATAAGACAAACTAAGGATGCTGGTGGGAATTTGACAGAGATTCGAGGTCATAGCAATTTGTGCAGTTCAAAAGCATACGAGAAAATTAGATGCACTTTAAACAAGGTATTTTCTGATCTGTGTAAAAGTCAGGCATGATCCTATTATCAGTGAAGTCATTATGAAAAAGACTGCGCAAATAAAAGGAATACACAACCCTCAAGATACAGGTAAACCTTCTCACCTTAAAAACAAGATGGAAAGCTCTGCATAATGTTGATTTCCACTCTTACATGATTTGCACATTTACAAAAAAAGTTCACTCATCTTTTCATGAGTAGAGGTTTTGATTTCAAAGTATCAATGCTTTGATGTTAGGTCTGATAAGTAAGGCACTTTTCAAATTAAAATCTAATGGTGAATACCCAGACTCAAGTTCTCATGCCAATATAAAGTAGAGCAAGGACAGAATGTAGGGTACTACCACTATTAGTTTTGTGTCACAGTTTAAGTAATTTTCTATTTACTGCAAGTTATCACACTACTAGTCATTGTTGTCTCTAGTCTTTTTCCCAATTAATTTATTTCATTTGCCTCCCTCATTCACCATTTTGCAATAACAATGACTGTCATGGCTATTTTAAAAAGACCATTTCTTTCCACCACACCAACTGCACATGAAGAAGATGGAACTGACTCATTTGGCTGTATGGGTAAATTTTAAGTCAAAAAGAGAAAAAACTCAAAGATATCAAACTGGTTTTATTTTTAGGCAGTCCTTAGTGTCCACTTTAAAAATAAAGAGAATTACAACCAAGAAGTCAAGATTTAAAGCTGCATTTAAGCAAGCTCATCTATGGAAAAACTATGAAACCAAACACACCCACTTTATACAGGATAAAGTTCTGCCTATATGAAGAAAATGTTTGAAGTTGCTTAAGTCTATTTTTTTCTAATCCTCACACACATATTTAGACAGAGAGACCCCAAACAATTGAGAATTTCCCATAGAAATCATGTATATTTTGCAAAGATATATTTTTACGTTTATGCTGCTAACCACCCTTGAAAATTTAGCCTTATTTTAGCAACATACTTGAACACAAATGAAGCTTAAGCATAAATAAGCACTTTAAAAACAAGATAACAAATACAATACTAAACAGAGAAAGTGATTAAGCACCACTGAAGACATAAATCCACAAAACTAAGTAAACTTATCAATTTAGATTATGATCTGGAGAGCGATATTTCACATTTTGGTTTAAACCAGGACAGTCCCAATAATGCTAATTTACTCTAATTTCATATCTCTCCTGAAAAAGGCTCAACACTTTTTAAAAATATCATACTACGATTACATTAGAAGACCATAGTTAAAAAAAAAAAGGCTTTGCGAACAGGTACAATTAGATATCTCAGACTACATGGTGCTTAAATGCTTCTTGTAATACAGCAAAACATTAGTCATAATTAGTGCCAATGGTTTTCCTGGTGATTTTACTAGACATTCAGTCTGAAAAATATAATTAGCTGAGTGAAAACCAAAACTACCTAATGGTACTTGTACTACTATGAGCCTGTACTACCTTCACTTAAAATACTCCTTGTTTGGACTAGTCTGATATTATTTCAAAGATTACATTAAAATTCCACTAGAATACAATAAAATTGTGCAAGCAAGATCCAAATGAGGTTTCACATAACTGCATTTGTGGATACATGGTTTCACAGAAGAGTTGTAACTGCAGCAAACTGATTAGATTCTAAATTATTGTCAAAGTTGTGACTAATTTTTATCCTACCTCTTATTCATAAACAGCTTATACAGAGTATTTTATAATTTTAAATTCTGGCTGGCAGGCCCAATTGAAAAACAAAACAAAATAAACAAGTTCCATGACATTTTTCTGTTCTACTCAGTGGATGAAGGAGTTACAGTCAAATATTCACAAAGAATATAAAATTTTTTTAGCTCAAAACTCTCTTCCCAGGCATTGTGTCCAGTATTCAGTCAAGTTTCACTACTTCAGCAAACAAAAATTCTTTAAAAACAAACTGCGAGTTCTTTAATGCCAAACAGAGGAGCTGCTCCCAGTGAAAACACAGAAAGCTTGAGTGAGCATCAAGGCAGAGGATCTTGTAAAAGAAGCTGAACTGACTGCGTAAACAGTGAACACACCTTTCTTTCAGAAATAAATATCTTAGTAAACTAATACCTTAGTGTATACAGTTTAGTTTTAACTGTGGTACCTACTGGGAAGGGCTCAAACTCTGAAAAACATGATACACAAATACGTTTTATTTAAACATATGAAGTCGTCCACAACATACTGCTTTCACACCATTGCTGCTATCAGCACAATGCTGAGCTATAGTAAACCATTCACCTACACCTCTGTAAGGAACAGGTACTTTTTCATTTGTTTGAAGACAACGCTACTCATTTAGTCTAGCTGAGGAAGGAAAACCTCAGCTCATCCAAAATCATGAACAAATGAGAGTGCTTTGAATAAAATCCAAGGGTGATGTTTGTATGATAAGGTCAGTGAAACCAAAGCATTTAACAGCAGCCACAAGCCTGTATTTTTAAACAGATTTCAATCTCAGCATTCTGTTTAGAGCATCTTCTGACTGCTCTCTCAGATTATTTTGCCTCATCTTCAATTCCTTTCTTCCTCCTTCAGAGGTCATTGGTACAACTGCATATGAGGATAAAAGCCGTCTGCTAGCTCCACCTTTGCACAGTAGCACAAGAGAACCTGGAATCAAACACATTTTCCGACAGGGTGTTTATATAATCACTACATTCCTTGAAGACTTTTAAAATATTTTATTTGCTGTCCAAATTGTCTGATTTGTGAATAGTCTGTCTGCTGTATTTCTGCTTTTTGGCTCAACCAACTACTCTTTTCATAGGCTTCACTGCTCAGTAGTCAGGTTTGATGGATTTAAAATCCAATCGGCATAATTTAGCCAAGAGGAAGGAAAAAAAAATATAGAAAGCCAATGAGTCAAGAGAAGTAAGCCCACGAGGGAATATTTTCAGCCTTGACCAAAGGAAAAAAGAAAGAGATGCAAGTTATGATTTTTTTCCCTTTACAAAGTGTTCCACATTCTTAAAATATTTGAACTGGCATGCACTCTGTCACACACACCGCAGTGCCTGCCATGCTATACTCTCTAAAAGTGTAGATCTGCCTAGTTTCCATAAAAGTCACAACAACCTATAATTCCAGTGCCAGTAAGCTAAAATAGGTACTCTAAACCAGCAGGCGATATGGCAATTGTACAAAAACAGACAATCTGCTGATCTAAGCCATGGCAACCTTGTGGACTTTACCATGTCATGAGTCCATGCAAGATTAAGAAATAGAGTTAAAAAGCTTTGGGAGTAATGTCTCTTCGAATCTAGAAGCAGCAGAATGTGCCTTTATTCAGGGTCTACAAAGTTAATTACTCCTGCCATTATAATGCTTTAGCTGATCACAGACTTAAGAAGAAAGGTACTAAGAATTCCCACACATCTCTAGAAGTTGCATTGAGATTGTACAAACAAAAGGGTAAACGCTACACTTTGCTTCTGTTTGTCACCAGAAGGAGAAAGCTCTCTGAATTTATTAATTTTTCTATTTTAAAGCATTCATCTCCTTCAGAAGATGCCTTTTAAAGTTCTCTTTTGGAAGCCAAAGACAAGTTTCATTCAATCCTTATGGCATATGGACTTTGTTCCCAGGAAGCTACATGGTCTCTTCACCTATATTAGTGAAGCCAGACAGCAAAGAAAGGAGGAAATAAGTTATATCCACATGAATAGTATGGGGAGAGTCTTGCTGAGGCTCTGTGCACACACACCCAATCCACCCAGCACTTCCTCACTTGTCAGCAGAGCAACTGAGCCCTCCCGAAGCCATTTATCAGTTACAGTCTTGGGTTAGAAAGAATAATCTAAAAGCCTGTTGACAGAACAAGTCCAAAGCCAATTCACATAGCACAGCTGAATTGAGGAGATAATGAATCTACATTATTTCTCTTCAATCTGACAAAATTTAAGTATGCTACATATGAAAAATAACCAGCCTGAGATGTATCTATGGCAAAAGTGGAGTGTTTGTTCCAGATCAACTTCAGAAACCCAGGCACAGGCAGATGAAAGCATTCAAGGCTTTTAGAATTAGCAAGGAACACTGCACCTCAACGCACCTTTAAAAAGAAAAAGCTTCACACATTAAATTTTCAAAAATTACCAAGTATCTGCTTTTACAAGATCAACCTGCATTTTCAAGGATTTATGAATAGGCATCTACAGATCACTACCTTTTTTTCAAAATTACAGATACGTTTGCTACAGATAAAAGAAAATCACATGAAAAAAATTTCCAAGACACAGGACTTTCCTACTTCCTCCAGCCTTTCTTTGTAGGCTTGGACGAAGACATCAAACATTAATAACTCAGTAGCTTTTACTCCCTTCTAACAGGACTGAGTAAAGCCTGACACTGACCTGTAAGAATACTAACAGTATTTCCTGCTAAAAAAAAGGCATTTAGACTCTTTTTTGTTCACAAAAAAACACTAAAATAAGTAAAACTTCAAAATTAGGGACAATATAGGAAACATTATGAAGACTGTCTCTTGTTCATATCTACACAGAAAAACCAAAGAGAAATTTTCATTTAATGTGGCAGAATGAGTGTCAGCCATGTATTGTACCTGGTGCCAAAATTATACAGCTGTTCAGAGATACAAGCCTTTAATCATGAATACTTCATTCCTTAAATAGGGAGCACTGGAACACAGTCTGGCTGATTTGTACAAGAGCAGGGTAAAGCCTATGAGGAGCTGTCATTGAGCGCAGCTGACTGGTGGGTAGGTAGAGAAATTGTCTTAGCATTGTCAGTTCTGACGAGGTAAGAATTTGAGAAGTACTGAATTACATGAGAAGACATTTTTTGTTATGCCCTACAGTACTACACTATTTCAAGAAAAGTCTTTAAATATCAGACCCTTTTTAAAAAAACAAGAATAACAGAAAGGAGAGAGGAAAATACTGGCACGACAGGCTTGTAAGCCAGTATAGCTGGTTTTGCATTCACCAAGAAATAAATGGTAACTGAACAAAATAAAAACACGGGTAAAAAACAGAGGAAAAAAATCAAAACCAAAATAAAATCATATTCCTAGTAATTAAAACTACTTTTGTGCAATTTGATACAAGGTTCACAATGTTCTGTGGGGCAATTTCTCACTACCTAAACAATGGAAGCATCCATGTAAAACTGGATACGTAAAAACTAAACAGGAAAATGAAAAACTCAGCAAAAGATGTTAATTCAAGGGCTCACTTCATTATTAGTTTTACTTGACCTCTTTTTATTTCATTTGACACAACATGCCTTAATCTAAAACTTAATGGAAACAAATGTTATACTCTCTCACACAAGAGAATTAATAGAATAATGAAAAAGCACATTTCATTGTAGTATTTACTCTTGTTAAAAATATGACTTCTTGATGCACTAAAATGAACATTTTCAAAAGGCAAAAATCATTTATTCCTCTCCCCAGAAGTCTGATTCACTGTTTTTCATTTTCCTCTTAAAAAAAAAAGTAGTCTTGTAATGAAGTAGAAAAATAAAGTCATCAGTTGCATTATATAGAATGAAAACTGATGCAAAAATCCTATAAGCTCAGTCTGAGAATAACTGAATGCTTTGAAGCATGCAGCAAATAATTACAAACACCAAATGCATTCAGTCTGTTTGCAAATGACCAATGCAAAAGGTCAAAAATTACTCAGTTCTATTAAAATAGAGACTTGCCTTCCAAAACATATGGTTTACTTACAGTGTGGAAAAAATAACCTATTTAAATGAAGGTAAGTAAGCAGAGGGAAAAAAAAAATCCAACATGTTTACCTGTCATAGACAGAAGGTTCCTGTCTTTGCTCACAAACAATATTGGTAGACCTTGAAGTATACAGGAAACACAAAATACATCACAAATTCACAGTCAAGGAGTTGAAGACATTACAGCACAAAAAGTTGTCTTGTTTTAGAAGGATGAACAAGAATATTAGAAGCTCCAGTGATTGACACAGAAGAAGAAATTTAAGCAAAGAATTCATCATGCTTAAGCTTCAATTTCCTAGCACTGTGTTATTTCCCTGTTTAACTACAAGACACTGTCTTACTCAACTGAAAACATTTACTGAAAAAAAGCCAATATGACAGCATCTCATTCAACTATTTCAATTAAAGCTGTTAGCAATATAGTTCATATCTCCACTAATTGAGGTTATTTTGACTTGCTGAAGCACAGAGGAAGTGTTTTCTATGCTAAACTCTGTTCAATAGACAGAGGCTTGTTTCCTGTCAAAGCCTAATTGCTACTCCAGAGAAAGATGGCAGTGCAGAGTCCCTGGGTGTATTTTACAACCGCTTACCACAGTTTGAAAAATCAGAAATTTTGGTGAAAGCAGGGAAAAGAACAAAACCCTCCTAATTCTCAAGTCAAACAAGAAAACCCAGTTGTATTTTGGCAGATTATATAGGATGTTGGAACTAAAGATTGTTGCTATTGTTTTATCAGGCCAAGACTGGAAAGAACCAAAATCATCGCACTCAGAAGGAACGGGGGAATAATTTAAAAAAGGGAAAAAAAAAGATATAGGCATGATTTTTTTTTTTTTTAATGCTACTGCACAGTTGGAGCAAATTCAAGAGGTAGTGCTAAAAAGATAGGACTTAGTTAAAGCCTTTGCACCTGCTCTGGCAGATGGATGCAATTAATAAGAGAAAAGAAACAGAAGAACACAAGTAAAATTGCTCCCTGAGGGTTAGGTTGTTTTAAAATTAAGCTGACACACTTTTTTAATACAATATATTAAGGCAGAGACGTGTTTTGAAGTGGGCTGTTTAGTTTACAGAAAATGAACTCATTAGTAAAGTGTATAGACAAACACAGGCTTGGCCCCTCAATTGGTTTTCATACTCATTCTTCAAACAGATAATGCATTTTTTAATTACTCATAGTCAAGCAAATGGTTGTGCTATATCTTGCATGGGAAACAATATCATACTTGATTTGGTCCTAGTGCAACTGAAATATTTGAAAATGTGAGTGTAAGAGCCCTAGTCAGTAAAATTCTTGCTAAAGTGCCCTTTAAGGAGTTCACGCCTCAAGAAGGCAGTTGAAAGTAATTTATTATTTGAAGCCAAACCAAAGCTAACAAAGATGAAACATCCCCTATTTCATTGCATATGTGCACGTTTGTTTATTTATATGCACACAAACTCCAGCTATATCTGAATAGCTACTACAGCCACAACGACCCAGGCACACCACCAAATGTGGTGTTAGATTATTAAGATACTCCCTAGTAGTTTGGGATAACACCAGCTGGTGTGGGCCAGAACAAATCCCAGGGAAGTTCAGGGTCGGCACAGGTCACTCCTTGGATGCAGATGTTTTGGATGTGGGGTGTGAGAGGGTGGTGAGGGTGGTGCAATTTCAGTAAGAATGGTGGCCACCAGCCCTGTGCCAGCCTGCCTGGCCTCAGGGCCTGAGAACAGTGCCTGGCTGATTTTATTTACATGTAAGACAGAGCTAAATTTAGCTTGTCTTTCCAAATCAAGGATAAAAAGAGGATTTAATTATTCAGTAGAGGGAACTAATACAGAAACACTGTATTATCATCAGTTGTACTGCAACAGCCTGCTGAGGCAAATATAGATCTTTATAGTGTACACAAACTTTGAAAAGCAGGCTTTTTTTAACTTCTTACAGTAGCTCAACAGCAAAGTGGGTTAAACTGTTACACTATTCAAATTTCATGTGTGAAAATAATAGTTCCATTTCTAGAAACCACTAACAAAATTTTTAGAAAAGCTTGACTACTTGATGACCATGAAAAACGGATGGTAAGGAAATAGAGGAAAAGTAGTTAGAGGTAGACAAATTAACTAGATAATAATCTGACAACAAACTGCCACTTACTACCAATTTTCTGTAAGTAATTATCCACTAAGGCAGGAAAAACATTATAGCAACTGAAATCATCAGTAAGAGAATACCTAGCGCCACAGGTGATTGGTTTTGCGCTCTCTCAGTTTTCTACAATAAGAAAAGGTAAATATGTTGCAATCTACTTTAAAAGTTACCCATGACAGTGGCTTGCGTGTTAACAACCGCTGCGTTTTTGTTTTTCTTTTTTTTTTAAGATTTGAAGAGCCTAGCATCCTTGAGGGCACTCTAAAATAAAAACAGGAAAAGAATATTTGAAGTGAAGCAAATGGAAAATCCTAACAACTATTATAGGTGACAATGTAATAATTAGACACAGGGCGAGGAGGGTATGCAAAAGATATACGTATCTAAAATGGACTAGCAAAAATGTATTTAGGCAAATAGTCCTGCAACTTAGAGTTATCTTTTTTGCAATAGTTATATTTTCTTTTTTGTTTGTTTGGGTTGTGGCATGTGGGTTTCTTGTTTGTTGGGTTTATTTGTTTTGTTTGAAGTTTTTACAGAACAGATAAAGGTAGGGCATCTAAATGCCCACAGGCTCTAGTGGCCCTTACAGCCTCAGCTTCCCAGCAAAGAGGGAGCAGCTGCTTTCTGCTGGGGGACTGCACATTGTGAGAAGAGGGTGACCCTGTCACAGCTCGGCCATTAAACCATTGCCTGACACTGCAGAATGCTATGCCCCGATGAACAGCTGCCTTTTCATCACATGTGTATATACTCTGTCAAAACACAAAGAGATGACTTTAAAAGTTTAAGGACGCCAAGAGAGACAGATTATTGTGTTAAAATCAGCAAGAAGTCACTTCACATTCAATTTTTGAGATAGATCACTTAAGTTTTTACAAGCATTGCTACCATATCCCTTAACTCAGCACATTGTATACTGTATCAACCTTATCTTATTTATGTTGCTATAAATAAAGCCTGCATCTGACCTCTTCATTGTTCTTATGTTTCAGTGTATTTGGGCAAAAAGTCACTGTACCACTGCAGAAAAGCCTCACTAATGACAAAAGCTCCCAAACCACATGCATTGGCTGACTGCAGGAAATCAATAATATTTTACTAGCTGGTGAACAAAGAAATGCAAACCAAAACATCACTCTTGCTTCCAACTACTGTCAATTGCTCTTTGACAAAATTCATTCAAGAGCAGCAACATAAAGTTTCATTCATAAAGCTGTCTGACAACTCCAGAGGAATGAGAGTCACCAGGAAAGAAAAAGCAAACAAACAAAAAATCAAAACAAACAATCAAACAACAAAAAAACCCCAAAAACTAACAAAAAAACCCCCCAAACCCTCAAAATACAAAAAACCCAGAAACAAACACACAGAAAAACTCCAACAAAATGCAAACTAGTTGGCAGATAGGAAACCACTGCAACGGACAAATGTAACTGCTAATTTTAATCTCTTGTGTCTGTTTTCTCCCTACCAAGCTCTTGTGCTTTTCAAGAAGTCACATGATTTTGTCTTTTGAGTAAAATGCTCAGATTTGAAATTCCTACTTTACAAAGGGACTTAATTAAGAGTTCAAAACAATGGTTTTTTTACACTGTCTTGATTCCTTTATCATATCCTGACTCACAATCACCTTTACTCCACAACTTTCACTACAGAATCTGACCAAATCCTGGATGACATCCTAATGATGTCATCATTACATGACTGATTAGTACCTTAACTAGACTGAGAATTAGTCTCATGTAACATAGAATTCTCCAAATCTGTTGCCTCAGATTTATCTCATCTCCATTCTGTACTGTTGTCACACAGTGATTAAAACATTGATCAAATTGCCACACTCTTTAGTATAATAACAAGTAAAATAAACATTCAGTTGGAGAGGTTATGAGTAAATGAGATCTGTGGAGGCACTATAAATGTACATACATAATTTTGGGGCCTTAATTAGACACCAAACTTACCCATGCACCTTATATATAGCCCAAAAAGAAAGATGATCTTTCCCAGAGAATCAAAGTACCTGACCTAGGTTTCTGCTTTGAAACATCCTGTGGCCTCTCAGTGGACCTACACATAGCAGACTAGCTTCTTAATTTAGGGTGTTAGAGAGCCTGAAGCTGGGCGGTAGAAATACCCTCACATGTCCTGCTGGACAGCTACATTAACATTGTTGCTGGCCTGCATCACAATGTTCCAGGTGGCCAGCACCTTCAGCAACCACTCTTTATGCCTATGCACCTCACAAATCTGGTGAGCAAGCTAAGTCTTTATGTTCTCTACTTCTAAGACACACATGCCTTGAACTTCAAACACAGCAGTAGTTTGTTCCTCCACTCTCAGCCTCACCTCTCAGCTGTCTTCTATTAAACAGCCCTGTCACCATGTGTGCTTGAAACCACAGAGGCAATGCTGCATTTGCTAGTCCTTCCACAGCACGGCATGCAAAACCCTGATACATCTTTAACAGCCTTGATATTAAAGCCATAG
>JAWWEW010000001.1:18606873-18629282 GCA_035583185.1 Anabacerthia variegaticeps | reverse complement strand
AAGCCATAGGTATCTCTTTCACCTGCTCCTCCAACCTGGCTTCCTTCCAACATGACCCTCTGAGGATGGCAATTCCCAGAATATCTGTATTTACTGTACAGCTCTGGCCATGAAGAAACACTGTTTGAAAACCACTCACTTTCCCCACTGAACTGGCTCTTCTCTTAATAATGCAACACAGATGCAGAGGGATGCAGGGAACCAAGCTGTTCTCTCCTGCTGGCTCTGCACTCAGATGAACTGCAAGACAAGATGACTCAGCCCCAGACAGCTACCAATGGAACTCACAGATCACAGTTCTTGGCAGAGTGTGGAATACGAAGGGAACGACATAACAACGGAAACAAAACAATAGAGCAAGAACCAAATATTTCATAAGTTCAGAAAAAGCATCAGATCCTCTGCTCTACTCACAACCAACCAGAGTAAGCAGTCACTACCAACTTAATCTTACTAAAGCTGAATTCCAAAGAAAAGATGGATAGGGATACCTGCCACAGAACATTTAGAACAACACAGAGAAGACAGCAGTTTATAGGGTCTACAGTAAAATGAGAAGCTTCCAAGTAAGCAAGTAAGCTTCCAAGGCAAGTAAGCACCAATTCATATTTCAAAGCTATAGGGGAACAAAGACCATTGAGGAAGACATTGGTACAATTTCATTCTTGCACTTGTGTCCAAAAGAGCAACATTTGAAATCAACAGGAACACATCTGCACTAAAAATAACTATAAATTGCAATATAAAGAAAATGAACACTGAAATACTCTACAAGCTTTTCTACTGTTTTTCTTGATTCCTTTTTTATTAAAAGTCAAAAATCAGAAAAATTAGGAAAAACCAAGAGAGAGGGCAAACCATTAGAAAAAAGAAATCCTTACAAAGAAAACTACTGTGGAAAACATACCTGCTGATATTATGAAAACCAGAGCTTAAAAACACTCCTTTGATACAACTGTGTTTAGAAAATAGCATCTTAGTTTTTAAGTATTGCATTTTTGTTTCCTTTTATGATAAATAATTGGAAGAGTAGCCCTTGTGAAGGATGATTACCCCCTGGGATGTTTTCAGAGGACTCTGAAGGCAAGTGTCTTGTACCCTATGCAGGTCAGCCTCACTCTTTCCAGCATGCACAGGTAATACACAAATTTGAGTGGGAAAATTCCCCTAAAATAAAAGCTTAACAGCCTAATCAGTTGGGTTTTATTTACCATACCCCCAGGGCAAGAGCTGGTCTCTGAATAAACACACCCGAAGGGGCGTTTTTAACCAGAAGGTGCTTACATATTCCCTCACCACCTTTGGGAGCAACACGAGGCTCTCCAGCCCATTCCCAGCATGGAAATCTCAGCACTGCCTTAATAAATAAATAAATAAATAAATAGTAGAGATCAAGAGAAGAACCCAGACGTACAGAAGCTAGAGAGGTTCCTGTTCTCAGTGGCCACAAAAACCCCGGCGAACTCCCAGGAGCGCGCCCGGAAGGTGCGCCGAGCAGGGCGGCTGTGGGTTGTTAACACACCGGGACGCCCCCAGGGAGGCAGGGAGGGGATGAGAGGACACTGCCCCCAGAGACCCAGCAGCCGGGGACAATGTCGGCGGACCCCTCAACCCCACAGCGACCACACGACCCTCCGCGGCCCGCTCTGCCCCCACCGCCGGCCCCGCCCGCTCCCCAGATCCTTCGCCCCGCCCCGCTCCCTGCCCATTTATTTGCTGCCGGCCACGTCAATCAAGCGCAGCGTCCCTCACCATTGGCTGCTCCGCAGCGACCGCTCCCGCCCACGGGCAGGGGGCCGCGTTGTCGCGGCGGAGGCGGTGCGCAGGCGCGGGTGGGGTGTTGTGCCGGGGGCGGGCATGCTCGGCGCAGAGGAGCGGCCGGCGGCGCGGCGCGGGCAGGGGGAGGGAGCGGGGCCGGGGCCGGGCGGCCGGCATCGCCTCCCGGGGCCGCGGGGGGACCAGAGCCTGCCGGCGGCTGTGGGCGCCGCCGCGGACAGACCCGTGCGTGTGCATCTCTCTCTATCTCTCTATCCTCTCTTGCATGTGTCCGCAGGACTCTCCACACACGCGCGCACGTTCCCATCCCCGCCGGGCGGGCAGGGCGGCGGTGCCGGGGGCGGGAGGGCGATGCGGGCGGCGGGGCAGTGTCTCCGCACGGCTCCCCGCGGGGCAGCGCTCAGCGCAGTGTCCCGCGGAGCCGGGACCGGGGCTCGGACCCGGGACGGGGCGGGCGGCGGGGGAGCCGCTGCCGCTGAGGGACGAGAGCCTCGTCCGGAGAGACGCCTCGCCTGCGCCCCGGGCTGGGGACGGGGCAGCGGCCGCACAGGGGACTGAGGAGCCTGTGGCCCCCCCCCGGCGCTTCCCCGTAGCTCCGGCCGCCTTCGGCGCGCCGTGCCGTGCCGTGCCGTGCCCGCCTGCCCGGGTGTGTGCGCGGCCGGCCGCTGCCCCCTCCTTCCCCGCGGGTTCTGCCTGCTGCCCCGCTCCCCCCTGCTGCTGCCCCTCTCCACGGTCTCCCTGGGTGTGCGGGCCGGGCATGTGCCCGCGGGTGTGCTCCCCCTCCTGCCCCTCCGCGCCGGGATAACAATAAATCCGGGATCGCCTCTGCCGCTGTAAACTCGGGCCGGCAGGGTTTACGCCGCTTGTCGCGGAAAGTTGAGCTTGTTCCTAAACATGTCCTGGTGTTGCCCTTTGGTGCCCGCGGAGAGGGAAGTGTTGCCTCGCAGGCTGCGGCGGGCTCTGTGACAAGATGTTTTCGGAGCACCTTGTGAGTGTGTGTTTCTGTGTCGTGCGGCCAGGTCGGCTCCCAGATGGCCAATTCCCTCAACGGGCGGAACCCGCGCAAGGGACGGATCCTGGGCTTCATCGATGCTATTCAGGATGCTGTGGGCCCCCCCAAGCAGGCAGCTGCCGACCGGAGGACCGTCGAGAAGACCTGGAAGCTTATGGACAAAGTGGTGGGTGTCTCTGGGCGTTCGTGTGTACACACAGTGAAGAATGGGGCTATTTAAATAGGTACATATGGGCAAACAGCTTCTTCGTGCAGCTTTGGATGCTGTGCTGTGTGTGCCTCGGGAAGTAAGGGAACTTACGTTTTAGGTTATTTAAGTGCCATTTGTCTTTTTTATTATTATTTTTCTTTCCAATGGCCTCTGGCTATGTTTTTTTAAATCTTGGTTTGTGGAGGGAAAACAAATGTCTGTGTTTGCCTTAGGCTATTGTTATTTTCAGATCCTTTAAAATGATTCAAACTTGAAGAGCTGTCCTAACCAAAAGCTGCTTAACTTAGACTTGTAATCACATATTCTCCGTGTTTCGTGTTGGATCACGCTGCTAGTCTGCAAACAAGACCTCTGAAGTATGAAACTTCCGTTAAGCTAATTGTCCTGTGAGACATGTTGGTGATGGCAACATAGATGTGTTTGTGCTTTTAGGAATGTGCGTGGGGACTGCGGGATGTCACTCTTGTCAGTTTAGTAAACAGATTAGTATAGCATGCCTAACTTTTTAAGTATGTGTTCTGCATTCTAATGACTTATAAATACTTCTACTCTTAATTTTGAAACTAGAAATACGCTGTACTGAAACTCGTTTTTCAGGAAGTGAGGGCATAGACTAGTTTTTTAGCTCTTTTACCTCTCTCCACCAACCTGATACATTTTGTATGAAATGACAGCTGGCATGATGATAGATTATCTAGGAGATGTCCTTACCAATGGTAGGAGCAGTTTGAATATAACATGGATTGCTGTTCAGGAGATGCAGGCACTCTGCTTTTCACATGGGTTGATACTTAAGAGCTACCTCTTGAAACTGCTGAGCAATGAGGATTGCGACCTGTTGGCCTTGGGTCTGTGTGGCAAGAGAGTTAGGACTTTTTAACTCAGTTATTCTTTGTGGTTTAGTTCAACTGTTTGCTTTCCCTGTGACTGTTGTAAAATAAGATGTTTAACATTTCTTGAAGTTCATAAGTAGTTATATTGGCATGGTGCAGATTATTTCATGTAGTATGCCTCTGTATTTTCACTGCATTTTATGATGATGATTATAAACTTCAAAGCCATTCTTGATAACAAAGCCTTTGTGATAACAATAATTTCTGATATTTTTCAGTTAATGATCAGGATGCTGTTAATAGTGAGCATCTTGTAATAAGAACTGCACATGTAAATCTGAAAGGAGGTACTCTTCCTCAGTAGAAGGAAGTTTTCAGCTTGGAAACTGGGAACCTGGTTTGTTGTTGAAACCACATAGGGAATGTATAGCTCTAACTTTCCCCTGTGTCAGGCCTTATACAGATCTATATAGTAAGGTTTGTATCCTGATTTGTTTGTTTATTCACAGTTACTAGAAAAGTCTTTAACCCCACTGCTTGGACTTGTGGATTGCTTTCACTCATCTTATATAGGATAATTGTTTTGTCACAGTGCATCAGAAGAGCCAATAAGGCTTGTTCTATAGAAATCACTGGAAAGGCTGGACATTGCTTCCTTTTTCATTCTACTGGATAAGTGTCCTCAGTTTGGATCTTTAATGTATCCTCTTTAAGCTGCCCTCAGTTAATCAAATTTTATTTCTAAATTGTATTAAAGTATACCAGACAGAATGATGTCATAGTGTGAGAATGCTGTATCTTGCTGCTTGAGTTTTTAGCATTTGTTACTTACAGTGAAAGGATGTGTTTGAGCAAATTTAATATGCTGGCAAACAAATTTAAATCTCATCCTTGTGTGGCAGTAGGTGTAGGAAGGTCACTTTTTCCTTCGCCTAGATCAAACCCAGGGATGAAAATCAGGAATAGAAACCTGTTTGATCAACTGTTGTTTCAAATCCCATTTCTGGAGTGTGTCCTATGACTGATTTCTGTGGTGGGTCACTGATCAAATTAATACCTAGTCATGGCAGTTAGCTCTGCCAAGTCAGTGGGATGCTACCCATAGTAAGGTTATGGCTCTGAGGCCTATTTTGCTTCTTGTAAGAAGAGTCATTATCCTTGTTTATTTTTTAACTATTGTAGCTGTGACCATCTTTTTGCTGTAGTAAGGTAGCTAAAGTTTTCTCCCATTCTAAAGATGCTAGGGAAATGGAGAATGGAAACAAAGCAAAGCTGTGATCTTGACCAGAGAATGAAAGAAGAGCAGCCTTAAAAACTAAGAGCAGAAGTCAGTAATTTCTGGTTTACATTTCTTCCTTGCTTAAATTTACCGTTTTTTACCTTCATTTCTTTCTGTAATTTCTTCCTCTGGCAGATGAGATTTTTCTGTATGAATTATTTGTTTGCAACAATAAGGGATTAACCAATACTACAAATATTCCTACCCCTTAAGAACTATACTATGAGAGTGGTTTTATGGTGTGTGTAAAAGTTTTGGCTACCTAAGCACCATGCAAACTTCTTTGCTTAGAATGGATTCTGTGTCATGGTTTCAAATTGTTTTGTTTTCCTGGTAATGTTTGTTTTCCATGGGCTGATGGAATAGACAGAAGGTTTCAGTTCTGCTTAAGTGTTTTCTCTTTAAATTTTTATTATCAGTTTGAAAATAACCAAGGGTTTTGAAAAAGAGTTCTTTAGCAGGACAGAACATTGCAATAGTGCTCCTGCTTAGAGCCTTGTTTGTAAAAGTTACTGTATGCAACGTACATACAGGGAATAATAAAAAAACTGTGCTTGTAAGCAGTCAATGACTGTGAACTGTTATCCGTTTGTATATCTTATATCTGCATTTTCCTTTTTATACTTCACCCACTGGGATTTGTACTTTTTGTATTTATTGGTATTCCTTTTTAAATGTGAATTTACAATACTAACTGCATTGCTAAAGGGGCATCAACCATTAACATCAATGTCCAGTTTCCCTGCTGCATTTCTTATGGGTAAGCAGTAGCTTTACCATTAAGAACCAAAAATATTTTGTTTAATGCCTTTGCAATGCAAAAGATAATATTCCTTTTATGGTTTGGAAGGCTAGCCCTGATTTCCAGTGCTAGCCTTGGATAAGAGTTGGCCATATGTTTCTGGACTCATAGCAAGCAAATTGCTGTTTCTAAAACATGTTTTGTATTTTAGGAAGTTCCTGTAAATAAATAAAAAAAATAATATTGTTAGCAAATAACTCAAATCTTCCTTTAAACTTTGTATAAATTAGGTTAGATTTTTTTTTTTTTTCTGAGATTGTAAACCTAATGGTCCTTAAAACCTAGACAATAGCCATGTATTACTATTAGAGGATAATGGTTATGTTGAGACCAGCATTGAGAGAAAAGGACTATTATGCAAACATGGGAGTAGTTAGGTCAATTTGCTGCTCGGGCTATTTAGAATTGCCAGTACTGTTTGTTCACACTTAATTCATTTAGGTTTCAAGCTGATAAAATTGTGATACATCCTGAACAGGATTTTTTAAAACAGGTATATTTCAGCAACTTTCAATCGCTTTTCAGTGCTCTTAGGCATTGGGGCTGAAAATTAAAGTTTCTACAATGAAGATTAACAGTATTGCCTAAACTGTTTGGGCACTGCTAAGTTGCTTGACTCTGACTGTATAAATGGGGATGGCAGTTTGATTTGTTAGTTAGTAATTATTCAAAAGCAAATTAGAGTGCATCTCCAAAAGTCATCCTATTGAGGTAGTGAGTAAAAGCTGTTACCTCTGAGGCTTAGAATTGTGTTTTTTCTTTAAATTAACATCTATCAGCATCCAGGTGAGTATGGGGAGCATGGTAGTCAAAACTATGTGTGCAACTCCAAGTCATTTAAATGTCATTGTTTCAAAGGATCTAGAAAAGACAATCATCAGTCACAACCATGGTACAATCTGGTCAGGTGACAGGACCTGAGGGAACAGCATGGAGCTGTGTTGTGAGAGGTTTAGGTTGGATATTAGGAAAAGATTCCTTTCCAGGTGCACTGGAACAGTCTCCCCAGAGAAGCGGTCACAGCACCAAGCCTTCCACAGCTCAAGAAGCGCTTGGACAATGCTCTTGTGTCCTATGCTCTTATGTCCTGCATACACTACTTGTGGAAAAGAATAAAAAATTAAACAGAAAGGAAATCCCTTCTGTTTCTAATTGGAAGAAAGTAAAATCACCTTCCAAAGTTAAATGTCCTTGTGTGTATGTACAACATACATCAGCGTTGTTATTGTTTTTGCCTCCAGTATGGAAACATGGCTCAGTTGTAGTGTGGTAGCTGTTGAACAAGCACTTATTGTGTTTTCAGGCAAAAATATTTGTGATTGGTTCACCTCTACTTACATTCTGATGAGAAGGCTTCTTTTGGAAAGAAAAGCTCTCTCTGTCTTCATGTGGAAAATAAAATTTATTCGGTTTGGGTAACTTCAGGCAGGAAGAAATCTGTGTTGAAGAAGCATAATATTCAGACTTTGACCATTTTCCTGGTTAGCCTCTCCTGATTAATTTTTGCAGAATTCATTGTTGGTAGTACTTTCTTGTGGTTTTCTGGAGTACTGCAGAGCTACCTTTGTGCTTCTGTTGCGTGTCAAAGTGTTTTTTAATTCTTTGACAATTCTGTATGACATGGCAAGAGACACTTGTTCAGTTGGGCAGTTTTGAAGTGTAGTTTTGGGGGTGTGTGAGCACTGATGCTCTGATTGTTCTAGTTCATTCTGAAAACAGTGTTTAGCGGATGTCCTACTCATTAGATACGTATTTTGTCTTTGCTGTTACTTTCCTTGTATTGTTTTTGACTAGCATTAGGTGTTTAAACACATTGTGTTAATGCTGCTATACTTTGCTTGAACAAAAGTTCTTTTGTCAAACAAGTCCAGGCCTTTCAACTTTGCTTTCTTTAAAAAGTGAATAGAAGGTAGTTTTCTGCAAGCCATTATTTGTCTACATACAGTAGGCATCCATTACTCTCATGTTTGACCATACTATGAAATTATGCATTATAATTTAAGTCAAATATATTCAAAAGTATGAGTGGTGGTATTTACTTTGGTTAGTGGGGGGGAAGAGGGAGTTAATTTTTTTTTTCTGTAAAGGAGCTGGAGTAAGCTTGGCTGGAGGTTCCAGAGCTAACTGTTTCAAAATCAAGTTTTTGGTAGATTAGGGTAATGCCTCTGTTTTTCACAATCAGGATTGCACTCTATTGTTTCTGTGATTCTGGATTAAGTTCTTAGATTTTTGCCTGAGCGAGGTAGTGGAAGGAGCTTAGTTTTCTCTCAGTTTACCTCAATAAGAGACATTTCTTACTAGCTGGCTGTCTGACTGCTTTTAATTTTTTTACACTGCTTGCTAAATATATTCATGCTTACTTCCAGTCAAAACAATACATAAATCACACAGTGATATGATTCATGTCCACTCCTAAAGTGTTGGTGAGAGTTACTTTGTGAAGTACAATATAGAGGTCTTTATTTTTGGGGTGTTTTTTTGGTTGTTTGTTTTGTTTTGACTTCTATTTTCTTTAGAACAAAGGTCTTGGTAAATCTTTTGCGTCTGCGTCATTTCTTATTGCTTACTTTTAGTTGTGAACTGCTGTAGTATGTGTCAGGACATCCTCACTCTGGAAACCATATGGTTTACCAACCATCTCTTTACAAATTTACTTCCTTTGAACTGAAACCTTGTGTATTCTTTGAAGTAAAGGAAACCTCTTCACTGGATCACTGACGTGAACTTAATGTTAGCATTTTTTTCAATTAGACTATGTAAGGCTAATTGAGGTGTTGAAGAATTTTTGTATGACTTTCTTAAAAGCTTGTTCTGAAATTGAAGGTTCTGGTAATGTGCTGTATGTGTCTCTAACTTCATCAGAAGGTGAAGCCTTGTAAACCCTCTTGACCACAGGATCCTGTTTTGATGTGTATGTGACTGTATGTAATGATGCTGGACTTAAGAAGACTTTCTGCAACTTTTGAAGAAAAACTTATTCTTTAAACTGGATATTCTTTTAGTTTAGTTGAATGGACCAACTGTAGAAAATACAGCCACCAGCATAAGCAATTTGCTTTTTCCTGTTGTTTTTATATTTTAATGGTATTTCTAATATATGAAACCACTTATATTTTGCTTGTTGACACATCTGGTCGAAAACATAGACTTCAGGAAGATAATTAATTCTTTGTTCATGAGGTTTAAGTTAGAATAAATAAGTAATTCAAAATGTTTGCAGCCTTCTTTGCTTGTGGTCAGCTCTCATTGCTGACATTTTCCTCTGAATAAACATCATTATCTTTCAGCTGTTCTTTTTTTCCTTTTGCTTATTGCTTCATAAAGTTGTACAACCTAATCAGGGATACAGATTTGTCTCACCTGTATTTGACTTTGTGAAGAACGTCAGTCTGCTTTCAAGTTTTCAATAAATCAGAAATTGCAGAGGAAAAGGTTCAGATGGAAAACATCTATGTTTTTCATAAAGGTTTTCACTTCTGTATTTGAGATTCCAGTTCTTGTTACTCTTCTACAAAAGAAAGAGAAATTCATGCATGTTTCTGCGTGGGTGATTTGCAGGTCTGTCTACATATGCAAAATTCTTTGCCCTGATGTCTGAAATGTCCTTAAAAAGTTCTGTCAGCTTAACTTTAGTGTAACTAGAAGAAAATGTTTAATCTCTTTCCATAAGTGTCTCCTGTTAGCTCCTTTCTTGATCCTCTGGGGTGATGCCATCATCCTGCCTTCACTTGGGCAATGCCTTTACTTGAATTGCTCTTTTAAAAGTTGTGTCTGAGTCTTTCAGGTCAATCCATTCACCTCAATCTCTCATCCCATCCAGGCTTTGCTTACATATTTGAAGTATGTAAGTAAGTTCAGTTTGGCTTTTCTGACTTTTATTCTTTGAGAATGCTGCTTCAGGATCTCCTAACCCACAACTGGGACCTTGTTGTCCCTTTATTTATCTTGATGACCTTATCTTTATCACATGAAACATAAACTAGTTATTTTCACTTTCAAAGTCTCTTGCAGTTATGGATTGCAGTTCCAGACTTTATTACCTGATCAAGAGATGATCAGATATCTCTATATTTTACTCTTTTTTGCTTCCTTCCAGCGTCTTCCTTAACTCAGAAGTTCTTTTATGAGCCATCAAATTATTTGAGACTTGGCTGTGAAACTTTGCTCTCTATATCTAGAAATACTGAACTGCTAGTGTTCAGTCCCTGAACCACCCTCTAGCATGTTAACACTGTTACGCCCATGTATTCATATTTGCTTGCTTCCCTCAGCTGTTGTTCTTTTTCCTACTGAGATTGTAAATTTCTCTGTGATAAGGACTGTTCTATAACACGTCAGAAGTCTTCCTGATGTGTTACTTGGTCTAGTAGTTGAAAGAATAATAGAAATTGCTAAAATCACAATGGATCAGTGAAACAAGGGGAGCTATTGTAAATGCCCTGTTTTAAATACTATTTTGAATAAAATGTCTTTCTATAGTACTTACGAGTTTGTGCTGTTCCAGTGGTTCTAAGCTTCTTTTTTAAAACTTGTTATGGCTTGACTTTTGTCCACTCTTCTATCTCCACTTTTCTAACTATGACCCCAGTTACCTAAGTCTGTTTGCCTAGTTGTGTTTTTGTGTGTGTGTTTCAGGGGGTAAAAACTATGATGTGTTTGCTTTGCTGTTTGTGGTGCATGAAGGTCTGCTAGTGACAACAGTCTTAAGGAAGTAGATTTCTTAGTGGTTAGATCTAGAAATTGCAGGAGGGATCAGCAATAGTAACACAGCTTTGAGTTTAGAGAGGTGAGTGTTACAGGATACAAGTTTGTTCCCCCTCCCGTAGAATTGCTCAAAACTGCACTTCTTTGAAGTTGATACATTAGTAAGAATAGGAATCTAGTTTCAGCAGTATTAAGATGTTTTTACAACCTCATTAGTTACCTCAAAAGAATGTCAAAGTCACTAATATGTAATGTGGCAATCTCCAAATGAGGCCTATAAAACTTTTATACCACATGGATTTAATTTTTTCGTAAGTATTTGCATATGTACAGCCGCACACACATGTCTAGAATGTGTCCCTCTGCAATGTTTTAGCTGATCATGGATAGCTTGGTGCAATAGCACTCAAAAACTACCTGTGAGTTTGGATCTCTCTTGCTTTTTAGAACAGAACATTACAGAACAAACTAAGAGAATTTGGGTAGCCAGGAGACAATTCTAACCTTGTAAATGTTCAGGAAACAAAAAGAGTACCTTTCTCTTCCAGAAACAATTCCAGTAGAGACTAGATTAAAATAAGTGTTCAATTAATCAGAGCTTATTCTTTAAGTAAGATACGTATTATTCAATTAATATTTGTGCTGTTTCAGAACATGAAGGCTCCAAGTTCATTAAGATGATCTTGTATTTGGTTTGTGCAACAAAGTTTTAGTAGCGGAGGGGCTCTGGGGTGGCTTCTCTGAGAAGCTGCCAGGGGCTTCCCCCACGTCTGGTAAGAGCCAATGCAGCTGTCTCCAAGACAGACCTGATGCTGGCCAAGGCCAAGCCCATCAGTGATGGTGGTAGAGCCTCTGGATAACCATGTTTAAATAAGTTGGAAAAAGAGTTGCTGTGCAGAAGTCAGTTGCAGCCAGGGAAGAGAGCAGTGAGAATATGTGAGACACAGCTCTGCAGACACCAAGGTCAGTGGAGAAGGAGAGGGAGGAGGTGCATCAGGTGCCAGAACAGAGATTCCCCTGCTGCCCATGGTGAAGACCTTGGTGAGGCAGCTGTGCCACTGCAGCCCATGGAGCTCCACAGTGGAGCAGAGATCCATCTGCAGCTTGTGAAAGACACCATGATGGAGCAGGTTGATGCTTGAAGGAGGCTGTGACATTGTGGAAAACCCATGCTTGGAGCAGGCTCCTGGCAGGACCTGCGGACCTGTGGAGAGAGAAGCCCATGCTAGAACAGGTTTGCTGGCAGGACTTGTGACCCCACGGGGAATGTACTCTGGGGCAGCCTATTCCTGAAGGACAGTAAGCTGTGGAAGGAACCCATGCTGGAGCAGTTCACAAAGACCTTGCAACTTGCAGAAAGGAGTCATGCTGGAGAAGTTTGTGGAGGACTGTCTCCTGTGGGAGGGCTCCCATGGTGCAGCAGGGGAAGAGTGTGAGGAGTGCTTCTACTGAAGACAAGGGAGTGGCAGAGACAATGTGTGATGAACTGACTGCAGCCCCAGTCACCATCCCCATGCTCTGCTGGCAGGAAGCAGGTAGAGTAGAGGACAAATTTAAGCCCAGGAAGAAGGGAGTTGCTACCCTACTCTGATTTGATTGGTAATAAAATTAAGTTCTCCAAGTCAAGTCTATTTTGCCTGTGATGGTAACTGGTGAGTGATCTCTCCCTGCCCTTATCTTGACCCATGAACCTTTTATTATATTTTCTCTCCCCTGTTAAACTGAGGAGGGGAATGATAGAGAAGTTTTGGTGGATACGTGGCATCCAGCTGAGATCAAATCACCTGACTTCTATTACAGCCAGGAGCTGGAAAGCAATGGGTTTAAATTCCTGTAGGTTCTAAGAAATTATATTGTTGGATAAAGAAAAGAGAGCTAGCAGATGACAAAGTAATTTATCATGTCAGTTCTTGATAGATGCTTAAACATCCATAGATAAGTTAACCTGCAGCAAGCAGATCTGTATGAAAATACTGCTCTTGGCATTAGTTGCATAATGTGTTTTGCTAATATGCTCCTTAGCATATATTAGGCAGGCATAGACATTCTTGCTTTAAGGGCAAAACCCCAAACTTTGTAGGTAAGCTTGTTGGTGTTTTATACATGTGACAAGATTAAGTCAGATTTTGCCTCTTTTGACTTTAGAGACTATGTTGGGATTTCAGAGAATATAAATGAAGTAGGATTTAATTGTATGTGCCTGGAGGTTAGAGAAGAATATTACACCTATACATTTGAAGGTGTCAGATCATTTTTTATCCCAGTGTATTTCTTGTCTTTTACACTCTCTTGTCTTTGCTTATAGGTAAGATTGTGCCAAAACCCAAAGCTTCAACTCAAAAATAGCCCACCTTACATACTTGACATTCTGCCTGACACTTACCAACATTTACGACTTATCCTGAGCAAATATGATGACAACCAGAAACTTGCACAACTCAGTGAGAATGAATATTTTAAAATCTACATTGACAGTCTTATGAAAAAATCAAAACGGGCTATAAGACTCTTCAAAGAAGGAAAGGAAAGAATGTATGAGGAGCAGTCACAGGACAGGTAAGCGAAATATTTAAATATGAAGTAGATTATCTGGTCTGTCTGCATTCTTAATGCTGTTGTCTGCAGCCATTGTATTTTGACATTTTTAATTATTTAAAGAACAGAAATATTTATTGCTTGGATTCATTGACCCTGCAGGTCAGTCAGGAATTTGCTGGATTTGTTCTGCTGTATCCTTTTGTCTGTCACTTTGTGACCTTTAAAACCAAGTGCATTTCCTTCATAAAACATTCATTTAATTGTAATTACTTATTCACGGGGCCTTACAGGATGTAGTTTTTCCTGTGGCAGAGAGAGTGACTGTTAACTTGGCTTGAGCTTTACTTCCCTACCCCAGTACTTAAAACTGTGGGAGCCATGGTGGATATTGACTTAGAGCTTTCACAAGTGATGGAATGAAACAAAACAATATTCACATTTTTCAGATATTAAGTGATGTTAGCAAAAGGTGATGACCATGTTAGGTTGGTGCTGAAAAGCCTTTTCAGAAATGTAATTTTTGATTTTCAGGGGTTCAGTTTTAATAAAGGAAATTAATATCTGCTATGTCTGTACTCTTGGTGGTAACTGAAGAGGTTTTTAATATTTGATTTTATTACCTAATACTTTAAAAATAGTATTTCAGGAAATTCTATGCAAAATCTACAGTCTTCTTTTGGGAAGAAAGAGATACAACAGTGTTGTGGCCATTAGTCTTTGGCATGTGTGGTGTAACTTCAAATCTATTCAAATAAGAGAGATGATACTCTTTCCAGGGTCTCCCCTTTTTAAAGGAGATAGGGGGGGAGTGGGTAATGAAGTGAATGGAGGATTGAGTCCCTGCTCTTCTGTCTGCACTTGAACTGTGAGGCAGGCATGTTTGCAGTATAGTTTTACAGCTGGTGAAAGTGTTGGTAGAAGCAGTGAAATGTCTACATTCTTGTAAATGTCACTGCTGTTATGTTTGATTTATACATATATTCCTTCCAGACATTTAGCAATGATTATAGCTGTTCAGTATACTGTGGTAGTCTCCTGTGCTTGGTAGGGTGTCTGAAGTTTGCTTAACATATAGGGAATTTTTTTAAGGTAAGTGAAGACCGTCCACTTGTGAATATACTTAAAGAAAACGCTCCAAGAGGAGCAAAATACACTGTTTGAGCTCTTTTAGTGACAAGTACAGTTTTTGGTTAATGTTTTTGGTGTTTGAATTCCTAAGTATGTAAAGGAACATTTTCACTGTAGATGCATTCTTACCCCTGGAAGAATTGTTCAGCACTGAGCCTATGGCTTCTTTTTTAAGTATCCCATTTGTTGTATGTACAGAAGTCATTGTGTTGCAAAGGAAATGAGAACCTTTTATGGTGAGGGAAAATTGATGTAAATGGTGGCATTATATAAACAGGCTCTATTTTGACTTACCTGTGTTGTATGAAAGCCCCACCTACTTACAGTTTTGCTTACAGTTAGCAATAAATGAAAGCCAATGTCACTTTTTCAGAATATCTGCTATTACCGCTTGAATGATTGTACAGAGCTTATCTTAGTAACTGTATCTAGTTGCTAGAGTTGCTTTCTTCTTTCCAGTTACTCACTTCATTTCCTGCATTAGGGTAACAGTGGTAATGTAAGGATGTCTTTTGTGAAGCAGAAAGTTTTTGAGGAAGGTGCAGTTAGCATATTTTCTGTCTTTTTATTTCAGCTGTTCTTGTGACATGATTGGAGGGGGGAGATTTTGAAGTAAGTCATAGTAATAAAGTTACTGAATCACAATAACTACTTCAGGCTCTCTAAATTTGTATTTCAGAAGGTGACAACTGTTATTTTGCTTAACTGATGGAGTCTGAAGCCTGAGGAAAGGAGTTCGATATAAATGTTTTTCCTATGTTTGAGTTTTTAGCCATGTTACCTATACGGTCTGCATTCTGGCTGTATGTCAAAATACTTAAACAAAAAATATATAAGCATTATTTCAGCAGCTCATGCCATTCCAAGTTAAAGTCTACACCTTTATGATTTCAGTGTGTCCTCTTTCATCTACTGATGATGTTTAATCTGTATGTGTGTCCTAGTTTAAGGCTGACTGAAGGTATAGTTGTTTGCTGAGCCCTGTGACTAGGTATCTGTGCACTGCAAAGCAGAGTTTCATATACTTAATCATGTTAATTCTTGGTAACTGAGTAAAAGAAGTTAATGTTTTTAGCTTCTTTTATTTCAAATATGCTGGCATTCACCTAAATACATTATTTGTTAGCATTATAATGCAGTCCTAGTAGTGACAATTTAAAGGTATGTTTATGAAGATGCTTCTAAAATTAATGTCAAATTGAAATTTATAGTGGAAGTATTGGAAAGTTGCCAGTTTTAAAAAAAGACAAGACAAATGTTGACACCTGGACAGATTCTGTGGGTTTCAATTTTATATTTCTTTTTTGATTTCTGGATAAAAGGACATCTTGGAAAAGAGAAACTGGCTGTGTTTGAAGCATTCTTTATATGTATTGGATTGGTATAATATTAACCAATTAGCATTATTAAATAATCTTTTTATTCCTATAGTAATGGTACATTTGGGAACCAGTGCACATACGCATATGACTTTGTTTGTCTGATGACACCAAAATTACTCTATTGTGAATAATTTGTCATAAACTTTAGTTCTCAAAAATCCGTGGATGAAACAAGATAGCGTGCCAGTCAGATTACATATAAATGGCTAAAATGAAAGCTTACACTGTGTTAGTGCTGCTTCTCCACCTTGTTTCCATATCAAATGCATGTGTCTAGGAGTAGTTGGTGCTGTCATTCTGTACACTATTGGGTGAGTCTTCCTAAGCAGAAAAAAGAGGTCTGGCAAGTTTGTTTATTGTGTTTGAACTGCATCTACCTTCTGAGTATGGTGTCTACTACAAAGTTATGTCCTCCTACTTACTGAAGTAGGAGATCTTGTTCAGTAAGTTGTTCTGTAAAATGTACTAGATATAGGCTGCACAGAAGTTTTTCTATGAATGATTTAAAGATGCTTTTGTCACAGATACTGCCTTTTAAGAGGTTATTAACACAGGTTTATTAAGACTACTGGTTCAGTTAGATCTACTCATAAAAGGCTTTCTGTGTCTTCAAGGGTTTTGGGTTTTGTGGTTTTTTTTTGTTCATTTGGATGTAAGTTTTTTCTTTTTTTCTTTTATTCCCTTTGTTTATTGAGAAATAGACTAAAGCTGGACAACACCATTTCTGTGAAGTCCAAGCTTCCTTTCTTTTTGCTGCATTCCAGAATTATGCATCCAGAAAAAGTAAAAACTTTGTAGAACGGCAGTTTTTCAGACAAATGTGTTAGCCAGGTGTAGAAATCAAGCACATAAGTTATAATAATTAGACTAGAGGAGGAATAAAGTGGCAGCAGGGAGATTACATTTGGATTCATTCAAGATGTTGGACATAGTCTTCAGGGCTAACACAACCACTTCGTAGTAATGGAGACTAGTGGGAGGTTTCCTGTGCTTACCTGTATATCATGTCATTGTAAGAGTATGTCTTTTGATAGAATTTATTCACTGACTGTTTTAATGTTGCATGCCTTTTGCCATATGGCAGAAAAGTGTAAAACCAGGGTGAATAATTATATTTAACAATATCTTAATTGTTCCTTGGTTCAGCCAAAGTTAGTTGACTGTTTTTAAGTGGCATTCCATAAGTGGAAGATAAAATGAAAGGTGGATATTTCTTAAGTAGTGAGTGGTATGTGCATGAAGGTAGCAAGAGAAGATCTGAGGTGTTTTTCAGGACAGTGTAGAAACAGGTATGCATGTAAGAAAAGTCAGAGTCAAAGAAGTCCTTTGTGGTGAGTACAAAACCACTCCTGTTTCTGTAGAGAAAATCTTATTAAATTCTCTTGTGCATCTGGCAATTTGGTGTCATGATTCAAATTGCGTATTTCTAAATTGTGCAGCTTGTTTAAGAGTTTTGTTGATGCAGAATTTTTATTTTCTCTTAAGTCTTCTGGGGAGGTCTTATATCTACAGGTCAAGCAATAAATCGGTTTCTTCTTTGTTACTGTTCATGTTAGTGTGTTTGTAGAGTAATCAGATTCTCTTCCTTAAGTCTGCATTGACTGTTGAGATCAGTTAAGGTACTTGAATCAAGTCCTTGCCTTGAACTGGCACATCAAAGTACACAGCTTTTTTAGTAGAGACCTTTCTACTGCAGAAATGTCTCCCACGTTCCCTCCTTATCCTGAAAATACAGAATTGATAAGAAGTTAAAACAGCATCAGGATGGGTGTCAGGTGTAGCAGCTATAATGCAGTAAACAGCTATTTGTGTAGTTCTGTCCTGTGTTAAGTGTGAGGTAGCTTACCCCACTTCTTTGAACTACCTCATGTTGTACCACAACCTTGCTGTTTTATTTATAGGAATTTAGGAAGTTTATAACTTAGCTAGCCTCACAACTTGTTTGTGTCTCCAGGCAGAGGAGGTTTTGTTGATTAAAAGAAGGGTCAGGAAGACTAAAGTTTTGATTCAGATGATTTTATTTGGACAAGTTAAGATTGTTTTGGCAGATGGTTTTCTTGTTTGACATACAGAATGTACAGATTCACAAAAGGATGTTAGTGGCTCTTTTCCTACAGCCAGTTTTGGCTATTGGTTGACATCACCTGGATAACTTGGTAATTCTTGATTAAAGTAAATGTTATGGGCTTCTTGGAATCCTGTGATTTTGTTCTATTTTTCAAGCAAATTATGTAATTTTTTGTCTCAGTAAATTCTGAGCTGAACAGTTAGGCTATACATACCAAACATCTGTCGCTTAGCGTGATAAGTAAACCCCTCTACTTAAACTGTGTCAACGCATTCTAGAGATGAAGTATATTGACTGTTTAATCTTGCTGAAGCTAAGGGAAAGGACTATTTGTTTTTCACCCTCTTGTATTTATCTACCTGTATTTTTAGATGATTGCTTTAATAGATTGTAGGAAAGGAAGTTATATTAATCTGCTTGAAAGTTGTCTGGAGTGTTGACTCGTTGCTTAAACTCCTGTGCTGTCCACAGGAAAAAAGAGGACACCTCTCTTTCAGTGTACAGCCTTTAATAAAGTAATTGGGAATGGAACTTGGCTACTGTAAATACTCTTCTGAGGAACAGAGAGTGCATGATGAGTAGGTGGAGTTGCATGGGAGGAGGAAATGCAATGAAATTTTTTTAAGCTTTTATGTTATGGTGAGAATTTCCACCCTCTTTTCCCCTCTTTGTTCCTTAGATGTGATGCAAAACCAGATGTGCACCAAACAGCTTTAATAAACCCCTTTATGTACCTGACCCACATGAGTAATTGAGCTTCAGTGCAGATTTGGTGAAGCACAAGTCATTTGCTATTTTTGGTTCTAGTCTAAATTAAACAAAGAATGTTACACACACTTCTCAAACAAAGAGACTCTTGTTGCAGAGAGCAGGTGAGAACGTGTGGAGGTTACAAATGGTAAGGCGATGTTATGACAGCTTGTTCTCAACAGAAATGCAAACAGCTTGTGTGACTGCAGTTGTTGTAAGGCAATATTTAAATTTTTAGGGTTTTGTTTTATCATTTTCAGTGCTTGGGGGAGGGTATTGCCAAATGAGAACAAAGTAAGTAATAGTACCAGAGTTACTTAAGGGCGACTCTTTATTCAGATTGCAGTGCAAGACAAGGATTTTAAAACCACAAAAGATTCTAGTGAAAAAGTAATGGCTTTTAAATTGTTATAATTTATTTAGATCCTTGATCCATATCTAGTTGTGTAGTGGAGAGATATGTGCACTTTGTCTTTTACTTTTTACTCTTATAAAAGCAGATAGCATTTTCTGTGTTAATGCAAGGTCTCTTTCAAAGGTAATCTTAAAAGTATTGTGGTGTTGATAGTCACTTTTGAGTAGAGCTCAGCTGGTTGTGAGAGGATATACACAGGATATACACAAGGATATCCTCCTAGTTGCCCTTTTTATCATTTATACCTGTGAAAAGCGTAACTGTTAATGCTGCCAAATTTTAAGGTGCCATAGGGTTTATATCCATTTTGTGTATATGTGAAAGCTCTCAAAAAGCTCAAAGTTGGGGGAATCAGTCCTGCAGGCTTCCCATGTGTTATATATTAGCTTCCTTTATGATAAACCTAATGACAGTTGTGCTTATTAGGATCATACAGTATGATGCAATGTCTATACAGACAGTTTTCTAGATGATTTCATTTCATCTTTAGAATGCATTATAGGATGACAAAATGAGCTGGGGAAAATAGGTGGTTTTCTGAAAATGTAGTACTCTTGGTCAAAGGGATCTGTAAATACTTTATTGCATGTGGCAGTGAGAATACTAGTACCCATTTTTGCTGTGTAACATCTCTGTTTCTTACATACCTTTGCTGTACTATATGGAACAGCTGTGTGTGTGGAGACTGGTCATGGTTGCCAGCTAAAAATAGAGCTGTGTTCTTAGGTATGAAAAAGCCCAGCTGATCATAACAAGAGAGCAACTTTAGGAACTTTTTGAAAAAGAGACCACACTGACTCCTGAATTTACCATGAAGTCCTGTAATGGACCCAAGTAGATCTTTCATGATTCACTTTTCAATGCACAGTTGATTTTTAGAAAATTTGCTCTCTGCTTCTCTGTTCAGAAGTATTCTATATTCAGTGGTAAGGTATTTGTTTTAGGATGCTTTCAACAATAGCCTGCGGATTGGAAGGTACTTACCATTGAAGAAGAAATGCAGAAAAAGCTTTTAAAAGAAAGTATCCATTTTTATGAAATGTATGCCTAAATATATAAGCACATCTAACTTTATTTTCAGGTTATAAAAATAAACTGTTTCCTTTCCCTAATCTTCTGTGGCATTGTTTTCCATTAAAAATTAGAAACATGAAAGAATAAAAGTCTGCCTTTATTCTATAAAGAAATGAAAAGGAAGTTTGGAATAATCACTTTCAAGTGGTACACTTGCTGTTTAGGCAATAGAAGCTCTTTGAAAGTAAAGTAAAGCCAGTTTATAAAAACAGACGTACTGTAGTGGTAATCCTTTTATCCAAAAAACGCTTGACCAAAAATCAGCCTAGAAGACATACTCACTGTGCATCAAAACCTAGTACTAAGACCATTTCTCTAACCTGTGCAGAGTGGGAAATAGCCTTAATCTTAAAAAGAGTGAAAGTATATGTTTTGATTAACACAGCTGAAGATTGAGTTCAGAACAAGAGACAGAGTGAGATATTGACGGAGAAGACAATGGATGGAACTATCCTGTTCCATTCATTGAAGTCTGCTGTGCTAGAGAGTACTTTGATAACGTCACAAAACTTTTAAAATACTTTGTGATCATTTGACGTAATTTTTTCTTCCTACTCTGTTCTTTACTTCAGTCTTAATAATGTGGATTTACTTGTGTCATACTAAAAATGATAGTTAATATAATTATTTACTAAGTCTTTTTATCAGTGGCTGCACATTCTCAAGTAAACTTTGTCTTTACAGATTCTACAATAATGTCATGCGTGCTCTGGATTGAGGCAAAGCTTTGATGTTGTTAATTGATATTGGAGGAACAAGGATTTGTAGTTAAAAATGTAGGTTTGTGTTGTCTGCACAAAACAGTTGTGCTACTTGTAAGATTAATATGTTGGCATATTTCATTCTTTTATATGGAACTATTCCAAATGGTTTAACAGTGTGTTCTCTTGAGAGCTAGTTTAGGAGTATCATTTGCTTGATTTGAAAGAAGACGTGATATTTACACAAAAGACTGTGTAATGAATGCAACTATTAAAAAAAATACAAATAAACAGAACATGTAGTACACAGAAAGGACCAAGAGTAAACTGCATCTGAACAGAAGCACATCTTAACACATATCACAAATCGAAAAAGAAGTCAGAAGTGAACTTATTTGAGGGATAAAACTCCCCGAGCAAGCAGCTCATCACTGTAATCAGTGTTGATGTAGATGACTAATATATTTTGATTCTTTCTGTTTTGCGACCAAGGTATTCATTATTGAAATACTTTTATATTTGCTTCTAACATATGATAAAATATTGTGTACTTTCCCCATCATTTGCTCAGGTTTCACATGTTGGAATTAAAGAGCTATCCTGTTTTGTAATGGAAGATTTTCACCATTATCTGTTTATTAATTATTAATATTGTGTTAAGTGAGATACATATTGAAGAATATATTGACTTTGTCCTTGCAAATATCTTGACAGATGAGAAAAATGGTGAAGAAATAATTAATTATGTTTGTTCATTTTAGTAATATGTGGTCATAATTATTACTTCACTTTTTCTGGTATGTCCGATGTAGAGGTAGATTTAACTGTATTTCTTTCGATTGTAATATAAGACAATAAACTGAAGGGGGGACATCAAAGTAGAAAGTGTGTAAACCCCATATTTCTGGGGTATATGATGAAATATACTCAATGGTAGCATATGGATTGAGCTAAATTTAATTTATGTATCGGTAAGATTGTTGTGATGTCTCTTAAGAGGACTCTCATTTTTTATTCTTGAATGGTCAAACAGTGGAGATGTAACTTCAGCATAAAGTCTGATGTATTGTATGTATCAGGACTCCACTGGGAACCTGAACAACCCACCTGATGAGTTAGTGTTTTACTAACTGGTCTTTGGCAAGCTCTGTGACTGAAAAGTGGGGGAAAATAATTATATTTCATTTTTTTCCTCTACTAGGTACCATTGTGGGAGGCTTCACAAAACATGGTCTTGTTTTCCCCTAGGATGAAATAGTGAAACTATATAGCTTTGAGATTTGAAACAACAATAAATAGGAAAATGATTCTTGTCTTTTGTAGCAAAAGTATGCATGAAGATTATTATTTATTCCACAATTCTTACCTGAAGTTGTCATTAGCAGTAGTTTATTCTGCCTGTGATAGAGATGGGTCTATAGAAATAAAATTCACTACTGTATCTCATTTTAAATATTAGCTCCAGTTTTGCATCTACCTTCCATAATGTAAACATGTCTTCTGGTGGGGAGGAATACTGAACAATAAATTATGGAAGTCTTATCAGCTCCTGATTAACTGTTATCTCTCCTCTTGAGCTCAAATCCGAAGTATTGCACAGTGTCTGTTTATGTTGATATGACCAAGAGTGGAGGATATGTAGACTCTTGAGAAAGTATTGAGGCCATGCTGCTGAAAACGCAGCTGCGCTGGGCAGGGCACGTCTCCAGGATGGGGGATCACCGCCTTCCTAAGAT
>JAWWEW010000001.1:18585917-18606590 GCA_035583185.1 Anabacerthia variegaticeps | reverse complement strand
CACCAACGTGCTTGTAGCAAGCGTGGGTAGAGCCCTTGTAAATCTTCGTTCGCGAAGCCTAGCCATGATGATGACTGGTAGCAGAAAGAAAAGGATCTGTGGGCTTGTCTGTAAGTGACTGTCTCTTGTAGATCCTGATTAGTTATATCTGTTATATCTGGGGCCCAGTGTTCACCTTTTTTTTTTTTCCTTGTATCTGTTGACTAACTTGTTCAAAGAACTGAAACTTACATACTTAGTAGAAAATCTGTGATCACTCCCTAGCTTGTGTAGAGGATTATTCTGTAACAAATTCTAGTCTTGATTGTGCTACGAATGAAGAAACATTTTAATGAGATTAATTTTTTTTTTTTTTTTTTTTTTTTGGTGCATGTGCCAGCCCTAAAGGCTGTTGCTAATATCTTTATTTGTCCTCAAAAAAACCCCAGACATCTTCATTGGATCTGTATCAGAGATCCTGTTATTTTTTGAGGAGAAAGTTCATTTGTTAGTTATCACTTTTAAAATAGGACAGTTTGTACAACATTATATTGTTTAAGAAATGACTGCATAAGAAAAGATTTGTCTCCTGTTAAAAGTTAAAGGGCAGTAATGGAAGACAGACAAACATATTAGCATCTGTTTTCAAACTGTTCCAATGGAAAATGGTCCTCAGCCAACAGAATATTCTGTGAACTAATCTCAGAGTTGATTCTGAGTCATGAATGTCTGTCATGGGAAGTATGAAATGCAGGGTCAGTAATAAAACATCTTGTACCTAAGAATGTTTGTTGGAACAATGTTTACTTTTTTTAAAAGCAGTCATTAATTGGTGAGATCTTACAGATGCATATCCAAGATCAGGCCCTTAGTTCTAACTACTGTCTGGTGGGAGAGTGTGTAAAGATGAAGAGAAACACCTTCCGATGTTTTCATGTCAACATTTTAAACAGTTTATGGAGCTACAGAGAATTAGTCATTACATAACTTGGAAAAAATTAAATGATTGTGTTACTAGATTACTTTAGGGTTTGATGTTAGACTCCCTAGTCGCCATTTTTATTTTTGAAGAATGCTTAGTTTTGACAGAAGAAAAATAAAGAGTTTCTTTGAAGTCAGAGTTGTAAGTTTCAGCAAATATGGTACGTACGCCTTCCATCAGTACCTTTAGAACTGTGTAAGTTGTATTTAATACTCTATAAATGTCATGTATGTTTAAGGAAGGTATAATGCAACAAACAAAGCCTGAAAAATTTTCAGTGTGTTCAAATATACAGCCTATTTTGAAAATTCTGAAGTGGAGAACCTGTGTTCCTGCTATTGTTTGTCATTAAAAGTGATGACAATCTCTGTTAAGAACATCTGCTTGCCTAATATGCCAGCAATAAAGGAGGTGTCTAGTTATATCTTAGCTTGTTTTTGTCTATTTCTAAGTATTTGGTTTTAAAATATTAGGAAAAAACCTAGTGTTTTTTGTAATGAATATTGTTCTAGCTTTCAGCTCTGAATCACTGAAGTAATAAAAGCACGTGTTCAGTTTCTAGGCCATTCCAGTGATGCTGTGTGAGTCATAATCAAAAGGCTGTGTCTGTATTTTTTGTTATAACAGGATTTGAATACCTGTGCTTTATTTCTAGTTAGATTACTTTTAACTGGGTACCTCAGTCATTGTAGGTCACTTAGATGTAAGTATTATGCCATTTAATTCATAGTGTAGCACTTTCAGGCCTTCCTAGAATTAGGAGTAGTATTTATGGTTACACGCTTTTTGACTGCAGCAGCAGAGTAATGGTTGATAGGAGCACTGATAAAGGCTTGTGTCTGTTCTAACCTCATAAGAATTTTTAATCCACTTCATAACTGCACCTTACTGACAGCTCATTCTCAGTGGCTAATGCTTCAGTGGTTTTACAACTTAATGATACATATTCTGTGCGGCAGTTGGGAGAATACAGAAAATGTGGCATATATAGAGAAGTTTTTTTGTCTTGCTGAGAAAGTCATATGTCAGCAGGCTGAAATCCTCTCCTTCAGTATTTTTTTTAATGGGCTTCTTTAGGACAGAAGACTGGAAGCCTATATTGGCTTTTATATACTATTTTGTTCAGATCTCTCCATGTCCTTTTTACTTCTTAATTCATAGCTGTAGCAAATACACAAAGATTCAAAGCAAAAAAAAAAAAAGTATGTAGCATCCTGTTCATGTGTTTCCTTTTACTGTTAATCCTGATAATTAATGCCCTATGAGGAATGGGGCTGTAATCACTTGCAGAGCACAGTAATGTAAGAAGGCAGTGCTCATCTGGGGGGTGTTCAGTAGGACGGACCGGCGGTGACCCAGTCGCAGCACAGCTGTCCTCCAGCCCGTGTGTATGTGATTTCATCAACTACACACATGTATGACTGACAGGCCCATGATTATTGTCTGAAAGGAACATTGCATTATGAATTTGCCCAAGCGCCACTGACAGAGTTGCTTCGTTTCTCCCATTTTTCTACTGTTTTTTGGGAGGAAGGAAAGAATGGGGGATGGAAGCTGTTCTGTGAGGATCATAGATGCCAGCAGTCACTTTGAAATAATCTTTAATTACTCCCAATGCCAGGAAGAGACATGTGAAGACCACAGGGGAGTTTTTTAGCAGCTTAGATGAAGTATGAAGGGGCTAAGGGTTTTTCAGAGTTTTCACTTGTTTGTGCTGTATGAATTCAGTGTTGCTAATGCTAAACTGTAATGGACAACTCAGAAGATAAACATATTTTTTTTTTAGAATATTAAAATATATTTGTAATGGACTTAGAGGACAGACTGCTGGATATTTCTTTAAAAATCAGTCTCTTATTAGGTGGTTTCTGGGAACGCAATTTGTTATTGGAGTGGATGACTGAAAGGACTTTTGACATGCTTTCTCAAAACCAATAAGCCCAATCCACCCAGCTACTAGAAAGGGGAGCTAGGAAAGTATTAGAGAATAAATTAGTTTATGTTTACTCAGCAACAAAAAAAGAGAAAGACTGATCTCTTAGTATCTGTTGTAACATGAGAAACTTGTATCTAGTGGCTAAATCCTTACAATATAATGGAACAGAAAAGTTATTTCTGGTACAGCAGTTTGAGGCACCTGTTGGGAAAAGAGGACATGTAAATGTATTATTCCTTCTTTTTTTGCACTTAATTTTTAGGTAATCTTGTACCCACAGAAAGTCTTTCCAAGGCAATCTTTTCCCTGGGCAGTTATTTGTTCACACTTGTTTTAAGCCTATTAAGGAGTTCTGTCTGCCTTGTGCTGGATGTGCATAAATAAGCTGGGAGGGGACAATTACAAGTAAGCCTTACAGTAAGATCAACTGACAGCTGTGAAGATGTTTGAATTGCAGATATCCACAGATATGCATTTTAAGATACTTGTCGTATCCTTCTGTACTCTTGTGGAATACCAGTTCCATGAGTGCCAGCCATTTGCTGTATTAACAGGAGGCAGATATTTTGTCACTGGAAAATTGGTGTGTAGGTTAGAGTTGCCAAGAGGAGGAAAAAAATGTCTCAAAGGACATTTCATGTCCTACTTTACCCTGTATGCTTATGCCTGGAAGCTCTTGAAACTTTCCTTTGTGGTGGCTCTTTTTGCTTGTTTTTGTTTTTAAAAGCTTAGCTAAGAATCTGGAGTGAAAGAAAATGGAAAGGTAATGCTGATTTTAGTACCACTCCCATGTATTCTATTCCTGGATTTTCAGTTTGCTTTGTGTAACAGCAGATGGTCCATCTATTGTTTCATTATTCTTTTGGGAGTCTGACCCTCTGTAGTGGGTGTGTGCTTTAGTGGAAAAAGAGCAACCGAAGTAAATCTGTCTGTAATGGATGCAACTCGATTTATTAAACTGTGTTTGATGACCTCAGCAGTTCTAGCTCTTAAGATTTATTTTTATTTAAATTCTTAATATTGTGTCTAAATTCTGTCATCAAGGTGGGGTCTTTTTTTGTTGAAGTGTCAAGAGTAGTTTTGATTCAAAAAGATTGTTCACTGTCATAAGTGCTATTTTGTGAAATGGCATAATTTTACCGTATGCTTTGGGTTTCATTTGAGATACTATGAATAAGCAGTGTGAGTGCTTTCAAAGAGGCATTCCTGCTGTCCCACATCAACCATGTGGGCTTTCAATTAAGCTTCCCAGGAAGACAGCAACATATGTGTACACAATGTGTGTATTATATTGCTGCCCACTCACAGTGTTAAAGATGTGTCAGCATTTCCAGAATAGTTCCCTATTTTAAGAGCCTTGTTTTAGCCTGCATATGAAAGCTGTCTGCGTCAGAGCTTTACACACAGTCTCAGCTATCGTAGTTTTCAAGTGTGGCTTTTTGCCAGGTGAACATAAGCTGAATTAAATTAATGTATGCAAGTTGAATGAAAGATCTCTAGAGGCATGGTGTCACAACAGACTCTTCTTACTTTAGCTCTGAAGCAGTACCTTGCCACTAATTGTACTGAAGCTATAGTGGATGCCACTATTTTTGAAGAATTATAAGAGATTTGTAGTAAAAGATGGCTTTGTGCTTGGACTTGTGACTATTGCCTAGGCTGAAAAATGTTGTTTTTCTAATAATAATGTTCAAGTGTGAATAACCTCCATTTTCACTGAATTTCTTTCACCTGATTGAGGTTCTATCATTGCAATAGTCTAGAATTAGTGGTGTCTCCCTTATATGTCAATTCAGTCTTTTTTTATATACTGAGAAGTGGGGTCTGTGGCATATTTTCATATATTTAAACTGTGTTCCCCCAGGTTTTAATGTTTTCTTGCTAGAAGCCTTTTGGTAATCAAGAAACCGTCTTGTTTACTAATACATGCAGCAGGGCAAACCATGGGGCAGGACATGCTGATTCTGTAGTATGTGGGTGGCTGTGTAGGAACACAGTTCAGATTGGATTTTGAAATACAAACTTCAAACATTAAGCTTGTGTGCAGAAACAACAACTTGCTACCATAGTTTCAAAAGCTACGTGCAATAAACAAAATGTTGTTCTCAGAAGCTTGAGATTTACTTAGGTGTGATTATATTTACTGGAAAGAAGTTTTGTTTTGAATTGCTATGTTGTCAGCCCTGTTTGGTTGAATGGTGTCTACAGGCCTCCATATAAATGGCAAATGGTTTCATTTGAGCAACAGCAGGCCAGCTAGACAAGCCTGCATGTTGAAGATAAGCAAATCAGTGCTCTTCGACATCTTGAAATCTGAGTTCAGAACTGACACCCCTGGAAAGAACTCTCTGTACATCCCTGATAGGAAAGATGCGTGAGCAGGACATTGCTGTAAAAACAGTTCTGTTGTGCAGCTCTGCTGGTCATGTTAGGACATCCAAATAGGTGGTCCCACATTTCTGCAGTGGTAGATTATTCTTCTAATTATTGTTTTATATGTAGTGAATCCTGCTCATGGCTTACTTAAAACTCTTGAGAGGAATTAGATGTGCAATATATCAAGTAATATGCATAGTGACAGCAAATATGCAATTTGCTGACTTTTTATTTAGTTTTTGTGCCTCCCTTAGGAAACACCAGTAAACATTAATACTCGATAAATAAAAAAAAAAAATAAGTAAAAGAATATCAAATTGACAGCAACTTGAGATTTCCTGTTTCTCTTCTGACCCCCCTGTTAATGCGTTTCCACCAACCAAGCGTACCTCCTGCCCAAACTTCAAAGTATTTTCTGGAACCTGAAACACTGACTGCAAATTACAGTGAGCCCAGGTGTTGCAAGAGCATAGCCTCTTCCGTGAGCTGGAGAGGTTAAATCCTGAAGCAAACAGCGGTGTAACCTTTTGTCCCTTTTTGGGAGTGGGTAGAGGTTGGAGGGGGAAGAAGGATCTAGGTAATGACCTGGGCTTGGATGTTACAGGTAGCTATCAGGGCTCATGGAGTGTAAATGTGTTGGGTGCACAATCCAACTGCCCTTTTGATCAGATGAATCACTGTAGTCTGAGTTCCTTTTAATGTTTAGTCCAAGAGAATTGCGTGTCTGATGAAGTCTGTGGGTCACTAAGGCATTAAATCTTGTGTAAAGCTCTAAATCAGAGTGCAATAAATATGCATAGATGGTCAGCAGCTACTGTGTTGTGCAATAAATAGCTTTGCAGGATGATGATCGTAAATGTGATTGGAAGGTCTGTGTCCTATTTTGTCCATCTGCAAAATGTGATTGTTTACTTAATTTATTCATGTTTTTAAGTGCTTCTTTCTTTTTAGCATTGAACTGCTATAATGTCGGATTAAATTCCTGACACCTTTGTTCATATTTACATGTTTCCTCTGTATGATCCAAATCAAAGATGGAAGCAACCTGCAGTAACCTCAGATAAAATCAAAATTGCTTTTAGGCCTTTATTTTTTAAGATTCCGTCTAGTAATACGGGAACAATGATGACTTCATATGCAAGTCTGAGTGTTTGAAAAGATTATAGACATTTGAAAGTAATTTAGAATTCCATATAGATTTGATTCTGCTTAATAAAATGTACCTGATAACCTACTGGTTTTATCTATCCTTCTGGAGTTTTTCATGAAGACAATACATTTTCTGGGTATAATATTACAAAACTAGTTTTTATTTATAATGAAATGCTCCAAGAGTAACTATACAGATGATAAAATACACACGCATCGTGATAACAAAAGAAAGGTGTTCAAGTAGCCTTGGATAAGTCATATTTCTTATTTTGCAACTTCTTTAATTTCTGTACAAGTGCTATATGCCCTGGAGCTCCCACTGTAATAGTTCTGCCTCATTTTCATAATTAGCCTTCCCTCCCTACTGCAGTGTTGCTAAAATGTCCCCAGGGTTCCTTCTTCCACAAGGCTTGATTCCCTTCTGAATTTAGGATGAATGCATGGCCCCCTGGGGACGAAAAATATTACAGTCAGCAAATACAGCTGTCCATGACTGCAGTGTTATAACATAGTTTTACACTGACAGTTGAGATTTTACATACTCTTTAGCTTATAATGGAGAGAACTAGGTAATAATAATGCTGTCCCATCAAGGGCTATTCAAACAATCATATGCATTTAAAAAGATACTCTTTCATCTTTGAATAATTAGAGGACATTTCTATTTTGATAGTCCAGCAAGTGTTCACCAGACCTCCACAGAAAGCTTACTTTGTTCTTTTTGATGTCGTTAATATGAGTAGCAGTTTTATTTATATAGTACTTTAACTCTTCAAAGTGGTATTACAAAGGGTAGTTAGATTTTTATGTTCAGAGAGATTTATTTTTAAACAACCGTACTTTAGCTTTTTAGCTTAGATGCTTGATTGCACTGGGAGTTTTGCTTTGCTTCACAATTCAATATGTGCCCTGTCTAGTATAATTTGCTTGGAGAAATCTGCACATGAACCAGTAGATGATAGCTGTGGGAAACTGCATCAGGCCTGTGGATTTCTTGACAGAGCAAGAAGAATTTGACCTTGGCCAGACTGCTGTGTAGCTGTGAACATAAACAACTTGCAGAGGCTGAGAGAACTCAGGAGAAGCAGGAGATAAGAAACCTGGATGTGTTTGTACAGAGATGGTGGTTTGTAACTGTGGCAAATAGATGATTGTTTGTATGTAATGAGCACCAATAACGTTGGTGCACGTAGACTTAGGAAATATAGAAAAGTAGCTGTGTGAAAAAATAGAAGTTTCACTTTGATCTATTCGGGATCTTCACCTGCTTTTTATCATCCGTCCCAACAACAACAGCAACGACAGATAACTATTTGATGCAGGCTAAATTTGTGCTTTCCAAATTAAATGGCAGAAACCTTTTTTCACTGTTCTGCTCTGAACAAAGTATTAGCAGAATATTAACTGCGAATTGATTCGGAATTTTATTTGCGAGATGTGTGGCAAAGCAATACAACGGAGGTAAATGTTAAAAGACCAGTTTACTTCTACTCCTCCTTAAGTAAGTGGACTGAAAATGGTGCAGTGTTGGGATATATTACATTTGGCTTTGTGTTGCTCTAGTGTGTAACAGTCTTAAAAGAAGTTAGGTATGGCCAAAGAGGGTTGGATGATAAAAGCTTGCAGAGGACGAGTGAAGGAAGGGGAAGATACATAAGTCCTGGCTGACCCACGCTTGAATGTGGTATCTTTGTGGCCTGTGACGTTTTGACAAAAACAGTAGGCATGAAATTAATAACATTAATCTGTTTTCTTTTATAGTATTATACATTTAGTAGCTCATGATCAGTTTATGTGGTTTGTATAAAAGGAAGTAACTCCTCAGATTTTCTTCTCTCTGAGTCTTTTTTTAGGGATAGGGGCATAGTAATTTAGAATAGTTTTATAAGATTTATAGACAGAGTTCATGAGGAGAACACACAAAATGCTGTTTATGTGATTGGATATGTCTTAATTTTCCTTTGCTATATGTGATGTCTGTGTTTTGTTCCTGAAAAATCACCATTCACAGTCAATAGCTGTCTCCAAGGAGTGCTTCAACGTGTGTAATTTAATTTGATTCTGTTTGGCTTATGGTACCTATTTAATCTGGACTTTGTGGGTAAATTGAAGAATGGCCTATGTTTATGCACCTCTGTTAAGTTTGAGGGTTTGAGTGTTTTTCATAGTGAAGAATTAAATAAGATTTATTAAACAGCTGAATGTTTATTCAAATCTAATATACCCACCAGTAAAGTTCTAATTTGTTATGTGTTCATTTTAACTTAAAGTGGCCTAATTAAAGGCCTTTGGTTTAATTTTCTCTGTCCCACACTGTAAGTTTTAGGGGAAATGCTGGACAATGGCTCTCCAGAAATCTCCTGAATAGTGAGATCCTGCCCATCTGAACTGCTGACTCTGCTTCTCCTGCCACCATCTCTTCCAAAAACTGTTTGCTGTTAGTATGTGCTTTGGGAAGCCAGCACGTCTTCGGGTTTGCAGGATAAAACATGCTCCTTTTCAGGGCAAAGCCTACCTCAGTAATATAGTTGAAGAATACATGCATCACAATTTATTAACACACACAGTTTTGCTTCTTTGAAAGGTAGTGTCATCCCAATGTATTTGAATTAGCAAAGTTCTGTTCTATTATGGTATTGACAGGGAGGTCAAATTAAGGATGGAAAAAATTGAGGTTTTGCTTTTTTCATACTGGATTGTTTTAAATTGGACTGTGTGGGGAAATCACCTCAGCTAACCCAAATATCATTAGCAGAGAGCTGCATTTTAGAGTTTGTTATAAGTTTGTTGTACTACTCATCTGTAGTTGAGTTGTTGGAGATTCAATTGGTCTAAATTTTAAAATTTGATCTAGCAAAATATTTTTTTATGATTAAGGCTTTTTGTCAAAGAAACCCCTTCTGTTTAAGTTTTGCATAATTATTTTAATAAGCTTATACGAGGAATTAATTTATGCATCTCAAAGCTACATACGTGTTCTGATGTCCTGACAAAAGATGAATGCACGTGAACCCTTGAAAATATTATTCTGAAATAATTGTTGTGTTGTGTTTTTGAAAGTTGATACAAAATCATGTGTACTAGTCCAACATGTAGACAAGGATTTGGAAGCATTTGAGTCCTACCCTTAGCCCCCAGTGGTTTATGTATATTACACAAAGGCTCACCTCTTACTGTTATGTGTGAAATAAGTAGAAACAGGATTTTGATCTTGTTCCTGACTTTTATACGGTATTTAATTATTAACACAAAAATGCTTTCAGGTTTTTCTTCACCTAGAAATTGTGGAAATTGAGATACAGAAAGGTGTGAAAGTAATTTTCTTAGCCTTATGTAACTTGTTCATAGCAGTGTCAGGAATGGTGTCTTCAGGCTCCTGCTTCAATTTCTGTATTACTCTATCGTGCTAAAGATTTTGCTGCTTCCATATTTTTATTAGAAAGGGGAAGATATTTGCGTTTTTTGAACCCCTTTCTGATTTGGGGATTTGCTGTAAGACCAGGGCAATCTCTCCTGGAGAAACTAGCACACTGGATGTAGAGTTACTAGGACAAATTTGCTTTTCATGTGAATGGTTGCCAAGCTAGACTAAAAACTCTTTAGACATTACCTGACATCATGCATATACACAGTGGATATAATGAATAATAGTAGAACTACAGTGCATCACCAAATTTCCCTGAAAAAGATTTTTCTGATTTTGTTTATTGAACAGAGTGAGAGCGGGTGAACTTTATCAGTTTCAAGTATTTCTTTTTAACTGATTGAAAACAGGAGAATACACTTAGTTTCTGCTGGAGTGACTGGAAATAGAGCATTTTGGAGTTAGTTATATGTAGTATAAGTAAGATTCAATGTTTTCTAACAGCATGTGAAAAAGGTGCTGAATTGAGCAACAAGCATCAGTGACTCCCTCATGATTAAACCTATATTCATGTGTCTGGGTATTCAAAGGTCTGTGAAGAGGGAGTAAAGGTTTTAAAACTAAGTTGAACAGGCCTTCATTATTTTTTATTTCCAAAGGTCACACTGTATTCTGTCTTCAGCAGTACCGAACAAAGAAATGCTGTTCTCAAAGTGATCTTGCCTTAGAATTGTTTCTCCTTGAGTCGGCTGTTGTTGCTGTGCCTGCCTGAGTATAGGGAGTGTCTTACGTCGAGTGTCTCCATTTTCAGTGGAGAAATGTTCCCAGCTGGATGACAACTCCTGAACAGATAGTACCCCAGGACACAGTTGGGGATACACAGAAGGTAGTTTTACACTTCGATTCACACAGCTTGGAAATTGGATCTCATAGGAATCTTATTCATCTCTTACTCCTTTTTGAGCTGAAAATTATTTAGTTCCCTTTCTGTAATGGAAATTCAGTCTTTTTATGAAAAAACAATTGGTTTTAGTATTGAAGAGTCAACTCTTCAATTTTACATCTCAACAGACTTGCATTTCCAAGCGAACATGCTGATTTTAGGATTTGTATAACTGAAGTTGGAAGGAACCTCTGGAGATACCTGGTTCAACCCCTTTGCTCAAACAGGGCCACCTGCAGGCAGTTGCCCAGGGTCTGGGGGTGGAGATGGGAAGAGAAATAATTTATTTCCCTCACAACTTTGAGGGAAGGTCCATATCCTATCTTTTATTTTGGTTCTTGCAGAGAGCAGGCATTGCTATGTATAAATAACTGTCCTAAAATATTTTAATGTTGTAGCAGCTGGCATCAAATAGATTTTTTTTTTTGATAGTCTCTGGTTTCAGTTTAACACTTAACTGAGTACGTATCACATAGACTCATGTGAGTGAAGTTAACAGGATGTCATCTATTGATAACAGAGATTTCCTGTCCCTTTTCCCCAGCCTTCCCTCACCCTTTTTTTTTTTTTTTTTTTTTTTTTTTTTTTTTTTTTTTTTTGTGTTGAGCTTGGGGGTGGGGGTAGGTCTGATGCTGCCTTTGCTGAGCATGTGTTTAACAGATACCAGCTGGGTGATAGTAGCACTCAAAACACAGACTGGGTAAAGCCTAGCCACAGAGAAATTTAGGGCTTGGTTTTAAACGACTGTAAAGGAAACCTCTCAGCAAACTTTAGTTTGGGTAATGTGACTTACAAGAAATGAGTGATGTTGGGACGGAGGAGAAACTTAGTGTGGGAGAAGGTACACTGAAAAAACTGTTCCCTGGTGATGAGGAAGTGGCTATGGCAGCTTGACTTCTATTCAGTCTTTAAGTTATAAAAATTGTTGAGCTAACATAATTCCATTTTGAAGGGAAGAAGGCAGCTAGCATGATACATGGTTAATTGATTTTGTCTGCTAATTTATATGTATGTTTTATACAGAAAGGCATGTACAGTTGAGCTACAAGGAAACAGATTGTAGAGGGAGGACCAAAGCCTTACCAAAATGATGTAAATAGGTAAAAATCAATAATATAACTTTCTTTTTTCTCAACCGTGAAGTGGGCGTAGGCTATTCGGCCTGCTTAGTCTGAAATCAGCTTGTGATTTTCAAAATAAAATGAGCAGAGCAAGATCTTTGAGATACAGCAACATGGCTTTCTTGCCCCTAGTTTGAATAGGGAAGAACCATGGAAGCAATGTGTGGTCTAGATGTGTATCAAGAGAGTGCATTGTTAATAACATTTCCATGTATGTAAGAAAATGTATTAGTTGCAGAAAGGCTGAAGAAATCCTATGGCATTTCTTGGAAGGGTATGTCTGAAGGTGGTAGAGTTCTGACTAGTAATATTGCCCTGACGTCCTTCATTGTAAGTGGCCTGTCCATGTCGAAGGTGAATGTGGGCCTTTTAAGGCTGTACTTCGAAACTTATCAGCCATGCAGATGTCTAAGCTGCAGGGTTTAGTTATGCTTGGAAGAGCAGAATATTAATTTGCTAGACTATAAGTATAACATAGTGAGAGACTGACATTTTAACGCTCAGGATGTGTTCTGATGTGTAAGACTTGCTTCTTTTCTTGAAGAGCCTTTAATGAACTCAAGTCTCTAATTCATGTGTGCTTCTATCGATTAGAAATAACTCAGAAGATATTTTTGACCAGTCCTGTGTCATTACTCACATTGTGTTCTGAATGGAGGTGTGTAATACACTCATCAAGGAAAAGTGATTAAGGAGGACTAGTTACCTGAGCTGATCCAGCTGATTATGCCACCTGACATAAGTATTTGCAGTTCACTAGATTACAAATGGTGAGATTTTAGCCTCAGTGATGCAATTTACATGTACAAGGTTGTTAGTAAAAATGTGTATTTGTCAGTAAAATACAGAAGAGCTGGCTTTAAATTTAGCCAGACATATATAGGTGTAAATTTATGAGACACTTCTCTTCCACTAAATGTATTTGTTTCTTTTTAATATGGCAAGTATTGTAACTCCTTGGTGCTTTAGTCCTCTTCTGAATGATTTCCTTGCATTTGCTACAAGGTGTAAATAATTTTTGGCCAACATTTGGAGATATTGTTATTTCTGCTTAGGCAATTGCCAGATGTGTGTATAGTTAAGTTCTCTACATGCATATACTTCATTACCATGCCTGCTAACATTGGGGGTTGTGTGTGTTTGGTTGTCTGTCAAATTTATTTTACCACGTTTAGAATTTTAAAGCAAAGGGATAAACTTGTCTTTGGACAAGTAATATGTATGCAGAGAGAACTAAGTGTTTGAGAGAACTAAGTGTTTTCTAAAGGACAATGTATAATTTTAAACAGGGTTCTTCTTTAGGTAGTTGGGTTTGGGTGTTGTAAAAACGAACATAATGCTTCCAGACACCTTTAAAGTTGCTTGAAACCAACATGTGAAGTCTTTTTAGAATAAAATATCTTACTTTGTTTTCTATTTTAAAAACAAACAAACAAAAAAATCTACAGAACATTAGCATTTGAAGATAGTTAAAATCTCAAATGTAAATGTTCTTTTTATTTTCTTTCATTTCCCTAAAATATAGATTTTGACTTGCATTGTCTAACTTTTGGCAATGAAAAGCTTTGTTATTTTGAATAGTCATTACTCCCAGTCTGAAGCTGCTATTGAATTTAATTTTATATTCTAATCTTTAAAAACACTTGTGTCTATGTTCCTTCTTGTCAGTGTTATATCTTCTGGTTTTTGCTGTAAATGTTATGTCTGTGGTATTCAAATTAGGTTGTTCTGTAGGGTGAAATAAAGGCCCTATGATGAAACATAACTCTTCTGGCAATAGCACGCTGTTCTGGTTTTATGCTTTTTTAACTTGGAGACTTCAATATATGAACTTTGAAACTTTTCATTACTCTTTTAACTCAGCTATTTCTTTCTTGAAATTTTTTTGTGGTTCAGTAAATAGAGGATTTTATTGACACTGTGCCTCTCAGAACACTAAACTCTTTTTTTAAATTCAGTAGGTCCCTCACTGAATTTGCTTTCTTTGTGAGCCATACAAGTAGTAATCATGATTGTTTGCGATGCAGTCTTCTGAAAGAGCTTTCCATATAAGCTACAGTAAGCAGACCAGTCTTGTAAGCAGGCTGTGGGGGAATCCATGCCTTAAAGCGTAAGGTGAATTAAACCAGTGAGGATTGATCTGTGTCCGTCAATGCTGTCTGCACTCTGGAGCAAGAGGCTGTGGAAACGGGAGTGCAGACACTGGTTCAGCACCCACAGCTGTGGGAAGGCTGTGCCTGTGCCTCCCTTGGGTGGTTTTGTGTGTCATCCCAATATCCTCTGCAGCATCTTCTCCATAACTGTTTACCTTAAATTCACATTTATTGAATTTTCACTGTTTATTTCACTTTGGCAAACAGTTTACCATTAATGTGCTGGGCTATGAAAGGCATATAGTCAGTTCACAGATTCCATAACAGTTCTGCCCTTCAGTGTGGAGAGAAGGCCAGCTTTCATGAAACTGGAAAGTCTGCTTTGTAGGCTCCAAAGTTATGCCAAACAGCAGCACAGAGCATGTCAGTTCAACAACTTCTACCGTCAGAGAACTCAAAGAATGACTGTCCTCCTGCTTTTGCTGAAAATAGTAGGCAGGTTTATACTTCACTGTAACAGCTGTTCATCTCTATGTATAGTGCCAATAAAAAGAAGTATTTGTCATGGTCTATTTCTGCCCTGTGAGATGTTTGGATGAATTCTGCTAGCACAGCAGTCTGAACTACATTTTAAGTCCTGTTGATTAAATCTTGCCTTGACAGGGGCAGCCCCTTATTGAGCTGTTAGTGAGTTTGTGCTGAGCAGGAGCCTCTCCACAGTTCCAAACTTCCTCTCCTCTCACACAGAAGTCTTGCATAGGGAGGAATTTGGTAGGTTTCTAACTGTTTTTAAAGAGAAGTTTAAGCTTAAATTAGTAAAACACCTTTGTAAGACTTGGTATTTTTTTTTCCCGATGCCAAATGTAGTATAAAACTTTGTAAGCTGTGAAAGTTTAACCCTTCACTCCCCTTTCACTTCTAGAGCAGCTGTCTTGCGTCTGTCCATCTGATTAGTTTTTGTCTCTATAAGGAAGTGTTATTGGAATCCAATCAGGATATTTGTGTCCTTGCTTGACTAGCATATTGTTTTGGGCATTACACATGCAAATAACCAGTTGAGTCTTTGCATACACAGTCAGTCACTTCCAAAAGTGATGCTTCTATTTTATTTTAAAGATATGTATATGCTTTGCTAAGTCTAGTGTTTAAAGCAAGTAACATTTTCTGGAAAATGAGATACCCATCATATGACATGTACTGATGAAGACCGAGCTATTAATTTGAGAGTACTGGTGTATGACTTTATAATAGTAAATGACAATCAAAGTGAACTGAGGCTTTTTGGTATAATTAATTCTCCATCTGTAAACATTGGTTAAAATTTCCTACATGCTGTTACTTTGCTCTGGTATTCTTCTGTACTATTATCCTCTTCTCAAATTTTTAATATAAATGAAGATATATATTTTGAGACTTCCACCAGTTCTTTCATGTAGTGACCTGGGATCTTTACAGGACCAACTAAAATACTTACAGATACTCGCACCTTAAGAAATTAAACATAAACATATGGGTATTGCCTAATTTTTGTTCTTAGATTATTGTCAGAGTACGATACTACTAATCATGCATTTATTCCTGGAATTAGTGAGTCATGTGATTTCTTAAATAATTATTATTTATGTTGAATTGAGTCTGTAAAATAAAAAAGAATCACAGAATTGCAGAATGATGGTTGATGGTTGTAAGGGACCTCTGAAGCTCACCTGTTTCAACACCCTGCTAAAATCAGGCCACTTAGAGCCAGTTTCCCAGGACCATGTCCAGATGGCTTTTGTGTGTCTCCAGTGATGGAAACCCTACTACCTCCCTTGGCAATCAGTGCCAGTGCTCAGTCACTCTCACAGGAAAAAAATGTGTTTCTGATGTTGGGAGGGAACCTTCTGTATTTCAGTTTGTAGCAATTGCTTTTGCACCACTGAAGAGAGCCTGTCTCTTTTCTCTTTGCACCCTTCTTTTAGGCATTCTTATACATTGGTGGGATTTTACCTGAGCATTGTCTTGTCCAGGCTAAATAATCCTAGCTGTCTCACATGAAATGCTTCAGTCCCTTGTCTTTGTGGCCCTTTGCGGGACTTTCCACAGAAGCTGCATCTCTCTGGTACCGGGTAGCCCAGAACTGGATGCGGTGCTCCAGGTGTGGCCTCACAAATGTTGAGGAGAGGGGAAGAATCACCTCCCTCAGCCTGATGGTGACACTCCTCCTAAAGCAGCACAGCATGCCATTAGTCCTCTTTGCTGCAGGGGTGTGTTCCCAGCTTGTGTTCGACTTGGTGTCCACCAGCACCTCCACATCCTTTTCTACAAAGCTGCCTTCCAGCTGTGTGGCCCTCAGCATGTACTGCTGCATGAGGTGGTTCCTCCCTAGGTACAGAACTTGGCATTTCTTCTTATTGAATTGCCTGAGGTTCCTGATAGCCCCTTTTCAAGGTCCCTCTCAATGGGAGCACAACCCTCTGGGGTGTCAGCCACTTCTGCCAGTTCCTGTGTCATCTGCAGATTTGCAGCCTTGTTTGAAAGTCTTTAGGCCTCCCTGTTACAGTTTGTACAGAGCCTATGTCCCCTGTTTGACTGGGGCCTCTCTGTGGTAAATTAACAAAAGTAATAGCTTCTGCAGAAAACATAAACAAGGGCAAGTAGATAAATAGATGTCCGCTGCAATCTGCTGCTAGTGATTCTGCTAGTGAGCAGAATTGGCCAACAGAAGAAATCTTTTTTACTGAAACAGGCTAGTAAAGTAAAATTTGTGGTGATACAGGAAGAGAAAAGGAATTGCAAAGTAGTCTGATATATTTACCAAAATATTTTATTTGGGGAACCTTTTGGCCACTAAATTTGAGAATTTTTTTGTGCTAGGGTTCTTCAGGAGGACTCTTTTGCTGCTCTCTCCTTGCTGAGTTATTTTATGGTGGGTGAGATTTTTTAAAGCATTTAAATTTGATTTAGACTAGTGTGTTTTTTCTAGACCAGACTGTTGTCTAACAAATCTTTTAAGAAACATTTGCATTTGTAATAGAGAACTACAGATACTGACAGTTTCTATAACTAATTTTGAGTGGTCAAAGAAAAACATCATTCAATAATATGACTATTGTTTTTAAACAATCAGGAAAAGATTTTTCACACAGGGTTGCCTAGCACTGGAACAGGCTCCCCAGGGAAGGGGTCACAGCATCAAGCCTGTCAGAGTTCAAAAAGCATTTGGACTGTGCTTCCAGGCACAAGATGTGATTCTTGGGAATGGTCCTGTGCAGGGCTGGGAGTTGAACTTGGTGATCCTGATGAGTCCCTTCTAACTCAGCATATTCTATGAGTCTCTGTGATAAATCAAAGTTGTACTCTTATTTGACGAATATGAATTACCTCCATGACTTGAAGGAGATGCACTAAGTGGAACAGCCAAACATAGAAGTTGGATCTCTTAAGTACAGTGGACTGCTTTGTCAGGTTTTCTTTAAAGTTATACTAATATTTCAACATATTAAAGGCACTAATATTGAAAAAGGAGAAAAATTAAATTATTTTAGTCTGTCTCTGTAGGAAGGACACAATTTTAGGGTCCGTATTTATACAGCCTCATGACTGAGTTCTAGGGAAAGAGATGGTCTGAAGCTCAACACACTCAGGTGAGATGCAAGACAATGGTAGTAAATTCTTCCTTTTTTTAGTGTGACATTTTATCTTTTTGATTATTGTAGCCTAACCAGTAATGTAGTTGAAATACTTCTCTATTCTGTTCCAGTTCCACAAATACAGCCTTGCAAAGTATGCTGTTGATCTTTGCTTCATAGACTCTGTGCCAGAATAATGAGAATTTTTAAAAAAGATATCAAGTATTTAAACATTAAGAAAAGCAAGGATAACTTCTTTAGTTATCCTTATGAATTTAATTAAAAAAAAAATTGGAACTACATCCCACTTCTTTCAGGACGGGGGACTTTTATTCTGAGAATGTGCTTGATAAAATACCTCAGGACCCTTTTTGTATATATGCATTAGGATACAGTTTTCATTTATATCGTATTCAGCAATATATGTTATCATTGCACACTCTAACCTCAATATTTCCTAATAAATTCAGAATATTTTTTATTTTATTTATGCATTGTGTAGTCTCAAACTTCTTTCTGCTTAATTGCCTTATTCATTATGAATATTAAATTAATAATTTCTACTATGATGTTGGTAAAACTCATCACGGTAGCGTCTGAGTGTTTTGCAATAATAGTTTTTATTCAGGGCATTTGCATGAGGATAGCTGACAGTGGAGAAATCGAAAGAATGACAGTAAAGTTAAGCAGCCATTAATTTTGTTTTTCTAATCGAGGCATATCTCAAGGTTTCCACATCAGCATCAGTTCAGTCAGGAATTTGATAGTTGCAAAATGCTTTGTGAATGCCAGGTGACTTTCAGAGGCAATCCTTTCTGCTCTTGAAAGAGCAGGAATCTCTGGTCAGATCTGCTGTGCTACACCCAGTAATGGCTCACAATTGAAACAGCTTTCATTTACTTAATTATAGATTAATGACTTAAGAAGAGGCTGAGAAAATACTGTCTTTTCTTGAGGCCTGCTTTAATTGAGGGTGAGTTTCTGTTTCCTGATGCAGGCACATTAGAAAGGGAGAAGTGAGTTTATCTTACACATAGCCTCTTTAAAAATCTTGTTTAACTTCAGTAGATACTGCTGCAACCTGCAAAAAGAGCTGAGCATATACTTCTGGGAGTTTCTTTAATGTTTGTCTTGCAATTGAAATAGTGGAATTGGTTATAGACCTCTGAGACATGGTACAAAGAATAGCTTTGTCTCATTAATTGCCTAGCCTAATGGCAGAAAACCCGGGTATCAGTGTCTGTCTTTTTTTTGGAGATCATTCAGGAGTACCAGGTGAGGAAGACCAAGAAACAGAAGGTGGTCCAACTTCTAGAAGATAAGTAATTTGAAACATAAAGAATTGTACAATATGTTCTGAAATTCAATTGCTGTGTTGCCTGAGCACAGAACTGGATCTTTACCTGTGCTGATTGACTGTGGGAGGCTGTAACATTGGTTTTGTAATGGCTGTCTTTGCCATGTCCGAACGCCTTTCAATATTTCTGACGACAGACACTGATGCTGGTGCTGCTGACTGCTGAGGAGTGTCCTCCTTTATTACTCTCCGTTTCAGGCAGTGCTTTGAAATTCTGTTTTCCAGCTTACTTTTCTCCAGTGCCGATTTTTACTTCTGGAAGATAAACTTCAAGCTGCCTGAACAGTTAAGCTTCTGTGATTGTTTGATACTACTGTCCATGTTTATATGATCATGGACAACTGTTAGTATTATTTCTTTGGTACTACTAGGAACTTTATCATGAAGTATTTCATCTTTTTAACAGCAAAGGGGAGGATCAGTCTGCACAATTAATATAAAATAGTGTGCCTAAATATGGGTAAGAAAAACTTTTTTCTGATACTACAAACAAATGTGGTACATGCAGAGAGAGAATGCTTTCAGTGTTTCAGAGAAGTATATCTTCTCACATGTATCATGACTGTTCATTAATAGCTTACTGGCTATCTTCTAAGAAATGTATTTAAAGTATGTTTGTGTAGGAGGTTCTATTTTTGTGTGATGTGGTTCTTCTTTTACTGGGCGAAGGAATCTTCAGTATTCCTTTTCTGTATACGCTTACTGGTCATGAAACAAATGATTTTAAGCTTATAGAGGAGCAAGCAAAGGATTAATAATTCTTGGAAATGTTTATTGAGAAGGAAAAGATCTCTCATTTTGATTAATACAAGAATTAATCTAGTCAGCTGCTAGACAGAATAGCTTAATAATCCCCAAAGAATAGAGTGTCTTGACTAAAAAAATAAATAAACTGCCTTTTGTATTTCTATTAATTCTGAAACAGGCTGCATTATAGTAATCATCATCGTCATAATAAAATGATTAGACCTATTTGTTAGCTTTTCTCCATTCTCTGTCTTAAAAAATTCTTAACTACTGTATTACAAGGATGAATTTTGAATTACTTATAGCTGTCTTTTTAATCACACTTAAAATCCCTTGATTTTTAATCACTTCTCAAAAATTAATTTTAGCCAAAAGTGAGATGAAGCTGACATCTTTCTATGTTTAAAAGATGTAATTTGGAGTGAAAACGAATCCCCATCTCAAGGTAACAAAATGTCAAATGCTGTATCAAAAGTAGGTAAAAAAGAATCCCAGACCTTGTATTTGTTCTGTAGAGAAAATGCTTGCTCCTGGTGCCAAAAATAATGGACTTGATAATTTTAGGGAAAGTAAGTAATCAGAAAGAAAACATTAAGTTTTCTTTTCAAATAGCAAATAAATAATGAATGAAGGAACTGGTGGGTGATATTTCTGAGGCACTCCCAGGAACAGACAGGTAGACTAGTACTGTGAAACTTTTAGTTGTATAATCGGGGGGAAAAAAATCGGGGAAAGGGTGGCAAGTTATTTGTGGGAAAGAAATTTTTATCTATTAAAGTAACTGTGTGAAGTACCCAAGAGATGTCATAATGATCTTAACATATTGTGAAATAACCTAACTGTTTCAAAAATAGTTTTGGATTTGTCAGGCTTTCCACGTCATGGCAAAAGCTGCTGTGGTAACATTTCTGTGGCTGACTTGCAGGGCTTGTTACCTTGTGTCTTAGTTTGAAGGGAAACTAAGATATTTTATTGGCCAAGAAATAAAATAATCGCTCTTCTTAAATTTAGA
>JAWWEW010000001.1:18552124-18585817 GCA_035583185.1 Anabacerthia variegaticeps | reverse complement strand
GTTAACCACTGTAGTTATGCTAATGCATTGCCTCCAAGCTTTTGGAAGGAATTCAAAAGGTTTGAAACTATAACACCTTGTAAGAGAGTCAGTTCAGGTCCGAGGAGCATGCATGACGTGTTCTAGGTAGTGTGAAGTTCCAAATGCAAGTAGCATTGGTGGTGTACAATAGCAAAAGAAATAAAAGGATTACTGACAGAAACTGCTGTCAGAAAAGGGTTAACTTGCTGAAAATCATTGCCTTAATTGATGTTACCTTATTACTCTAATAAGTGTTTGTCATGGTTTGCTTGAATGTTTACATATTAATCAAATTTAATCAACTGTAGTAGTTTTCAATGAAAACAGATGCATGATTATTTTATACTTGGGATGATGGTAGTTGTCACAGACCTGTTGATAAGCACTGAAATAGCAGGTTTTCCTTGTTTCCTTTTTCTGTTCATAGCTTATTATTCCTAGGAACTGTGGCCAGCAGACTGATGTTTTTACTGTCTTGGCTTATTTTAAAAAGGAGTAGAAACACTCATTACTATGATTTGAAGAAAGTTACTGAAACAAAGTATTACACTTAATGCATAATAAAACATTGTAAGAGTGATGATACTATTGTGATTAATTTTTTTCCTGTCTTTAATGCCTCACAGCTGGCAAATGCTGGTTCTTAAAAATCTGTGTCAAACGGATGGTGAATTTTCTGGCACTCAGAATATTGCTTTAGGAAATGTGGTTGCACAGTTGAAAATCCAACTTTGTATTCCATATGTCTTCCTGCAGTCTCGTGCTTGTGTTTATCATTTGGAAGGAAAAAAAAAAACCCATGATTATTTCATGGACAAACTTTACAAAGTATTCTTGAGAGTCCCCGTGTCCTGAAAAGTTTCCGTATTAACTGATACAAGAAGTCATTCATTTTCTCAGTCAAATTTTTGTCTAAATAGTTTAAAAAAACCTGAAAAAATCTGTAAGCCCTCATGCATATAGGAAGCTTTCTAATGCTAATAAAAAAAATTAGTGCTCTAGATAAAAATTAATTCTCTGCATACAGTATGATTTTAAAGTGTTTGAGTTGTTGTTGGTTTGTGAAACAGCAAACACAAAATATGCCAAAAACAGATGCAAACAAGGAACAAGTTCAGTCATGCCAAGGTGTCATTGCTGTAGTGATCCTGGAAATCAATTAAGCATTTTCAATAGCAAGTATAAATTAGCCATGACTGTGTTGACTTCTTAGAGTTTTCTTTTCTTTCCTCTCCTCCTGTAGTCATAAATATACGTGAACCATGAGCTGATATTGTGTTACGTCTCAGGAAGAAGAGTCAAATTCCAGTGCTTGATACTGTTTGGCACGGTTTTGCTACAGCAGCTTTAATCTGTATTTAAACAGGACCAATAGTCCTTTGGTAGCATTACTTGGGTCATGAAAATGAGTTAAGTATCCTAACTTGGATTAATTGTTTCACTGATTTAATGAGATGAAGATGGTATGAAGTAATAGACTCTGTACAGGCTTTCATTTATAATTTGCCATTTAATTTGGATAAAATTAAAAAAAAAGATCTTCAACTTGAAGTATTTTGCACAGGGAAAAATTGTAGAAATTTTAAAATATTTTTAATTATCTTTCCTTGCAAAAAACTCCGTATGTAGAGATAGTATGTTGCCAGAATTTAAGGTCTCAATATCCTTGGGGAAAATAGTATCAGTATTTGTAAATACATATTCGTCCTTAACAAATAGTAAACAAAGAAAAACATGTTTGAAACTTGTTTAGGCAGAGATCACTAAGGCTCAGATGTTCTGGGTGAGAACTGTGAGCTCTGGAGGTGAAGCAACTGTAGTCTGGTTTGGAAGGTTACTTTTGATACTATGCTAACTATAATATATAGGCAACTCAGAGGCAATAGTGCAATTAATGTAAAGTTTTAATGCTATCTAATGTAGTGCAGCTGTTGTGAAAGTTTGTTGCTATAAAACTTCTCACAGGCACTCTAAACCTTGGAATATGGTTAAATATTCCCTTTCTTTTTGTTCAAATGAATGGTTATCCTCAGGGCTCTGAAAGGCTTTTTAAAAAAAATAAATTGTGTGTTTTGTACATGGTTATATTTGCTCACAGAATGAATAGTGCACTGTTCCTGATTACATGCTGTCTACTGTTTCACAATAGAGCTAAATGATCAGTATTTTGAAAGCAAAGCTAAGTGTTGTTCATTCATGTGTTGAGAGAGACTTCGCTATTGTGTGATCGAAGTTGTGGACATTTCTGACAGTGTAGTCTGACTTCTTGGTCATTGCACTGGAATGAAAAAGTAAACTCAGGGCAACAATTTGAGAAAAGATTATAACTAGTTAATACAACAGAGTTACAGACATAAGAGATTCAGGGAAATTTTGCTCTCTGGATGGTATAGATGGAAAGCAAAAATAATTATAAAAAAATTGAAAAATGTTATTGAAAAAAGTCAAAATACTGGCACAGAGATAGAGAATGTTTCCTTACAAAAGTGTTTGAACAAAAAGGATTTAATTAGACTGATCAGCTGTTTTCTTTCGTGGGTGTAACTTCTCTCAGTGTCTTTCCTGGTGTGTATTAACTCTTCATCTGTTTGCCCAGCCTATTCTGCCAGATTGTGTAATCATTCCACATGCCAGTGAGCAGCCTTCATTCCTGAGACATCAATAAAATAATTCCATCATTAACTGCTTCTTTGTTGCAGAATACAGTCCTTAATTTGTCACTTATAAATACTTTCCCTGCTTTTCTCTTTCCCCTTTCTTGATGACTCTCAAGCTGCACAGCAAGGTAGCAAAAAATAATCATGTAATTTATGTGGCTTTTTAATTAACTGGCTCTGATTCTGTTAGTTTGCTCTTCAGCAAAGTGAAAGGCTAGTTATTCCTTCGGAGGAAACCTCTATGATGTTTTGATTGGACTTTTTTCACGTAGGGCCTATGGTTATTATTGTCAAATAAGAAAAAAATCTAGCAGGGCATTTTCAACTGTAGTGACCGACCTGCCTTGCTCAGGAGAGTCTGTGCACTGATAGCCCTGTTTTAGTGGTTATTTTTCACTAATGCCACAGTAGAGAAGAGCAGGTTGGGTATCTTATGGTCTGTCATCCCTGTCATTCAATTTCACGGTGATGCATGTAGGGGAGGACAGAATGGGTCTCTGCCTTACTTTTGCAGCATCTGTAGGGAAAGTGGTGCATAGAGCAGAAAAGCTTCAGAGCTGTTTTGATAATGGTCCTGACTACTTGCACAGGTGGGTTTCCTCGCCTTCAGCTTTCGATACTACTTTCTGTTTGAACTCAAACCAAGCCACAAAACCAAGCTTGGGCTCTCTGCCCATTTTAGCCTTTACCTTAATAATGTTAAATTTAAAGAAAATTTTTGTAGATGCCAAACAGATTGCACTTTATAAGTAGAATGGGAAAATGAAAATACATAAAACGTGTTTCAAATACATGAAATCAGAAATTAAAATTTTATCTAAAATGACAGTTAAAGATACTGAGAACGGGTTCAGCTGTTATTAAAGAACTTGAGACTGTTTAAACAAATAGGTGGGGAAGTATCTAAGTTACATGAACAGTATGCTGTGTTAGTGTCAGACCAAAAGTAATTACTTCATTTACTAGAAGGGTCTTTGGCAAATATGTGAGCATACTTCTGCCATGGCAAAAATAGTTTATGTGAAGTTACAGACTGGGAGGTGGGGGTAAAACTTGTGCAGACTGTATCAGAATTTCACCTGTTCTTAAACTGCTATGCAAATACCAGTGGCGTGGTCTGGCTCAAACAGCAATGCAGATGCCATTTTCTTTCCTAGCTCATGCCTTCCAATGGGTAGAGGAAGGGCCTGGAACCTTGGTTTTCAGCCTCCATGTAGTTTCATGTCAGCCCCTTAGACCACTTTTGGTACACTTGCTATGACTTCCTTTGATTAATTTGCAGTACGCAATCTACAAATAGTGACTTTTTTTTTTTTTTAAAGCAGTTAAATGAGATGCATCTCTTTAGGACTGGATGCAGCTTAAAAGGCCTTCATGGGCTTGCTTGTACAGATCACATGCAGTAGTACTTTGCTATTTTGTTTTTATTACAGGAATGAGGACCTAGAAAATATATATTTTTGTAGCTGTTTCATCTCCTATTGCAAACTGAAAATGCATTGGGAATTGTTTATCAGCTCTGGAGGTGAAATGACTGCTTAGTAAAATAAACCTGAGTAAAATGCTTTCTGTATCATGTGGTGTAGGATAACCTTGTACCACTTTGACAAAATGATTCTGCTCCTGGTGGTGTTAGTTTCATTCCTGTTCACGGGTGAAGAAATTGTAAAGAGACTTGTAAAGTTGTGCATGTGATAAGTGAAGGGAATGGGGTAAGATAGTGCTGAACCTTTTGGTTTTGCTGGCTTCTTGTTGTTTTGTTTTGTTTTGTTGTTTTTTGGGGTTTTTTTTGTGAGATGGGAGGAGATGGTGGTTTTTTTTGTTGTTGTTGTTTTTTTTCCCATACAGGAAGGGAAGAAAGTGGAAAACGGTATTTGGGTGGGGACTATATATTTTCATTACGTCTGGTCCAGTGGCGAGATAAAACTTCCAAGCAGTTTTCCATTTGTTGTGTGTTTGTAGAGTCAGAATTTTGTTTCAGTATTGTTCTTAGTCACTTTTTCTCCACTTTCTGCTCTTTATGAAAGGTAAAAACAATAATTAAAACTCTAAACATTCTTAACCTGTTCTCTGCTTAGTGAAGACAAACTCTGGAGCTTTTCTGTTTGCTGCATAACTACTTGATCATTTGTGTAAGACAGGTGCTGACACCTTCCTTACTCAGAGTCTAAATGATCCACTTAGGATGCACTAGAATACTTATATGGTGTTAGAGGACTTCCAGTCTTGATTTATAGTCAAATAGTTTAATGTTAGTGCAAGACTCAATGGAAAAACAGGAAAATAACCGATCCTTTTTTTTTTCGTCAGAATATAAACAAGAAGACTTGCTAACTCTCCAAAAGCATTTAAATGCACTACTGCTTTTGGCACCCAAGTACCTGTACAGCTCTATACATCATATGGCTTTAGACTGACCAATTACCCCTGGCAAGCTTTTTTTCTCCCTTACTTCAAGTAGCTATTTACATATGTCCAAAATTGTTTCTGCTTTCTATTTTCACTTCCCACTTTGACTTGGCAGTGTTTGACATGTGCTGGGTACAAAGTAATTAAGTGGTAGACATCTGACTTCTCTTACCTGTAAGCCAACAACCTCTGTAAGGCAAGAGCACGTCAGTGATTTTAAACTGAGAGGAAAAAGCAATCCCAAATACACAATTTTACAGGAAAATCATGTATGGGAAAGTAAAAGGCTTTTCAAAGGAAAGAACTTGCACAAACCAGTACTGACTAGAGTGGCTCTAACTAAGCATGTGTCAAAATTAGGTACCATTAAATACCTCTGTTTTAAGAAGTGTTGCAACCTGGTAGGGAAAACAATTTGCTCATATTTTTTTTTCTGAAAAATCTGTAAGACTGAAAAATTCATTTGGTGTTCTGAGTATTAGGTTGAAAAAAGCCAACCCCAACACCAAAAACCCAAGCCAACCTCTGCCCCTCAACATGAAAAGAAATGCCAAACCAACCACCCCAAAACCTAGACCTTTATTCCTGGTAGGATCTGTAATTGGACTGCTATGTTGGGAAGCAACCCATTTTGCATCAGCTCAGACTTCTGAGGAGCTGAATTAGAAAACTGCACCCCAAAGTATAATTACATTAAATGATTTCCAGTGTGGCTTATGCAAAAAGAAAGCTACAGCCAGATTTTAAACATTGTTTTGAAACTTTAATACCACCTGACAAATCATGCATGGAAGAATCATTCTATAGGTTTTGATGCATTTTTTTTCTGGTGGATTTGTGAAGTTTCTCCACACAGAAAGCAGTCTGGTGATTGTTTGCTTACTTTTAATGAAGGGTGTGTTGTTTCCCACCAGCTCGAATTTTGACCCTATTGAATGGGATAGAAATTGCTATGCATTCATTGGGGTGCCTAATTATTCCATATGGAAACTGCTGTTGATTTTAAAATAGGAAAATTTGGAACAGGATGTTCACATGTAAAGGAAATTCAATGGAACTTTCACTTTTGTGAAGTTCTTTGGTTTTGTCACTTCTAGAGGACAGATTTTTTTTTTTTCCCCCTCTCAAGTGTCATTTGAGCAAAAATCTTACTGATGTGAGAGTTCAAGTGAACAAAGCAGGTACAAAAATTCCACACTTTAAAATAGGAAGAGGTTCTTTAAGTGGTCTCAACAAGTATTGGGTATCAGAGGAAAAAAACAAGTATCAGTCCTTCATAAAGTTACTTCTATTTGTAGGTAATCTTAGAGTATGTAGCACTGTTTCCTTAGTATTTGGGTTATGTTATTTTAAAAATATTTTATGGTCAACTCTAAAAAAAATATGCAACTTAGTAAGGATATTCAAAAAAGAATTTCTTTTCTGCAAACTCTCACGGTTTTATAGTTTACTACGTGTTGCCACCTTTCCTGTAAAAAGAATGGGAGCACTGGGAATTCAAGTGGACTTCACAAAGTTTGACATTTCTCCCTTTTTAGGCTAGGAACTGGTTTACCTCTTTTTAGAGCAAAATTTAATGCCATATAAACCCTAAAATATCTCAACCTTTATCAAAACCTGATGTTTTCATTCTTGGTTTGATTTTCTCATGCATAACATCTGATTACTTTAGATAAAAGCTACAGATGTAATTGTATTCATAGTTCTGTATATTTGTGTCATAGTTACATTCTGAGATAATGGAGTGTTTTCAGCAGATGCTGAAATGGCTTTGTGCTTTTGAGAGTGAATATTCAGGTTTTGACACTATGAAATTTCTGGTACATTTTTATTAGAAATGGTGCGTGCTGAATTGTTTCTTGCCCTCTATTTAGAAACACAGTCTGTTTTTCCTTTACACTTTTTTTCTTGGTTGCAGATGCTGGTACTCAAAACTGAAATATTTTCTTCAACAGAAATGAACCTTGCAGAAGTTTGAGTTGGATCACCACTAACCTTTCCTTATAGGTTAGCTCTGCTATTTTTAGGCTTCCTTTTTAATTGATTAGGCACTTGGACATTTGCTGAATTTCACTGTTGTCTGTGAGCATTAAGAATGTTCCTGAGTCAGATCTCTGGTTACCAATTCTCCCTCACTGTCATTTCCATTCTAACACTTATGGCCATTTATATGTTCAATAATAAAAGGGGCTCATGCGCGTTGTGTGATCCTCAGGAGTAATGGTGTAGACGTGTATGTCTAGCAGGACATGCCTTTCTCTAAAAGACAAGGAGATCTGATCCGTATGGCCTGCTGGGAATGGGCCCCCCTTGAAGCTGTAACCCAAAGGGGTGTTGTGTGGCAGAAGTCTAATTGGGTCTAGATCGGGGTCATGCTGAGGTACCTGGCTCCAGGCAGGAGTGCTCATTCCCTGGCCCTGTTTCATGTCCTAATACAAGGAAATACACACAAGCCGGTGTGGTCAGGACTGTTGAGTGCTTGTTAAAAATATCTTGGCCTTTTTCATTTTTTCTTAAAACAGAGGAAGCGAACTTTAGCCATATCTGCTGTAGGATATAGCAAACACTGTTTGAACTATTCATTTTAGCACCTTATTTAAAACAAATAGTCACCCTGTTGTGGCATGTTGCAAATCAGAGGTTCATGAACCCCTTCAACAGGTTATTTACATAAAAATAGTCTTTGGTGAAAGAAGGAGCAAAGACTCCTTGTGTGGACTCCAGGGCTTAGCTGGAGCTGGTTTTTCTCACGAGGTGGGGAGCACTGCCCAGGCTGTGACCCTGTTTGTAGGCAGTGGCAGCAATGGAACTGCTGCCTGTTCCTACTTTTTCTAGGACATGCTTTGGTTGCACAGAGCCATGAGCATGACTTATGGTTAGTGCAAGGGAAGGCTTTTCATTCCTGAAGGGACAAAACATGTAATCTGATGTAAGGTATGTGAATGTATTACTGGTGTCTGATTGTAACATGCCATGCACCCAAGAAGTCTTAATTGCAACTGAGAACATGAAAGGGAAGTGTGGGACTGGGGGCAGCACTCAAAATGTGTCTAGAGTCTTAGTGTTAACAAACACATGCACAGTTGAGTTCGGTTTACAGTGTTGGAGAGGAAGTGGCTTGCTGTTGTTGTCTTACAGAAACATAGAATGGTTTAGGTTGCAAAAGACCTCTGAGGTCATCAATTCCAGCTGTTAACCCAGCACCAGCTCTTAAGCTAACAGTCAATTACAAACATAAATATATTTATGTCTGTGTGTATCTCAATGCCCTCTGATACCAAAGGGCATACAGGAAAGAACCGGTTTATTGGTTATATAGGTAACTGATACTTACCTCACTCATACTTGTAGCAGAAAAATACATTTCAAGTCAGCTGAATAAATGTTAAAATAAAGGTAAGTAATCTAAACAAAATACCAAAGGACAGAGGTGAGTGTAGTAGGCTAGGCAGATGATATAAAGTTAAAAACAAAAGAGGATGTTTTTTTCATATAATGTGCTAATGTGACATTTACCGCGCAATTTACCACACAGAAACAGCATACTGTTTTTATGACATGGATTCGAGGTAAATCCTACCATATACTGTGTATATTCTTTGTATTATGATTTGCATGACTTTGGTAATAAAAGGATAATCTCATCCTGCGCAATGAAGCATAACTAACCTCAAGGAGAGATTTTTTGCAAGTTGTACCATCTCCAGAGGGTGAATGATGGTGCAGAAGGGGCAGTAAGTGCCCCAAGGGTATTCCAGAACAAACACACTTGTTCTGAGGGGGTTTCAGGAAGCCAATACCCTCCCCTCATCACAAGCTGAAACTCTTTCAGACATGGAGAAATGAATAGTGAAGCATTCCCCCTCTGTCTCTCTCCACAGCTATGATGATAAAAATAACAATTGTAAGTACTTAAATACCTGTTGTAGAGGGTTTGGCTGTGGGCTGTATGAGGAAGAAATGGTGTTATATGGTCATGGCCTTAGACATGTTGGCCTTGAATCATAGGGAAGTAGCACCTGCACGCTTACTTGCGGCTGTACAAAGCTGCAGTTGGTGATATTTTACACTTGGTGGTGGTCAATTTGCACAGGCGCGAGCGTGGAAAGCTGGAACACCACAGGAGAGGCTCAAGTCCACAGCCTGCAGCAAAATGTCTGTGACCTTACGCACCTGCCTGAAGGGTCACAGCTGTACCAGAGAGATCCTCTTCAATGTTCTCCATTTTGACTGATTAAACTTTGTATTTGGTGGCTCAACTTTCTTCTGCCGGAAACGCAGTCTCCTTGAACACATTCCTGTTGCTTCATCTTCATTCAAATTTACCCTTAAGTGAGCTGAGAGTTTAGATTAGCAATGGTTTATTTAGCATTGCCCTTTCTGTGAGCTGTGTTGTCCCAGTGGCATTTTGCTTAAATATGCTATTAAAAACATTCAAGAGAAGCTAGAGCAGCCTCTTCAGAACTAAGTACTTTAAAAACATTTTGTTACTTCCACAGTTGTGATTCCTTGAGTAATCTTGCAATTGCAAATTGAAGCTGCTGCTTAGCACAGTCTCAATCCAGAATTATTTACATTGTTCTTAACATATACTAAGGGCTTGCTTTTGGGAATAAGTATTCTCCTAAAAATTTCTCCTAAAAAATTCTCTCTAAAAATTTGGGAATACATATTCTCCTAAGAGAGTTATGTACAGCTAGTGTGAGTGGTTGATGAACTGCTCAGTGTTAGTACATTGTTGCTGTTATTACTACACTCTGCAGCCAGACTGTAGTAAAAGCAAGAAATGGAAAACTCAAACTGAGAGTTATTCTTCATGTACCTGTACACTTTGACTGAAATAAATTTTTCAGATATACTGAGGTCTTACTTAGCTCTTGAAATCAAAACTTACTGTGCCTTGTTAGTCATGAATCTTCTTGTACTAGCAAGCGAGCCTGCTGTGGATCATAGGTGCAATTAAGGTGACTAAACGTGGAGGAGAATGTGAACTATAAAGTTCTGAAGGAATAATTAGATACATAGATTTTCCTTTTTTCGTTTCTACCTTTTTATCCTTTTCTCATTTTCGGCTTTCAAAGGCTTTTATTGTATCCTCCTTTAATCCCCACCTTTTTAAAAATACATGTTTTAATGTTCTACTCATTTCCTTCTTCTGCTGTTTTTTTCTCAATACCTTTTCTAGATCTCTTTACCTTTTAATTAACATCACTTATTGCAAAAGAAAAGTTTCTTCTGCTAGATAATCTTTTAATATTCTGGACTTAAGCGATGAGTCACTAAGACAATACCAGCCAGGCCTTTTAATCCTCAGGTTCTTTGGAGGAGTATTTGGGAATTTTTGTTTTTAGGGGATTAACAAAGAGTAAGGTTCTTTCTCTTCCTAACTGTTTACTGTGATCTGTTGGGATTTAGTCTGGTATGAGATCACATGAGTGCAATGCACTGAGTATTTCATGTTTTGCTTCAGTCTTTTCCATGGGTGAGCATTCTCTTAGCGAATGCTCTATGTCAGATACTACTTTATCTTCTGTACTAAAGAGGGGTCTTTTCCTTGTGGGGCTATGGAATGTGGCTTGGTGGGTGGGAAGCAAGAAACCCCATGAAAACTATTCGGCCTTTGCCTTCTCTGTTTCCCCTTTCCTGTCTGTCTGTCACAGTCTTTCCTCTTTCTTCTCTGGGAGCCAGATGAAAAATTTACTTTCAGCCATTAGGGAATAGGAGGAGTGAAGAAGTACTGTGGGACTTCTGGTGGAAACTGGTGTACAGGGTGTTGCTTTTTCTGGGAAGCTGTCCAGGGCCAGGGTAGGCTGTGCAGACTTGGGGCAGAAAAATTCTCAAGAATGCTGTCTTTTTGCTGGTACAGATTGAGATGTTTTTAAACTTGGCTGCACAAGCTTCTCCAGTATTAATTCTTGTAGTTAGCTGTAATAGTGCTTATTTTGGTAACGATTTTTTTTCAGTTACTAGTTGACAGAGGCTTTGTAATTTGTTGAACACTAAGATCAAACGACAGCTATTGAACACAAGTATTTGTTACAGTAACTCAGGTAAGGCTCATAACAGGAGTAGTATTTATGGCAACTGGTACATTTCAAATGTCTCTTACGTGGGGTAAAAACTGCTGGTATGGGTGAAAATGTTTTTCAGCGCCTAATATGCCACACCAAGCAAAGCTCTTTGTCAAGGATATTTCAAATGGTGCCAAACCTCAGCAGGCCACCTGCCATGGTAGCTGGTACTTGGAGCTTCCCAGAGATGGAAGGAATGCACTTTTATTTTCTAGTTCTGTTTCTCTTCACTTCAGATGTAAACAGTGGTCTTATTATTGATAGTATAAAAGGACAACTGAATAAATGGTGTATGTTGGAAATTAATGCTCCTTTCTTTTCCCAGAATGACTCTGAAAAACCAGAACTGGGAGTATGTTTTTGACTGTGAATATTTTAGCCCAGTAGTTCTTAAGAATATATATATATTTAAATTTAGCTGCAGCATTTAAGTAATTAGGAAAATTGAAATGTTGGGTCCACAAACTAAAGCACATTAAAGATAGTATATACAATTTCATGTAGTCTTAATGTAAGTATTTTCAGGTGGTGTGAATCTGCCAGGATATGTAGTACAGTGATTATAAGGAGGATTCAGGAAAAAGTGACTAGAAATTTACCACTGGATTTCATAGTAGTCCAAGATTTTAGTTTGTTTGTTTCAACTTGTGTCTGCTGTTCTTACTTGCTCTGGTAGCAAGAGTTAGAATGCCTTGGTGTTTGAGAGGAGAATACTATTGAGTTTAGTTTTATATTCCTGTTTCAAAGGAACTCGTTTTCAGAGGCTGGTTGATAGTTCCAGAAATCCATAATCGCATAAAGTGTTTACTTTTGCAAGTAGCAAAGTGAACTGTATTGCTAGGAAAAACTGCACAAGTGTTTAGTCTCAGGGGAATAAAAATCGGGTGTGACTGTTGGAACCTTCATTCCTTAAAACCTATTTTTACCAGAAGGAATTTTACTGTATTTTATTTCCAGTTGTGATTCTATTCATGTATGTTGTTTTAATAGCTTGCATGTGATAAAATTTAGCAGCGAGTAAAACATACAGATTTTCACATCGATGCTTGGAATTTGGATGTTTCCACTCCAGCTGTGGTGTAGTAACCTTTTCTTATCCTCTCTGGACTCTTGCCCTCTATGAGCCTTTTTAGGAATGCTATCTTACTTGGCTCTCACTATTGAAGCTGACTGTCTTGGAAGACATCTGTGATTCAGCTTCACCATCAGCTCTTTTAACACTACTCATTTTTTGGTTCTTGTTGCACATATAATTTTAAATTACAGAATAGGGCTCTGCTTCTGATCAGCCCTGGTACTTCTCTTGATCTTTGCCTAATGCAGATCAAGAGATGCAGATCACCATCACCTGCCCTTCCCTCCTGCCAGAGCTTGCCAGGCCACCCTCCTGGTGGAACACAGCCACCACCCTCATGATACAGGCTGTGTTTTGGACACCTTCAGCTTTCAGATCTTATTTATGGGAGTGAAAGAGTTATTGTCAGTGTGTAGGATGCTTCCATTCACTAAGGCATCCAAAATGAATTTATGAATGATAAGTTATTAAAAGTTCTGTGCAATCAAATTGTAGGAGAGAAATCAGTGAACTTAAGAATATAGAGGCTACCCCATGAACCAGGTTCTTAAGTACAGTGTCTTGTTTTTGAGACAGACTGATCTGAACCAGAATAGTCATTCTTGTTTTCAGCAGTGAGCATAAGGAGGATACCTAAGGAAGAAAAAATGGGGCAAACATGTATAAATTAGTACATTTCCCTAGTACTCTCCCAGTCTTTGGCCCTTTTTAGCTAAGGGATTTCCTAAACCTGTTGTGCTTTGTCACTCTAGTAAACTTCAGTGAAGCTGCTCTTCCTTGTGTTTTCCCAAGGTTTCCCCTCAAACCTGTTTAGAGTTGCCTCCACAGCGTCCTTAGCCAACAACTTCTGTGGATCAGGGACTTTTTGAGCCTGCTTCCTGTCAGCGTCATTAAATGTTCTAGTTACTGTCAGTCCTCATCCATCTTCCTTGTGCCACTTGCAATTTGTAGACCTCTGTCAGTGTTCCTCTGTGGTTACTCATCCAAGGTGAAGAGTCCCAGCACACTCAGTTCCTCCTCAGTTTGTAGCTGTTTTTCACCTTTGATTTCGTACGTATCTGGTTTGATAAGAGATGACTGTGATTCTATATGGTGGCATAATTATTTTCTGTTTTGTTCTCTGTTGTTTTGCTAATAATTCATAACATTTGATCTGTGTTTTTGTTGTTGATGAGCACTGAGCTGATATTGTTGTAGAATTACCGATCATAATCCAAAGTTTTGCTTCTGAGTGGCAGTGGACAACTCAGAGCCTGCCCTTTTGCACATCAGGTCAAGATCATTTTTTTCGCTACATCGTTTTGCCTTCATGCATATTGAGCTTCATCTACCATTTTCATTGTTCAGTCACTCTGCAGATATTTGCAATTTTTGTCAGCTTTATAGCCTTTGAATAGCTTTGTGTAATTTGCAAACTTGGTTGCCTCGCTTTCCCTGTGAATCTCTGCAAAACTCAGATGGTCCTTCCCTCCATGTCAAGCACAAATGCTTAATGCCTGCCCTCCGGTTCCAGATTTTTTTGCCCCAGTTATTTATTCATCCCAGACCATCCCCCTTATGTCATGACTATTTACCTTCCTTTAAAACGTTTGATTGTCTCCCATGTTGAAGTGTCTGTGTATGAGAATACTGCCACTGGTTGGAAGCAGCAGGGGATAACCTGTGTTTGTACATGTAGTCATTGAAATAAGAGAAGCTTGTTCATGTTGAAAGGGGAAAAAAAATTAGCAAGCAGATCAAGGTATAAATTTCTGCATTAATTACTGTACTTTAGACCTAAAAAAGGAAAATAATTTTTCACAAAGAACCTTTACATCTTTTTCATTTTGTTCTCTTCCTTTGCTTTGCGTGGGGGATAAGGAGTGAAGAAACAAATTGCTTTATTTTTATTTGTATGGACAGCTTCTGTTCAGAAATTTTACATTAGTACTTCCTGAATGTAAAGATTCTGCCTCAGTTTCCCTGAAAAATACACCTATCTGTCTAGCTACATACTTCCCTTTTTTAATAACCTGCTTTTACCCAGTCCAAATTACTTATTCGAATGTTTCAGCCAGTTCTATTTCTTTTCTAACTAGTATGAAAGCACACATCTTGTTATAAAGAGGAAATCTATCAGACTTTTCCCAAGGTCTATGTTGTAATCCCAGCTGGTACCAGATTGTTCCTAATTGCCCTTCTAGATTCACTGACCTGATCCTCATGGGCTGTAAGTACATACAGCATCATGAAACTATTTCAAGTAGCAATTTGGAACCAAGTATTTGATTTTTATTTCCTTGCTGTTCTGTACAGATAAAGTTCCTAACACAATGCGGCAGCAATGTATCTGGATTTAAATGGGTTAGATGTGCTCCTGATATTTGAGAGGACAGGAGGCTGATTGCCTCCGGGTATATATGAAAGGGAATAGGGTAGATTTGTGTTGTTTACTGTTTTGGCCAGGGACATAGCTTTCTTCTCTCAATGGAAGTCACTTTGCATTCTCTCAGTAAATAAAAATGCAGTGATTATTCTGAGACCCACATAGAGTTTCAGAACTTCATGTATCTTCTTTTGTATTTTTCTGTGCCATATGCATTTCTGTGACACTGCTTAGCTATGCAACACATGATTTTTGTTATCTGAATGTTGCAAACAAGCTGCATCTCAGCACTAAGTAATGTTTAAATCATTTTCAGTGAATGATTTCAGGTGAATTTTATTAAAGTGAATCTGAGGAAATGGAAATTTTTATTATATCTTTGATAGGAATTCAATAACTTGAGAATTGGTTTGAAGGCTGATTATTATATTTTGGTGGATAATGCAGCTCTCACTTGGATTTCCATTTTGATAAATACTATATTTTCATGTAGTCTAAAATACTCTTAGAATGCTTTAATGACAGTGCTTAGAATGTTGTAATGAGAGTGTCTGTCTACTCAGAATCTTATTTCGGGGCTTAGGGTCAAAATTCTTATTTTATATATTTGTAGGTCTGAAAAAAATATATTAAAATGCAGAGTTGGAGAGTTTCTCTACTCATTTAATGATGATATTTTTGACAAGAAGATATATGGAATGAAGAAGGTTAGTTTTTGTAAAACAATGGGTTTTGCTTTTAATGAGGGATTCCTACCACTGCCACAGAACAAAAACATAGAAGAAATTACACAAGACAAGAGTCTCAAAAAATAAAATCCAAGGACTTAAGAAAGTGTTAAGTTCTAAGGCAAAATGTGCAGCTTAGTATTTTCTCTTGATCAAGTCTCAAAGCAGCTCAATCAGGAAACTTCCCTTTTTACCAGTCTTAAGAATGGTGGAACAGCTTGTTGACTTGCAGTATTATTGACTTGCAGTCAATAGAAATCATGTGCAACACAATAGGTAATAGGTACTGTTGGAAGTTATAGCACTTTTAAAAATAATCTGAAAAAAATACATCAGTTTGATACCTCTGTACACTCCTAATGCATGAAAATGAATGCTAAGTTATTTTAAAATTTCCATTCAAATCAGTTATCTGTATCAGAAGATCTCATCAGTAAAAATGCTATTACACTTCTTGTGACTCAAAAACAAATTAAAATCCATCCATTTAATTAAAACCCATCTATTTCTTTCCATCTGGCTTCTCTAGCTTCTGACTCCTTTGCTCTTGAATGAAGCAGCTTGTGTTCCTTTCAGAGTTTGTTGTGGGCTTCACTGAGAGAAATGGAGAAGAATTTTCTTATTCTACTCGTTTTGGTATTAAATTCCCTCCACTTAACAATTAGAGTTGTGTCCCACAGCTGAAGGCTAGCTCAAACTGCATTGTTGTCTGCCAGTGTTTCATGTATGGTTTAGTCAACTACCCATGAGCTGAGAATTAGGAGCTGAGAGCTTTGAATTTAGTTTTGGGCCCTCTTGGGTAAGATTTCCCTCAATTTCATCATTTGGCCAAACTTTTATAATTTTACCCAAGATTAATGGGAGGCACGTACGATCCAAAGACCATTTCCTGTTAAATAACAAATTTGGATTTGGAGAATTGTATATGTGAAAAATATATGCATAATATAATATGTATATATGCATATTAGTTTACCCAAACTTTTTAACGTCAGCCAGTCCTACTTTCAGAAATGGCTCAATTGTGTTGCAGATTTTTTCCACAGTCATTGAGTGTGATGGGAGCAGTAAGCCTGAAAAATTTTGCATTAACTCTTTTAACAATCAGAAGGATTTGCCTTAATAAGAAACCATATTGTTGCAAAATTCAGGAGGTTTTCAATTCAAGTACTTTATATTGGCTGTTGCTAAAGATCTTAATTTTTGTGGTGTTTCTTTTTGGTTTCTTGTCTTAGAGAACATCATAACAGCATGTTTTAAGGTGAGGAAATAGAGTCTAAACAGAAAATTCAGAAAGAACAAGCCTGAAGTACTGGACTATTTCTCTGTAGGAAAGTAGCACACCACAACCCATTAAAGTGAAGTGTAATCAATTGTTTCCTTCTCAGAGAGGAAGCAGATGGGACATGAAGAGATTTACTCAGGGTGCTGGATGGCACGTGTGCTTTATTGGTATTTGCACCTCACAACCACTGAGTTTCCTGAGTTTTTGCATGACAGCAAACTAGATGAAGCATGACACAGAACTAAACCACTTTCCTTTGCTCATGCTAGATTGCTGTCAAGCAGATAAAGCATTTAGTCACATCACTGCCTCCTTGTGCTATCCTTGGCCTTTGGGCTGCTGTGCTGGCTGTGGCAGGATTTGTGTCAACCTCAGCCTTGTATCCCTTCCAGAGTCACTTAAGTTGCTCCGTGTATAGAAGTGTCCCTTTTTGCACACAGCTTTGCTTGGCCTAGCACAGTTGTGCTCTGCCCATGGCATAGATAATCTCCAAACCAAGTAATTCTTACAAGAATGAAGAGGGTAATGATTATGTGAGGAAATATTAACACTTGTTGGTACTATCAGTTATACCTCTTGTACGTGGATAATATGAATTATAAGTAGGGATCTCACTTTGCAATAAAATTTAAGATGTTTACTGGCCTAATCAGGTACTAAGAATTTATACCAACCACACCTATGCCTTTAAGACTGCTTATATTGACCAAGTGTTCTTCTGAATATTCCTTCCACACGAAGAAAACTTTGTAAGATGGTGAAAGAATGCTGATTGAGTCTTCCTTGTTTCATACTAATTCACTAATATTTTTTAAAATGTTTTACATATTTGTGTATTCAGTGACTTAAGTCAACTTTTCAAAGACAGTTTGCTGTTGTTCCTGAGGAATTCTGTGACAACTTTAATTTCATTTATACATGCAGATATTTGGCTTTACACTTAAGGTGGCATTCAATTCTTAGCATTGGATCTTGGTAGACACAGATGTCTGCAGGAGGAAGATGGAGGAAGCAGAACAGTGTTTCAACGACATGCTGATAATGATGAGCACGATAGTGCAGAAGCAACTGACTGTTAAAAGTAGCAAATAAAACTAAACAACCAGTGTCCAGCTCTTCTTTTAAATCCCTGTGAGTATGTTAAACCATGTATTTTGTAAGGATGATCTAGTAGCTCAATTAAAAGTTTTGGTAGTAAAATCAATAAATCTGTTAGCTCTTAGTTTATGTTGGTACTTAAAATGTCATAGGATTGACTACCTTTGACAAAGTATACTTGTAAATATTCAGATCAGTTTTATGCAAATTTCTTTGAGAGAATAGCATTCTATAGAGGCTTTTTTTTTTTTGAGTCCTTTTGCCTAAGTAATTAGAAATATTAGCTGTGGGTACAATTATTAGATCTTTAGCTTGTCAACACACCTTTTTTCATTTTTGATGACTTGCATTCTGCTTTATGGAGACTATATTTCCTGTATTTCTTATTCCTGCTAGCACTCCTTACGTTTTCATGGATGTATTTGTTACTTCACATACAGGAGTACTAGTTAGGAAATAAATGCTTTAGCAGTACCTCTGGGCATCGATTTGTGTGGATAACGACTGGAAATAGTGAGATTTTTCAATACTTGGACGGTAAAGTCCAGCTGATGAGAGCTATTCATGATTGCTGCTGTATGGAGTGTTTATTAAGCAAAAAGCAAGTATAATCCTTGGATAGAACTTTGCTTAAGAGATGTTAGTGGCAGAATGGCATGCTAGTTCATGAACAAAAAAAAGACTCATCCGTTCGTAGAAAGTGTCATAGATTGGGAGAAACCCTAGCCATTTCCCATACTTTGTATTTATATTCCATTTTCTATACTAAGATGATGTATATTAAGTCTGTTTTTGCATGAGTCAGATATCAAATACCTACTGTAGAAGCAATGGCAGCTGATAAACAGTTTCAAAAGATATAATGAATTTCTGAATTCTTTGAGCATTGCGTCTTCCATTTTGATACTCTTCTGGTCTTTAAGATACAAGAATGAAACAACATTGGTGTGTCAATGTAAAATGATTTCTAAACAATGGAAGAGATGGAGGAAAAAACATTCTGCTCACCTCTCTGTTTTTCTGAACATCCTTGCCCAAATTTTACCCAAAGTCTGTCATTTCTTCCTTTTGGTATGCATTGTGAATAGCTGGAATAGATTTACACAATAGTCCTTGAATCTGTAGATGGGAGGAGAGGCATTCAAGGGAGGATACTGCTTTCCTACTCATAAGAAGCTCAGCTCCTCTAAGATTCAAGAAAAAGTAGTAGTTGCCTCCAGCTAGTTTCTTGCAATTTTATACTTGTTTTTCATATTTAACAAATGATAAATATTAGCTGAACCTCACCATGTTTAAGGCAGGTTTTTTAGGTTTTGTTTAGGGGGAGGGGGCTTACAGATGAGAAATACTAAAGCCCAGCAAAGTTCAGTTAGTTGTATGTGTTCCTTCCACGAGTCAGCAGCACAAGTAGGAGATAGAGCTCGTGATTATTCTTAGTCCCAAGGATATTTCATCCCAAGAATAGGCCCATATACTTTGGTCCCTGAACAATACCCTGTCCTTATCTAGCTTTTAAAAATAATCATTGCACAGAAGCAGAGTTGAACTGATTGCCAAATACGATGGTAGGCAGTTTTCTCTGTGCAAGCATGTTGACAGGAACCTTTGATTTCCTTTGCTTCCTCTGAAGTGTAAGCTCCATTGTTAGTGCTCCATTGTCTGACTATTCTACACCTGTAGGTTTCTAAAAAGAAAATGTTGGGGAGGTTTTTGTTTGTTTGGTTTGCTGTTGTTTTTGTTTTTGATTTGTTGTTTGGGCAGGGACTGAGTATTGTGTGAGGTTTTGGTGGGGGTTTTTTGGTATTTTTTTACTACTGCTTTTGCCTTTGTTTCCTGTCTGTGAAAGGGGAAGTTCTGGAAGAGTAAGGGGGATAGATCAATCAGGGTTACACTGTATTATCGAGAGTGAACTGATAGTAGCATATACAATTTTTGGACATGTTCCTATGTCTTTTAGAGGTCTTCAACAATTCACATATTTCTTCAGAATTTTTTCTTTTCTGTGATTTGTCCTGGACTTATTCCATTCCTGTTTGTGTCATTTGTCAAGAAGTAATAGCAGAAGTATAATCTGTCAAGGGGCTTTATGGGCAGCTCTGATTTTCCTCATGATGGCAAAATAAAAATGGGAAGTAATTTGGAAAGAGTTTTTTTCACATAATGGAAACCTAAGTCACAAAATGTAAATTCTGAACTTTGAAGAGCAGAGTGACAGAACTGAGAATGTGGGTCCCTGCTTCTCTCCTTTGTACCTGAATCACAAGACTCTATTCTGCTCCTTTGGATTAGTAACATGTATTTTGTAAGATCTTTTGAATTTTACCACTACTCGAGCATATGGATCAAAAATCTGTTCTAAATATAACTAATTATGTGAAATGAGCTCTGTACATATGCTTTGTATTTTGAAGATTTAATATTTTGGGGGATGGATTTTTAGAAGTTAAAATAAACAATTCACCTTATGAAATTCACATTTCAAACTTCGTTTTGTCTTGGTTCCTAAGCAATTATGATTTGCAGTTTTGCCAGCCAGCAGAACTGTCTTTCTACAGTTATTCTAAGTAAGAATTAGAGAGGAATTATCTGTTATTTAGTAATAGTTTGGTGTATTTTTGTATCAGATCTATCTGGAAAATATTTTTAGCTGTCAGTTGGATTTTATTCTAGCTCTAAAGACTGTTCTTCTGTTCCAGATGATTGAGTTATATATATTATGATCTTGAAATCTGGTGTTTTGTTTATTACAGCAAGTGGTTGGTTGACAAGACATAGCTATGTGGATGCAGAAAGATTAAGAACTTACTAGAGCAATGAAAAAGGAAATCCAGCAATAACCTAACTTTTGGAATGACATAAATAACTACAACAATATGCAGTCACAGACTTTTGTTCAAGACTGTGTTTTTTCCTAGAAATATTTATAGTTGTACAGTATTTTTTTTCATGGGCATAGTAATATACAGGTATCAAAGTAGAAGTGGTACACACATGCATCATGTAAGTTACTTCATGCATTTTGAAGTTGTTGCATGAGTTAGAAGTATTTATTATGAAAATGACTTTGTCTTGGTTATTGTCTGTGAAATCTAGTAATTCTGATGGACCAGGGCACAGATGTATGCTTTACTTTGCATATTTATGTATAGGCTGATTCTGCCAAGTGTATTTGGAGCTCTCCAAGCTTGGAGCTCTCTCAGCGTTGTGCTCTGTTCATCCTCGTATGCAGGCAGCACATGCTGGACTCAGGTGTTCTCCCACCTTGGAACTCAGGCCAGTGGCAGAAAGGAGGTGACACTCCCTAATTCCCTGTGCAGTCCTGTTTACTGGACCATACTACCTTCCAACAAGTAAAATTAACTTCCGTATAGTGATTACAAAACTGACACAGACAAAACTTTTCTGTGTTCCTGCATGCTGATCATAATTCCCTTCCCTGTTTAGCAGATCCAGGAGAGTAGAACTGCTTGAGACCACCTCCTGCAAGGTGCTGCTGCTCTGTTTTGGCCGAAACACTGTAATATTGCCATAATTAATCCCTGTTTTCAAACTGTATATGAATGGTTATTTGAGAAGTCCTTCAGTTATTAAATCTTCATAATATTTTCCAGCCTGGCCCCCCTCCTGCATTTGAAGACAAAATTGATTCAGAATATAGTAATTTACTGAAAGGTGACTGAACTCAGAATTCTTGTTTTCAGACTTTACTATCCATGTTTTAGAGATCTTACTGATTAGGTATAATTTCAAAAGACACATTAATTTTGTATTTAAAAAATGCATCTTTTTTTCTGATTAACCAAAAGAATGTTTACTGAATTGATAGACATTTACAAGTTTATACTAGATAAAAGTTCAGCTTTTAATTTTTGCATCTTAGTTGTTCTGGGGTTCATTCAAACCATGGTGGTTCTTCAATAGATTTGTCGTGTGCAAGCATGTTTGTCAGTAAAGCATAGACTGTGAATGAAAAACCGGTACTTCAGAAATCAAGATCTACAAGGGTTTTGAACTGTGTGGCCTCAGTTAGGCTTGGTGAAAGGAAGGTAGACATCCAAGCATGGATCATAGGAAGAACGTCAGCTAGTAGTTGAGTATGTTGCAAATAATGTGGAAGAGATATACTCTGTGTCCCATAAAATGCAGTTGATATAGCATCATTTTATATAAAAATATTCTTATGTTTTACCACAGTAGCTATTTGATAACAAAGAAGGACTTGAGATAATCATCTGGTAGAGTAAGAATAAAATTTAAAGAGAAAAAAACACATACCCTGCATATAAATTATTGAAAATTTGGCATTTTCTGCTCTTTGTGCGTGTTGTGACATTTGTTCAAGCACAGATAAGATTCTAGTTGGTTTCAGGTTTCACCTTTGCAGTCAGACAAAAATCTTAGTTTGATATTAAAACATTTTTCTTGTTTATGCAAATGCAAACCAAAATTTTACTTTTTTCCTTTCTCTTAGATCTCATATAATGAAACAAGAGTGTATTGATGCATTTAGTGACTGGTGCTGTTCAAAGAGGGAAGGAACAGGCTTTGTGATTTAGATAGAACCGTTTGGATGCTTGTCTATACTGTGCATTTTCTGTCCAGATTCAGCCCAGCTGATGGTTCTGGTCATATACTGTGCAGTTTTACCTTACAGGCACTGCATCTGTATGGACATGTGCTTACAGACACATGCGCTTACCTCCGGGCAAGGAAGTGCCCCAGATGGCACCTCTACATGACTTCAGCCCCTAATTCGCTACAGGGCTCAAGCCTCTTGAGTCAATCAAGCTCAGTAGTGAACGTACCTGAGAAGAACCCCTGCAGTATTATGTACATTAATGAAGTGCATTAATTGTACCAGTCAAGGGAGAGCTCTGTTCAAACTTGTTCCGAGTCATGTTCCTATCTGTCCTGAGTACAGAAAGCTTCTTGTTTAATCTTGGGTTTAGGGCAGGCTGAGGAAGCCACATTAAAATAGCTGTTGCTTCCTCCTCTGCATCAGGCTTGAGTTCTGAGGAGTAAAATAATAAAGAACACGTGTGTTTAATTAAAGTACAGAGGAAATAGGAAGGGAGTAGCAAGGAACAAATCCAGAAAATAAGGAACTATTGAGCATCATAATCATCTGATTATACTGGAGGAATTAAAGGACTCTGAATGAATTAGCCCTGTAATCATTCTTAATTTGGAGGGGAGGGAGAGTGTATTCATCAGGGGTTGCTTTGTTTGTTTTAAATCATTTGTGTTTTCTTAACAGCTGTCTTTATCATCGTTTTCTTTGTAGTAAAACCTGTAGTAAAATTTGCAAGACAGATTCCACAGGAATCTTTATTGTAAGTTCTCATATTTAGTTGAAATAATTACTGCTTTAATGCTAAATTGAGTGTTCTTTTAGGAAGACTCCAGGAAATACGTTCAACTGTTTTTGAGATTTTAAGCATTCTGAAAGCTATTTGATATGCATGTGTAAAACAGTCTATCTTAGTCTGTCTGTGTGGCATTGAATTTATTTAAATACTGTCTTTAAGCAGTTTATAAATTGCATGATTGATGAGCATTTTATTGTGCTTTTAATTGAATTGTTTGAGGCGTTATTGAGTAGTGCGTGAGACAGTGAAAGAGAATGGATTTGACATACATAGAATACTTCTAATTCAGTAAAACACTATAGTAAAAGAATATAAATCCTTCATCAGAAACTGTTCAGTCTCCTGTGTAGTGTGTTTCATATATTAGCTGGGGAAATACCCTTTTTTTACTGCAAGGACCGTTTAAGAAGTCTCCAGGCATGAATTCTCATAAAATTTGCTTCATCTTTCTTCTCTCTTCTCTCATCACCCTCTCCCACACATTTTTTTCCATACAAAAGGATTATTTACATTTAAGGATTCTGTGTTCTTTGCACTATATTAAATGGGATTTCTGTGTCAAAAACTAAGTATTTGATTAACTGATACAAGTCTAGAAAGCTTATGGAAGTGTGCTGATAGCAAAGAAGATTGACTTTTGTTTATAACATGCCAGTGAAAACTAAAAGCAAGTTTTAACTAAAGAGAGAGCATTTAAAAGGAGAATAGGAAGTAGGTTCAATAAGTGAAAGCAGGGAACAATAAAAAGAATGAAACTGTCATAGGAAAAGGGAGTAAATCTAGTTCTGTGCTGTATTTATATTTCTAGAAACCTGGACTGAAATGGGTTAGTCACATACAAGAATATAATTTGAGATTTTTGAGTACATGGGGGGAAGGGGGGGGGGGCGAGAGTGTTTATTATTTGGTTGCTTGGGACTTTTTAAAATAAATGTATTTGCTGTCTAATTAGTATAAATTCTTGGTTCTACAGTGATGAAATGAAATAGGAACACACAAGCTTAATGCACAAGAAATATATCTGAATATGCAGTTGAGAACTCAAATCTGTTCTGTTGCCAAGAAAATATTTCTGTATTCATGGAGACTTATGATAAGTACATGGAGAAGTGCATGGAAACACAAAGTACTGATTTGTATTTCTTTGTGTTTTCAGTTGGAAGCTCAGTGTTGTTCTTGTGTCACATGGTGCTTTTTACACAAATATGCAGAAGATACAAATACTGAAAGATTGATTAAACTTACTGAATTCTAAGGATTTGATGTGATTTATTTTTCCCCGTTATATCCACAGGAGAAACCTTACAAAGCTGTCTCTCATCTTCAGCCACATGCTAGCAGAAATCAAGGCTATTTTTCCAAATGGCCAATTCCAGGGTGATAACTTCCGTATCACCAAAGCCGATGCTGCAGATTTCTGGAGGAAATTCTTTGGAGATAAGTAAGTAGTAACATTTTGAAAAATCCTTAATTCTTTCTAATAGTAAGCATGAAAAATAATGAACTCTTCAAAAATGCAAATAATGGTTCTAAGTATGTTGGTGGGCATTTTAAAGATAATTTCTCATTAAAGTCTTTAAATTGGCTGGAATTGCAAAATTCGTTGTTACCAGTTTTTTTCCAGTGTTGTAATTCACTCAAAGGATGAATAAGAGCATATGGGCAGTTCTGTCAAGGGTACTTAGGGTATGAAGTTTATTTGCTCCATTCTAGGGTGAAGATAGTCCATTGCTTTACAAAGTACATAGCAAATCATGTCCTTTCATATTACATATATAAATATATGTATTTATTATACAAATGAAAACTCTAAAATCTGAATTAGGAACTTGATATTAGTTTTATGGACAGTATGTTTCCTTATCCCATCTTCAGTTTTCTAACTACCGCAATATTTAATGGAATGAAATGGAGTGTAGATATGTTATTCAATCCTTACAGCAAATGCAATAGTAAAAATGTAGAAGTAGACAGATGTAGTTTTGGTTTGTTTCTGAGAAAAAAAATTAATTTATGATACACATAAAGGCTAGTAGAAGGTGTGTAGCTTGTTCACTTGGAATGTTTATAAGTGTAATAGTGACAGAAGAGGAATTCCAGAGGCGAGACATTGGTGTATTTTACATTATAATGGAGCAGTCATTAGGGTCATCAGGTCTGGTATCTTGCACAATTTAGGGAGAACAATTTCTGCAGTAATCTGTTGCATTTTTGATCATGAGCAGCTCTTCAAAATAAGTCTTTCAATGTTTATTTAGAACACCAGCATAGTAGGTTGGGACTTTTGCAAATCAATTCTGTTCAGTGCGAATCTGCAACAGTTTCACTTCCATGTCTTTTTTGCTAGTCTAAACACACCTACTACTAGCTTTCCGCTTTCTGATTTCATGATAGTGTTACTTGGTAACTTCATTCTTCTAACAAATTTCTTTCCCGTGTAAATAATGTTAGAGTGTGACTAAGTTGCTACATTAGTCTTCTTTTTTGTTAGAGAAAAAGAAATCTGACCATGTTTTGTGTGACCCATTTTAATGTGAATATCATTTTCAAAACATCTACAACAGTTCAGCTAAAGTCTTCTGAAGGATTAATTTACGTGACATGTAGGACTCTCTGTCAAATGAGGCTTTTGAAAAACATGTCAGTCAAAAAAAGAGAAACAGGATCTTTGAAAAAGTGACTAATGATCATGTTTGTTTGGTGTTTCTATTTTCTCTTCCTCTCTTTTCTCCCTTTGCTTAGCAACTCTCGGAATTCAAATTTCCTTGTGGTCCTTCTCTTTTCCTGTTGGGCACTGTCCTTGAGTGACCTTTACCAGCTGTCTTGATCACAACTTGCATTTCTGTCACTGAGATTTGCAGGTCTCCTCTTCTTCAAGTTGCTATTTCTTGCTATCATTTCATCTGAACCAGTTTCATTGACTCCACTATTCACTATGATATTCCTCTGGGTTTCTTGACCAACTTCTGCTGTCTGTGAGAGATTCAAGTGCTTTTCTTAACGTTTTCTTCCAATGGGTCTGCCAGTTTCTGCCGAGAGATAACACGATAGTTGGGTACTTGAGGTGTCACACAGTAGGATACTGTAATATATTAGTAAGTTTTTATCAGAACGTGGTTGGTAAGAATGGTTGGTAAGAATTTTTCAGCTGCATTGGTTCATCTAAACAGCTCAGCTCTACCCTTACTTTTCTCATGTTCACGCTTAACTCTTGTCTTCCCTGACTCATTCCCTGGAGCCCTTATTTCTAATACATTTCAGAGCCCCAGAGCTCTTGCCGTACTTTTTCTAGGCTTTGCTTGTTTCCTGCTTATGCAAATTTCTGTAGAGAATGTCACTTTAAATACGAACTGTCAATACTAATCCTCTGACGTACTCAGTTTTCCCCTACCCTGTGCGTGCTTTGATGGGGGAGTTTGTGGGGTTGGTTGTTTTTATCTTTGATGTTGTTGGTTTTGTTGAGTTTTTTGTTTGTTTGGGGTTTTTTGTTTGTTTTCACAGGAAGTGGGCAGAGCAGCACCTCTATGTGACAGGAGATGGATGTTCGGGTTTTGTTTTTTTTGTTTTTTTTTTTTTTTTTTTTTTTTTGTTAAAACATCCATACATCAATAATATCTAGGAATCAAGACAGTTTTGGAACATCCAGTTACTTACATATGTAATTATCTCAGGTTTAGTTAATTGTGCTTAAGTAGCTGTAAAACACGTAGCAACATGTATGTCAAAATAAACAGAGGAGAAAAAGGTTTATTTGGCATAATGTTTTATCTCGTTGTTAAACAAAATGCCTGAAGCTTTTTAAACATTAATTGTTTTCTAATCTGTTTAGAAATACAGGCAGGTATGACTGTAAGCCACATCCTTTACAATGGGCCTGTTATGACAAATTAGTTTGCAAATATGCTGGTATCACTTCCCTAGAAGCAGGGCCTGCAGAAAGGTTGTGGGTGTTGCAAACAACTGATAAAATCTTTTTCTACCCATGGCATCTAAAGGTAGGCCCCTAGGACTGTCTGACAGCTCCAACTCCAGGTATGCAGTGCAGTGAAGGAGTGCAGGGAGGGGCTATACTGTGTGTTCCCTGGCTGCATCTCCAGTTTACAGGGCAAGTCTGGACTCCTCACTGGGTTGCAAACAACAGCCCTTACTTTGGGGTCTCTTAAGTAATGCTGCTCAAGATAAGAGCATAAATAAAAAGTAAATAAATTGTATTATATCTTGGCTTCTGATGAGTAAAATGTAGTACAAGATATAATTCTGATGCAGTTTGAGGTGATTGGAAGAAGGGAATTCGAACTATTAGATTAATATTTGCTTTTTCTTCAACATAGTATTGTCATGAAAACAGTCTCCCTGTTTCTAAACATAGTGGATTGGAAGCTTTTATATAATCACTTTTCTTTCTGTTTTTCCTTATTTTAATTATAAATATTTTAATTAGCAAGAAGGTTGTCAGTAGTCAATTATATTTTTAAGTTGACTGGCTTTCAGTTTTGAAAACGTGAACTACAGTTCCATTGACAGAAAGCAGCATATATAATTTTCTGAGGAATAAAATCCAAAAGATACAATTTCCATTATTCCAGTTTGTAGTTAAAAAAAAACAAAACACCACCAAAACCTGATTTCTTCTATTGCCCTTCGCCAATGAATGGGGAACTTTTGATTTTGCTGGTTACATTTGTCTGAGCAATTGCTGTGAAATTGTGCAGCTGTAACTAAGTTTATTCATGCTGTTACTAGTAAGTATCATAGGATGCAGTCCTTCTTCTGTCTAGAGCTAGTCAGGTGTATGTTCTCGTGACTTCAAAGTCATGAGCAAAATAAATGTTTAGGCTATTTCAAGTCTTTGATCATACATCTAGCTGCTCTTTTAACTTCTGTAGAAAACACAGATGTAGAACTCAGCAAACAATTTGAATGGCTCCCTCAGAGTAATGTACTAAGATAAACACACATTTTTTTGCCTTCAAATACCACCTAAACTTTCACATTTCTGGTGCACCTCTAGAAAACTTCCAGATAATATCAGTGGCTTGAGGAGCTTGTCTGGGAGAGAATGCTATGTGAGAGCAGCAGATGCATCAATAATGGAAATCATCAGCCCTTCCACAGAGTGTAAAAGGAGCAAACAGAGCCTTTTTTCCTGGTATTGGAAGTTTCAAAGGAGCGAGGGATATCTTGGAAGTTATAGCGTGTTTGGAAAGGATCTGGAGGGACACATGGGGCTTATGAATGTACAGGGAAAATTGATACAACAAGGTGGGTGATAATTACATTTTTGATTATCTGGTGATAATAACAGTATGAAGAAGGAAAAAACAGAGGAGTTGATTTCTCTGCAAGGACAAAGTAGAGTACCTGTCCAAATTAGGCAGTACGTGAGGAGTCATTCCAAAGGCGGAATGATTGGAGTAGGCTCTCTCTGGCATTTTCACAGGCTATGAGAGGGAAAAGAGCCTCTTAATATAAAGGAGCTAGCTGAAAAAGAACGAAGGAATAAATTGACACAAGCTTTACACCCTGGTGGTCAGGGTCAAGATTTTAGATTAAGACCTACACCAGGAAAGAGCTCGGTAGTGTCAAAACATTGAAATTGGGAAGGTATGATTTTTTTTAATTTACCCTGATTGCCAGAGTACAATTACTGGAGCAAGTGGTTTTAGTGGAGTGAGTCTTCACCTATGGTTTACTATTATAGTTTCATTGAAGCCAGTGCTAGTTAAATGTACAGCTTTACTGTAATGGTAAGTGGAACTGTGAGGTTGTAAGGGATGTAATCAGCAATTACAGTTGTTTACAGATGCTTTAGTAACCCCCGATGGGTTGTAAATATGCATATAAAACATAATCTGATAGCATCTTCATTATCCACATTTTATTGCTGTATAGTGCTTGATGATAATTTCCCTTGATTCCTTGCTCATTTTAACAGCACCTTACACCTTTTACTAGTTTTCTGTTCTGAGTAAAAATGTGCAAAATAGCACTGGGAGCCATCCTGAACTGAGAAGTAGAGTAGGTGAGATGACCTAAGAGATCTTTCAGCTTCTGAATTTGAAAGCTATAGTGAAGTCATGCAGGGCTTGGTAACTGTTGAAATTTGTGATTTGTGGCTGTCTTCGTGTTTCAGAATGAATCAGCAGCAAAATGTCAGTGTTCTTAGATTTTCAATTCTCCATAGTTATGCCATTTATTTTAACTTTTAAGCCTTTATTCTTCATTGTGAAACTTTGAAAGTTCTAAAACCTTTCTGTTACTGTTACCAGATAAATTGATTGTCTTCCGTCTTTAAGTTTGAGGAAATAGAAATTCTTTCACTGCTGGAGTCAAAGACATTACTATTTTAATGCTCCTGTACTTTTCTTCAGATGAGGCCTGAAACGATTTATGTTTTTTATTGGAATTTATGAAAAAATGTGGCTATTGATTTCTCAGTAGCAGTTAAACAGTGTATTTCAAATTGATATTCTAAACTTTGAGCAGTTGTGGTTCTGCTGTGGTCAGTGCTTTTGCGCTCAGGGTAGAACAGACATAGCCTCAGTGGCTTGGGGTCAGAGGAGAAGCAGTAAAACAGGCAGACCGCAATGCACAACTTATGTGACAGCTAAACGTTTTTAAGTTAGAGAGTTTTAATACCTTGTTAATCCCCCTAATTTATTACTTGTTTTTCTGGTCTTGCTGCTGATAGTGCTCAAGAGCCCTACTGTTGCCTGCACACTGTAAAAATGCAGACTGAAGAGTTGGTCCTGGCCCAGAGAGCTTCAGATCTGACTATGAGCTGAAGTGTAAAGGGATACCAAAGAGACATGATAGTGGAAAAGGCAGTGATTCCAGTACCATCAGCTTCATCACCATTAAGACAGGTGTTTTGACAATAGAAACTTTTAAAGAGAAGGAAATAAACAGGAATGGAGCTTTTGGAGTGTGGTTCCTTCCTCAGCTGATCAGTAGCACAGGAAATAAGCTTATTAATATGCTTGTTTAAATGAGCTAGAGACAGAAGGTATTGTTCCCTGGGTGCTAGTGAGACATAAATCTCACTAGACCTTTTTCCTACAAATGCAACATGAACAAGTTTGAATAAGAAGACAGATAATATTATAGAGGAGAACTAGTCAATGGAAAGTTTTAAGATAAGATTAGAAAATGGGAAAGGGCGACAGTCTTCCCAGCTCTTCTGAGTAGCTAAGAATTGGGTAAAATTGCATGTACAAAAGATAGTAAAAAGAAACTTGTAATACTTGACACACAAGATGGTGAGACAGGAGAACAGATTCTCAATGGATAGGCAGGAGAGGCAGTGTTTAAGTATAAAGGATATGCAAAGCATGATTAGAGATCAGAGCTGGAAATACATAGATAAGTGTATCCCGTTGGGGGCACTTCAGGAAATTCAGACTTCCTGCATCTCTTAAGGAACTTGCTGTCTCTCCAGCAATGTCCCGATACGTGGCTTTGGAAGTGGATTTTCGTGTGTGTGTGTGTGTGGTATATTTTCCTCATTTCATAAGGCTCGTTTTCTCTCTTTAACAAGTCATCTAGAGAAATCAAGAGTCATCTGTATTTGTTCTGAATGATGTCACTATTTAAGGGCTGTATTGGCACAATATGGCAGAATTCCTTTTTTCCCCTTGGGACTGAACTGCTCAAGCCTTGTGTGTGTCAATTATTTGCTTTTCAGTTCAGAAGCAGTGAAAATGTGGCCTCTCACTTAAAACTGAAGCAGCAGTTTTAAGAAAATGCTCTGTTCAGTGGTGATAAATCAAAACCCACGTTGCTTACTGCAGACTTACAAAGAATGTTTTTTCTATTTGGGTCAGTATTTGCTTGAATATTTTTGAATTTGCTCTGGGTACCGTAATGGGCTTTTCATGTTGTGTTTTGTGGCAACATTTGAGAGAGTCTCTTGCAGACTTAAATGTTCACTGTAAGTTTAAGTTACACAGGTACATGTTTACCTTCCTAGACATTCTTGTGGTCTGCTCTGGTTCAAATGGGAGCAGTGCCATTTGACATTCTGGAATAGCATCATCTCTCAGTTTTACTCAAGTGTTGTACTCTGCACGCTCAGAAAATATTTGCTTCCTCTCCAGGTTTATTTTAATATCTTGCTTTTTAATAATGTGGCAACATTCAAGGAGTTTAAGAAAATCCTCTGTACACATGATGAGGGCAAGAAGGAAGAGGGGACCTAAATTCTTTTGCTAAATTGCTTGAAAATCACATGCTAGACACTAGTCCTTTTCCTTTAAGTATATGGGAGTTGTATGGGTGGTGTTTCAAACACTGTATTTGAGATTATAGAGTGATACTTTGATGTGTGACAATAACAGTAAATAGACAACACCCTATGTAATAGTATTTTTAAAAAACTTATACTTTGGTCAGAACACTTTTGAATTAATCATTCTTCAAATATGTTTACTAGTTTTACTACTGCAGAAGAAAGGAAGTAGTGTCATTTTGTGAGGCTTGTGGAGAAATGGCTTATTTTAGGAAGTTTGACAGGAGAAATGGTTTATTTTAGAGGTTTTGACAGGACTCCTTAAGAAGATAATCCCAAGGTAAATACCAAGATCCAGACAGTTTTGTTGATTTGAGTGGTGCACAGAAAACCTATTCAGGAAATATTTTTCAGAATAATTTATTTTGTTTTCTTTCCTTAAATTGGCATGAGCTTCTGCTCTAATGATGAGAAAAGGCATTAGGATAACTGTGTGGATAATTTCCTAAAAGTTTGGCAGGTAGAAATTAGGTTTACCTTGTAAAAAGTACTTCATGTCCTTTTTCTGCTGTATGGTGTATATCTTTCTGCTGTCTTCATATTTCTTTCTAATATTATCTCTCTGAAGATTTTTGAACTAATAGAAGGTTGCAGTAAATTAACATGCAGCACAGTAACAGGATATGCACATATAAGTTACTCAGATTTGGTTTTTTAATTACTTCAGTGTCCTGCCTTTTTTTCCCCTAAATTATATTATAAAAAGAGAAACTTATCAAAGCCTTGGGCGTATTTGTTTGTAATGTGTCCGTATGTGGTAGAGCTCTAAACTTTGGTCATCCAATCATTGAGGGAAGTACAGTCACTGTTTAGTATTATCCTCTCATGTGAGAGTCTCCCCAGAACATTGTCTCAGCTGGAGTCAGTCATGGGCACTTCTACCACAGGGGATAGCTTATGTAACTGCAGCTAAATACCTGAAATACTCAGACACTGCACTTCCTCAGCCTGATTCTGTAGAGAACTAATGCTACTAGGATGTCAAATCACATCTTTCTGATGAGCTGTAGCAGAGCTGACTGATTCATCTCCTCCTAGACTAGTGTGCAAAGGTCAGCCTAATAGCAAGAGGCATGTGCAGAATACCTGACAGCCTCTGGTGCAGGGTATCGTTAGGGCACAATGCAACAAACATTACAAGGAGGAAGAACCCTGAAAATATTTATAGGAGATAGCTTCTGTGGTTCAGAAGCTGAATGCAGCAGGCAGTGTTTCATTAGAACCAGGACTCTACTTTTTTTTTTTCTATAAGGGCTGGGGTTTTTTGATATATAAATAATAATCTAAGAATGCTATTAACTAGGGCAGTCCCAATCTCAACTTTGGTTTGATTGGTCATGTTTCCTTCCCCCTTCACCCTCCACATTGCTCCTGCCACCTCCCTAAGTGATTAAAATAACTCTTTAGATTTCAGTAATAAACAGGTGCCTTCAAAGGCTGTATATCCCTTAAAACACAAGACGGCAAGAGCAGTGAGATGTTAATTCAAACAGAAACTTCACTTGCCAGCCATCTACACAAGCCTCTTTCACCTACTCATCACTGTGGGAAGCATTCTGTGTGATCCCTCCCAGATCTCTGCCAGAGGAGGGTGTTTCTCAGGGTCCCTGAAAGGTCACTGGGTTTCATTGATGTAGGAGCTGGAGGAGAGGATGTTGCGGAAACCTTCACCTTGTGAAGACTCAGTAACACCCTCATTTTGAGTGAGTCTGTGCAGTCTGCAAGGCCTCAAAAGAGCTCAGCAATAGGTGTATATGAACCGGAGAGAGATACTGGGAGAGAAATGATCCCTGGCTGGTGCTGTTTTGAAGTATTTAGGAATGATAACAATATAAAAATAGCTGCTGAGAAATAGGAGTTAAGGTGTTTAAACAACCAATTCTCACCTTTATTTAAAGTAAGCAGAAGATGAAAGACCTATTCCACAAAGCTGCAGGAAAAAAAAATAAATCTGATGACTTCAGTGAATTTTAAATTTTTCAAACACTTGTTCTTGGAGAAATCCTACAAAATAACCTCAGATGTTACTTCATTAGTTAATCACTCATTTCCAAATATCTGGTTTCTGTCTTAGTGAAAGTCTTAGCCAACAAAGCTCTAAAAAACTATTCTTTTGAAAACTTTTGTTGTTTACTTCGTTGTTGTTGGAGTTTTGGGGGTGCAGGGTGTTAGTAAATAGATAGCTGGAGATCCTACTGTGGAGGGTTGAGTTGGCTCCGTGCCAAACCCAACTGCCAGCCACACGGATTCCCCCCCCCCCCAAAAGAGAAAAGGGAAAAAAGTACCAGAAAGACAATTATATGAAAGATTTATATATATATATTAACA
>JAWWEW010000001.1:18536897-18552024 GCA_035583185.1 Anabacerthia variegaticeps | reverse complement strand
GGAATACTTCCTTAGTTATAACCTGGTTACCAAGGAAGGCCTGAACCAAAACCAAGAAAACTAAACCACCACACCTACTTACTAATTGCATTGAATGAACATGTTTTCATGAAACTGTCTCAGACGAGGCATGAAAAAGAGTTCTTAAGGTGTAGTATGGCTATGATAATATCTGATAGATTCTCTATTGTTTTTTATTTAAGGGTTATTGCCTTAACCCTAAAAACAAAGCCACAAAAAAACCCAAAGAACCCACCAAAAACTAAAGCAACAAAACAATTCTACCTCCCCCCCCCCCCAAACAAAGCAACAAACCAAAACAAAAACCAGCAAACAAAAAGCCCACAGAACTCCACAAACTTTTCTAACCCCATTTTAGCATGATCCCAGTGCGGTAGCCGTTTAGGGTTTTTTACAAAGAGAATCAGAAAACATTTCAGAGCCAGGGTTACAGGAGCTATATAAGCAACTAAGGCAACTTTAATACTACAAAAGCACTGACTTTTTTTTAGCTTTTTTGTCTGAATTTAATGTACTGTTTCGTTCTCTCTTTACCCTAATGAAAATTTGATGTGCATTCTTTCTTAAATGACATCTGATGTGGTATCTCTCTTCAGCTCTTTGTGGTTTCCTGTTTTTCATACACAGATGAAAGTATCTGCTGAGATCTATCAACCTTCCTATTTTGTCATTTATGGCTTTCTCAATATAGGCCTCCCTGTAGCAAGTAGATTTCTTTGCACTTAAAAGTGTAGTGAATGTTTTATGCAATTGAAATAGAGGACCGTATCTTTAGTGTCCTACTTCAAATCACTACTTATTTTAATTTAGGTTAACTGGATACTATTTGTTATGCAGGACCAGCTTGAGAGAGTGGAGTCTTCCCCCGCTTTATGCTAAGTGATATTCTTTCAGCATGAGAAAAGAGTTAGAGAAACTATGGTGATTTGAATTAAAAAAATTTGCAATACATACCAATGAGTTTGTGATACCTGTGTCTGTTGATTTAGCAGTTATTAACAAAATATTGCTATGAATGTGTGAGAACTTGTCCTGAATAGTTATATATTGGCCAATAGTTATATGTTGGTAATATTTTGGTTAATTAAAGTGTTTTTAAAATACCTTTTAATCTGATCTCAATGTGAGGCAGAATATTTTTAAGAGGTGTTATGGCTTTGCAAAATTTGGATTTGACCCTAAAGACATGAGAAGAATTGCTATTATAAACAATTTCTTGCAGCCTTGAGAGTGATGAAATAGAGCACATTCAAGTGATCAGCCTCATTTCAGATTCCAAATACAAGTATTTGGTTGATAAAATAACTAACCTGCATTATCTCTAACTATGCAAATAGAAACTGATTTTGGCAAAACATGGCTTAGTGTATTAGAGGGGATAATTTTAATTTCCAGTCTATTGAAATTCATGTAACTGCCATGGGCTATGACAGGTCTTCGACCACTGTCAGTGGTATCTGGTTGAGTGTGGTGATGTTACTTGACCAGTGTTTAGGAGCTTTAGCTATTAAAAAAAAAAACATCACCAACAGCAGATACTAAATAGATACTTACTGCTCTGAGAAGAGAGGCTGTGAAGAAAGGAGTTCTTTAGCAAGCACAGAACTGGACCTTTCCCTTATTTTTGAGGGTGTGAGATTGGTTGCTACACCTGGTTGGTAGAATATTTCAATTTCTGCAGTGTTCTTTTTATTGTACTCCCAAGGAAGCTTGAATGTTTATCACTGTGAAATATACTTTGACTATACTTAAAGGGAGGTAAACCATTCTTGTATTTGCTTAGGTTGCTTTCAGAAAACCTAGCTTTTAGGGTTTTTTTGTGTCTGTAGAGAAGCCAAATTAATGTTCCACTTCTTTAAAAGTTCAGTTCTGATGTCTAAATGAGGTACTAAATCTTAAATATGTGATTTCATTGTATTTATTATTTCTATCCCTCTCACAGAACTATAGTGCCATGGAAAGTGTTCAGGCAGTGCCTTCATGAAGTTCATCAGATTAGCTCTGGTTTGGAAGCAATGGCTCTTAAATCTACTATTGACTTGACCTGCAATGACTACATTTCAATTTTTGAATTTGATATCTTCACTAGATTATTTCAGGTAAGATTTGAAAATTTTAGATTTTTGTGTGAATTTGAGAAGTGTAATGCCCTGAGACAAAGAAGTAGATTTTTTTTTTTAAAAGCTGAAAGAATCAAAACACGATAACTCTGAAATGAATTGTGCATTTCTTTTACTCCTTCAGAGATGTTTGGGACAGCAGTGCTTACATCTGAAAAACTGAAAACATCAGCAACACCTGCGTCATTTCTTCACATACCTAGTTTTATTACAATATCTTTATCTTTTTGTAATTACAAAAATCTTACTTATATTTCGGTATTTTAAAATACATTCCTGGAAATGTAGACCTTCAGGTAATTTTAAGTTTTTGCTGTGTGTTTTATTGTGCTTTTGTATCTGTTTATACGTATGTGAAGTGTTTCTACAAACACGTAGGGAAAGTTACATACTGTTTCTTTTTAGGCTAAATGTAGGCCTGACTCTTTATGCATGTATTTTTACCACTAATGCATTGCTTTTCATTTTCAATAAGGAACTATATTTGAGAAGAGCATTAGTTATATTATTGGTAATAGGCAATATTTAGCTGAAATAAGCTTGCTGTATGTGTTATGTGCCTCTGTTAACCTTGTGTCTCTTCTGCAGAATATACTTGAAGTATTCTAGTCAATATAGAAGGCTGTGCTCATTTGCATCCATATTACATGTATTGATTCTAAATTTGTCACTTTGGATATTTCTTTTATATATAGGAATCACTGAGATATAAAACTATTTATTTGGTCATTTAGTTTCTCTACTCTGTACAGTGATGAACTCGTGCAGAGCCTCAAGTTGCACTAGGGAAAGTTTAGACTGGCTCTTAGGACAAAAGTTCTTCACTGAAAGAATTATCAAGCAGTTAGGGACATGATTTAATGGGACACTTGACATTGCTGGGTTAGGAGTAGGACTTAGTGATCTTAGCAGTGTTTTCCAACGTAAATGGTTATATGGTTACTCTTTAGTCTGTTGGAGATATGTTCAGAATACCAATTTTATGTCAAAGCCTATGTCTGTGTTCTGTTTTCCATGTTCTTCTGTGTTAATTGTTCAACTGTCTTAGTTTTGCTATTATGGGTGTTATTATGAAGTTGATGCTAAAATTTTGCAGGGTGTGATTAATGGTTTTAGTATACAGTTTTGAATTTCGTAGTCTTCTCTAAGTCAAAACTATCACAGTTGAAAATGTTAGTGGTGTCAGTAGTCTTTCCGTTTAATTTGATCACAGGCATCTGTCACTTTCTTCATAAGGCCATTGGTGGTTTGATTCATTATTTTACCTTCTGCTAGAAAAAGGGGATCAGCAGTACTGATACATGTAAGGAGAGAAGATTGGTAAGGCTTAACTTTTAATTTAACGAGGAAGCAGGGAGATATTTTGCTGAATAGATTACCAACTGGTGTAATAGCTGCATAACTGTTGAAGTGAACTTGGACTGAACTTGGTCTGAGAACCTCTCCCAGAGCTTACATTTTGCTTCTCTAGTTTGTAAACAGCTTCTTTACCTATGTGAGCATGCACCCACAGAGAGAAAATCCCAATTAAGTAATCAAAATACTGTTCTGCCAACTGTGGGTTGTGTTATAGAAAAGCTGCATTTGTAATGATGCTTATTCCCAGAGGAAAGCAAGACTAGTTTTTACCGAGATCCTGTAAAAGTGAAGCTGCTCCCCCTACCTCCCCACTATATGTATGCGCAGCTTTAAGTGCCGTGTTCCCTGACCAGGGGAATATCTGTATGTGTGGCAGAATATCTAGGTGCTTAGAAGGAGAGGCACTTCATTCTGTTACTGTTAAAATGTTCAGTTAAGTTGTCCTTTAATGCAAAAATATTTCCATAGAAGAGAAAGTGTACAAATCTTTTCCCATTTAACACTTTTGGTTTAGTAACACTATAAGTATGCATGGCAAGCTAAGAGTTCTTGCCTTTTGATTTTTCAGTCATGGTGACACATCCATCTCCTCAGAGAGGATAGTCAGAATGGTTTGGGGTGGCAGGGACTGTAAAGATCATCTAGTTCCAAGCCCCTTGCCTTGGGCAGGGACACTTGCTGCTAGATGAGGTTGCTCAGATCTGAATCCAACCTGGTCTTGAACAATTCCGGGAAACGGGCAACCACAACTTCTTTGTACAGCCTTTTCCACTATCTCATCACCCTCACAGTAAAGCACTTCTTTCTAATATCTACCATCTGTCAGTTGGAAACCATTCTCTCTTGCCCTATTACTCCATGCCCTTGTAAAAAGTCCCTTTCCAGCTCTCTTGCAGGCCCCTTTGGGTACTGGAAGGATGCTCTAAGGTCTCCCTGGAGCTTTCTCTTCTCCAGGCTGGACAGTCCCATCTCTCTCAGCCTGTCTTCATAGGGGAGGTGCTCCAGCTCTGATCATCTTGGTGGCCCTCCTCTGAACCTGCTCCAAGAGGTCTATGTCCAAGAGGTAGATGCAGTACTCAGGTGGGGTCTCACCAGAGCAGAGCAGAGTAGGAGAGCAGAGCAGGAGAATCACCTCCCTCGACCTTCTGGCCAGCCCAGGATGTAGTTGGCTTTCTGGGCTGCAAGTGCACATTGCTGGCCTCACATCCAGGATCTCATCCACCAGCACCCTCAAGTCCTCTGTGGTCCTGCTGTCAGTCCCTTTTCTACACAGCCTGTACCTGTGCTTGGGATTGCCCCGACCCAGGACCTTGCTCTTGGCCTTGTTGAAGGAGCTGGCAAGATGCAGCATTGCATCTAGGATTGAGATTTTTTTTTTTTCCCCTTGCTTTTGTTCAAATTTGAACACTTCAGGTTTCTTATGACCTCTGTGCTGAAACCTGTCTTCTACTCCAGGTGTCTGATTTGAAGAGGTATTAGTTTTAAAATAAACAGGTATTCATCTGTGTTTAAGTAGTGGTTAGCGTTTGCCTCGGAAATGTAACATAGTCTCAAGCAGAACTATTAGGCTAATCTGCTTAAGCATGTCACACAGGCATTTCATCTTTGCCTGATCAGCCCTTAGAAGTTCTTTTAAAGGGAATTTGCAGGGCACATAAGAACACAAGCCTCTTGTGTTGCTTAACTTCACCTGCCTTGATCTTTTGAGAAATAGATTAAAAAAATGTCTCCAAACAATTCAGAGACAGTTTCTTGACTCTTCAAATGCTGGCAATGGACATTTATGTATTTGTATTAACTCACTACTTTAAAAATCATTCTTTATTTACAATGAAGAACTGTTCTGTATCTTTGAAGTGATAGCATATCAGGCATGTTTCACTGAGTTTTCTGAAGCATTTGCTATTCAGGTCGGCAAAGGCTCTGGTGAAGGGCTGTCAATATTGGTTTTGTTTTCTGGCTGTAATACCATTGCAGTGACGGAGGAAATCAAGAAGTAGGGAATAAAAAAAGGAATGACAGCTCAAATTAGTGGCTTTATTAGGATTCATTTGTTAGTGTTACTTATCATTAACTATGAAAGTGCTTCAGGACGTCTCAAGAATAGGCTTAATTGTGTTTTTATAAGACCATCATGGAGTCATACTTTCCAGGTTCTGACTAAACATGGTGTTTAATATTTTATGTAGCTATGAATAGAAGGTCCCTTAAAATCAAGGTCTTCAAAATCTATATCCAAAAATTTGTGCTTGATTTTCTTGGAATAATTCTTTTGAAGGCACACTTGTGGCAAAGCTGGGTATATAAGACAGCATTTTTTACTATTTAGACCTTAACCAAAAGTACATATTTTTCAGCTGAAGCTAAAACAATCCAGGTGTCTCTGGCATACAGACTTGAGTTTTATTAGAAATACTGACCTGTCTGCATCTGTTTAACTATTTGTCTTTCCTTTTTAGCCATGGGGCTCAATCTTAAGGAATTGGAACTTCTTAGCTGTGACACATCCTGGATATATGGCATTCCTGACATATGATGAAGTGAAAGCTAGGCTGCAAAAATACAGCACTAAGCCTGGGAGGTGAGAGGTTCTGCTGCTTATTGCTTTTCAAATAAACTTGCTCTCTCAGAACCTGCATAATTATTCTAGGTTCATACTTCTATATTGCCTGTTATTTAACACTCACTGCAGCATCGAAGGAGTGAATTCTGCCTTTTTTTAAAATATATAATGGAGTGAATCAGAGAAGTAATAGGCTTCTTTTTTACACCTGTAATTTTATTCATAGCAAAAGGTATTTTTGCAAATAATTTAGTACTAAAACTCTGAACTCCACGTTCAAGAAATGCTGACTTTTTAGATTTTAAGACATAGGAATTTTATAAACATTAACTGGTTTTTAAGGCTGTAATTGTTCTGCAGTGCTATGAAGCAAAAAAATATTGCATTAGCACACAAAAGTCTAAATAAGTACAAATAAACAGAAAGAAATTGAAAATACATTGCTTTTCCTTTCTTCTTCTGAGAATATAAGTTGCGTTTTGAAGTTTACATGGAATTTTTACTTAATAGTAGAGTAAAAATCACCATCTTTCATGGTAGCACTTTCAAGTTATGTATTCAATCAGTGCTTATGTGTTCCTTTTGTGTTCATATTTTTTGTTTTGCCTGTAATCATTCTGTATCATAAATTCTTCACCTAGTAAAACAATCAATTAGCTAAAAGATCATGGTATGTAATGTTTTTAAATAATTTGTGTGGTGTGCTTTATATAGTGAATTATTCAAACTGAACTTTTACCATTTATGCCACTGTTGTCCTGGGTTTTTTAATTCACTCAGATTGGAGAAATAATAGTTCATTAAGGGATTTAGTCCTGTATTACTTACTTTTTATTTTGCTAGTTTTATCTTAGACATATGAAGATTTTTCCTAGTATCTACTTCTCTAAATTGGCTGCAGAATCACATGTATACATAGTTAAAATGCATTGTGTTGATAATATCTGGTATTTTCTGGAGTAGAAGTGATATTTCTTCTGTCCTGTTCACCTCTACAGGTTCACACAAAATTAATTTTGCTAGTAGTTCAGGTTTTATCTTTTATCTTTTTTGGTTCATCTTTACGATTTCTGTTGCATCTAAAGACACTTTATATTTCCCCTTCCATTCACTCAGGTTGTTGGCCTGTGTATGCACGAAAGGTGCATGTTGTAGCTATGGACACTTAATATAATACACTTTTTTTGAATTGTTCTATGGGCATGTCTCAATGTGACTGTTCACAGTGAATGTGCAGCCTTAACTTTGAGAACTGAAAAGCAAGAAGGTGAAAAGTTGGGGGTAGGGAACTACTGTTACTTTATTTCTGCCCATGAGAAACTGGCAGTGTAAAAGATGCAGTTTTATTTAAGGTTATACAAAGAGCACATGGCAGAATTGGGTATCTGGCCCAAATCTTCAGAGATCAAATTCAGTGTCTTAACAGAGACCATCCTTGCTCTCTTCACTTGTGCTGAACTCTGATTTACGCTGACTTTTTATTCCTCCTGTTTTTTATCTAGCTACATTTTCAGACTGAGTTGCACTCGCCTGGGACAGTGGGCCATTGGATATGTGACTGGCGATGGGAACATACTGCAGACCATACCTCACAATAAACCTCTGTTTCAAGCTTTGATCGATGGCAGCCGGGAAGGCTTGTAAGTAAAAATTCCTATGGTCATTGGGGGTGTGAAACCTTCATTTCCTTCTTCTTCTAATGCTGATATGGGTAGTTAATGATCTTTAAAACAGAGAATCTGGATATGGTGGTTAGCCTTCTTTCAGAGTTTAAGGACAATCCTTTTTGTTCATTTGAAAAACACTTGTTTCTAGTTAATTCCATTAACCAAATTTACTGAAAGTTAACCAAGTCATTTCTTATAGCAAGTAAATTCCATAAGAAAATAAAATCAGACAGCTGTTGCATTGATCCCTCCTTCCCCCCACCCCCCAAGAGTCCCAAATGCACTTAAGCTTTTTTTACTACTGCCAGTTACTCATGTGTCTAACTCTGGACAATGATTTGAAAGCCATGTAATTGCTTTTTTTATATATTGTGCAGCCAGGACATTTCCCATGTTGTAACAGTTTACTGAAAAGATTTATAATTACTAGGAAATGTAGTTTATAGGAAGGAGTAGTATATTTTTACTAGGTTGGCTGAAGTGATGGACAAATTTTTGATGTCAGAGTCTTTTCACTTAGATACATGTTTTAGTATATCGAAATTTATGTATTTGTAAGTATATATAGATATACATATATATAAATGCACATATATAATGTAAAAGAAAAAGAGGCAGTTGATCAATTCTTAAAAAAATATGGAAAAATCATTTGCAGTCTTGCAATTTTTCTCAGTCCTGCACAGTCTAGTATATTTTTCCAGATAAGATGATTTCATACCTGTAATAAAAAACACACTTATATTGTTAGTGTTGCTCCCTGGCAAAAACTGAGCAAGGAAAAACTAGGGCTGAGAATATTGCAGAGCATAGTTTTTGTACCTTCTGTAAATATGACTTTCTTGCTGAGAAAGAAACTTTCAAGAAACTGTTTCCAAGATAACATAAATCTGAATATAGAACAACCTGGGATCTCTGTAATATAATTTAACCTTCTGTTAATTTCTCACATGATTTAAATGCCCCCACCAGTTCTTGCATAAAGTCCAGTCTCCATCATGGATTCTCAATGTAGATTCTTGTCATAATATACACAGGTATGCACATATATAATATTATGACATATATAATATAATATATATCATAACACACAGAGGTATACACAAATGTGTGTTACCTTCTATTCTTCTGCTTTACTTGAAGTAGTCTGTAGAGTTCCTGAGCATGATGCTTTCGGTAGAGCGTTCACTAGGAAAATATGGAAGTATAAGCTCACTGTGAAACCAAGATCTAGAATAATATTCTCTTGAGCTACCACTAGAAAGTTATCTGCTCATCAAAGCTTGGATGCATTCTGGTGGTAGCTATGCATGTGGTGTCAAAATTTTTCCTGAGGTTTTATAAATAGTTTTGAGCATGTGTCAAAACGTATATGCAGCAATTCAGTTGCACTAATAAGATAAAAAGATGGCTGAGGAAAGATGATTCATTTCGGTGAATGTCTACTGGAACTTACTCTGCCCCCAAGAAATTTTCTGGATATAATTTTGCTAATAAAGCTAAAGAAATGTGCCTATGTATAACAGTCTTCTTGTGATGCAGCTATCTGTTCCCAGATGGAAGAAGCTATAATCCTGATTTGACAGGATTATGTGAACCCACACCACATGATCACATAAAAGTCACACAGGTATGTTGCAAAGTTTGTGAATTACTTTGTAACCTTCACTTCCCTTAGTATCTCATCTAGCAATGATAATAAGCTTTTATTAAACTTTCAGTAATAAATTTGTAAGAAGGAAAACTTTTTGATAGAAGAGTTTAGATGAAGAATGGGAAAATAATGCTTTAAACTGTAGAGCTGATGGTGATGCAGATGACATGTCTTGCAAAATTTTGTTTATTGTAAGCCTCTTCCAACTGAGAAATGTTTTACCATTTATTAAAGGTTTTTCTGATATTTATGTAACAGGTTTATGTAGGTTCTTTCTTCCGTGCTAATAGCTGATAGGAATACAGAAAAAAATTGAGGATTAAATAATATTTTTAAAGCCTGAATAGGAGTTGTACAGTTTGTTGACAGGTCCAGGAGGAAAAGTATAGTTCATCCATTGCAAAGATACCAGTTCCACAGTGTCTCCTTTCTTCTGTGTCTACTGTGCAAATTAAAAGAGAGATCAGGGGAAAGCAACCGAAATAATTAAATGCCTAAATGGACTCACTTCACAGGGAATTGCGGGAAAAACTAGAATATGTAGTTGTGTTTATAGTCTTGTTAAGTGATGATGTGATTAATGTGCAGATGTGCAATAGTCAAACAGTAGGAAGTAGCCAACACAAGACAAATGCTTGATTAAAAACAGTGCTGAAATTTAGACTAGAAGGTTAAGACATACTGTGTAGAGCTTTTTTCCTGACAAAAGGATCTGGATGACATCAGGCTAGATGCATTCCATTCTTTTTCAGGCAGTCTTCTGTTTCTTCAGAACAGACTGCATGACCTGCTGAATCTTATGTAATTCTTACTGTTTTAATGTGCATTCCACTTCCAGAGATATTTTAGAAAAGAAGTATTCTTTGCCATCTGTGGTATTATCAGGAATATCATTATGAGAATATATTTTGTAAGCAAGAGAATTTCTAAAAACAATTACCTGAAGAAAATCTGAGTACTTCCTCTTTTTGTATTTCCCTCTTTTCTGTCCAGTCTTAAAATAATAATGGAAGAGTAATGCAGAGTTATCAGGTATTTGGGTTGCAGAAAGCAATGTTCTAGCCCCATATCTTCCCTTTTTCTCAAAGAAAGGAGGAGCAGCACATTGTCAGTGATTACCTTGTTCTTCACAAGCCAATCTTGTTTTGTTTTGAATGCATTGAATGAATCCAGTTGTTTCTGAACTTGTAGTTCTGAAGTCATCATTAGCTAATTCTGATGGTAGTTCCACAGAGTGTGAATTATGTGAACACTGCCTTAAATAATACATAACTGAAGAGGTTTAGGGCTGTCACTAGAGCTGCTTAAACTGTGAAAAGATGGTATGAAAGTGGCTGCAGGGCCAGATTGATGCAAATGGATTCTATGCTAGAGCTCCATCAAGATTGATGCAAATGGATTCTATGCTAGAGCTCCATCATAAGCATCTTTAGTACGTACTGACTACAGCTGCAGATATGAGCTGTCTTTTCTCTTCTCTTTTTCTTAGCCTCATCTCCTCTCCCTTTACTTAGCAATAGATGCATATTTTCTTGTGACTCAGATTCTACTTACTTTAGTCTTTCAGAATTTGATTATTCAAGACTAAAATGCCTTCAGTTGTCCATTCCCCAACAATACCTAATTCTAGAAGACTGTTTTGGATTCAAGGTTTACTTGTTATTTATTCCTCCTGAAGGTGTTCTTTTGCCTTCCAGTCAGTCTTGTAAGGATACAAAGTACTGAGTGATCTGTGCATGACTATTGCTGTGCTACCCTGGGGTGTATTCTTGCCACACTTCCTTCACAAGGGTTGTGTACTTAACCATGGTGCCATACTATGTCCTTGTAGGTATAAAGTCAGTTTTCAATCCAATACTTTTCTTAGTCCTGAAATAATACCTAGAAAAGGAAATGCCAATTTTGTTTCCATTCATCACTTAATTTCTCACTTAAAACCGTATGTTCATTGTCCTCTCCTCTTAAGTGCAACCAAAGAAAAGCAGGATGGTAGTTACATGCGAGAAGTCTGTACAAAGCCTAATAGGCACAGATATTTTAAACATTTTGTGCCATGAATTATAGTATCTCATAGGTCTGAAGGAGCAAAAACATAACCTTTAAACCAGTTCAGTAGCAAGAGTTTTCCTTGACTAATAAGTAAAACAGGTTGGAAAACAGGGCACTTGGAGAAATGCTTCTCATTATTAATGCTTAAGTATATTCTTTGTGAACAAATCACAGGAAAGAAATAATCAACTTGACTTTCTTTTGTTACAGGAACAGTATGAATTGTACTGTGAAATGGGCTCCACTTTTCAGCTGTGTAAAATCTGTGCAGAGAATGACAAGGATGTGAAGATAGAGCCTTGTGGACACCTCATGTGCACTTCTTGTCTTACAGCATGGCAGGTACTGTTGTAGTTCAGTTAGTGGAGAAGAGGATGGATTTCTCTGTTAGTTTCCTGTTAACAGTGTGGGTATATGTTTACTCTTCCGGGCACAAGGATGTATATACTTAAAATTATAAACCTTTTCATTTTGTAGACCAGAAATCTGTGAAAAACAAAGCTCCAGGAGTGTTTATAATCTGGATTTGTAGTCTTGCCAAGGTCATTTACTGACTGCTGCTGAGTGGAAGCTATTTCCTAAATGCAGGACCTACTCAGACAGTGCAAGTTGGGCTTTTGGTCCCAATTCAGTCACCCAGGTCACTTCGTGATGTGTTCAAAAGGCACAAAGAGGACAGGTAGGAAATGGGGATGATTAACTAAGTAGACTGCATTTTCTAGGGAAAAGGAATGTCTTCAGTGAGGGAAGGATTCAGTAGTACAACTCATTAAATGGCCTGTGGAAAAATAAGCTTAGGATTCCTGTGTTTCACATTAATAACAATTAAAGCACTAAACCACTTTGCTTTAGGTAGTTGTTCAACTAAGACTCTGAATGGAGGGGAAGCTCCATTCTCTCAGTGTCATTTACCCAAAAAACATGGACACATCCTGGTGACACAGTGTGTTTTGTCCGTCCTGTTCATGGGTATACCAGTCTGTGGGAAATGGGAGGACTGGTACCTTTAGTTCAGCGCAGTTGAGAAGAATCTGACCTAAAAAGTAATACCGAAAGCAGAGGTCATTCCTCTTTACAGCTTCAGACTTTCTCCCAGTAGGTGCTTCTCAAACTGCATCAATTGTGCCTCCTCCCTGCCCTTTTCTTCTTCTGTCATATCTGTATTTTATAGGGAAAAGTAAGGGTCATCACATCCTCAGACAGGACTCTGTTCCATAGTTAGGGACTACTTTGCTTACAAATGCAGTGAGAAGAGTAAAAAGAGTCCTTGACTCTAGTCCATCTTTGACCTGGTTTTAAATGAATTTGTCTCAGTTAATGTGTTTTCATTCTTACGTATGAGTATGTCTTCAAGTACTACAGTTTTCTAATTAAGAAATTTTCTACCTAATTAATCAAATGTCACTGGTAAACCCACACGATATATCAGAAGTATGATTTGAGTTTTTCTTCCATTAGCAGTAAAGCTTGCTGAAAAAGAAGTACTCTCAGTTTCCAATTTTGTGTTCTTTGTGATATTTGAGTGTGATGCTCCAAACACAAATCTTTCAAATTGCTCAGAAATTCTGAAAAAATTCCATTTGAGGCATACATAAATAAGACAGCTGCTGAGATGGAACATTGTTTCTCATTTTAGTAGTACCCTTTCTTTCAGGTTTCATTCTGAATGACAGACATAGAGGTCTGGCTGCATTAATTGTTGACTTAAAAATTCTGAGATCTATACATTCTGGGGGGTTTGGCTCAGCTGAAAGGGCAGAAAAACTGAAATCTTTACTTTGGATTGTTGGGTGTCTCATGGCACAATAACAGCATGTTCCACTGTTTTGCCAGTGATGTTTTCTGTTTCTGGAGACTTGAGAAGTTAAGGTCCTCCGTACTTTGACTGATGGCGAGGGATTCAGGAAGAGGACAACAAAGCATTTTGGGCTTAGAGAATTGACATGTTTGAAAGCATCAGGCTTCATTAGAACATTGCTACCTGCTGTAATTGGTCAGGTACATTTTGGACTTCATTACAAATTTAACTTTTGTATAATTAGTGAGGCAGTGAAGAAATATTACCCTGTAACAGCATCAGCTGTTGTGAGCTTCTGGTGGGCTAATGTTTAATTGGCAGCATAAAGGCTCATTAGACATGCCTCAAGAGATCCAATACAGATGTTTTCACTAAGCAGAAAAGAATTGAGTATGCAACATCAGATCTGCATAGAATTCTAAGGGTGATTGAATTGTTCACATTTATGGGGATCAGTCTCTCAAATAAGATTTGGTTTACCAGTTTCCTTTTTGTATTATGTAACAGGAGTGAAATCTCAATTTATTCCATAGAAATCTATTCTTGTCTGAAAACTGCATATCTGGTCTTGATTCTAAAAGCATATGGGCATAGATGCTGCATTGTAAGGTTCACAATGTTCTAAATAGCCTTTCTGTGGGCATGGACAAGTGTGTGTGTTCGTATAAACATCTGGGCTCTCAGTTTTATTTTCTCAGTTGTATTCATAGTGTTGATTACAAGTCTTCTCTTCTGTGATTCGTTACCAGTGCTTTTGAAAAGAAAGGACAAAAACTGCTGGTTCAGAATTATTTTCCAACACAGATACAAGGAAGCCTTGAAAACTAAAAGCTCTGTGCCTCACCAAGGCGACTGCTTTTAGAAAATTAAGTAAGGAAATGCACGGAGTAAGGAGGGGCTTCTGTTCACTTGTCAGTAGTTACTGAATTCAGTAGGATCATATAATTTGGAGGAGCTCTTTGAGGTAGTAATATTGACTAGTTATTTGTTGCTAAAAGTAGAGTACATATATCATTCCATACAAAATGAAAATCCACTACTAGTCATGCAAATAGACAAGACTGTCAGGAGACATCATTTATACTTATCTGGCCTTGGGACACAGTTTTTCCACAAACTAAAATAATCTGTTAAGTTTAGGAAGACTAGCAAGTGTCCAGATAAAAATAATGCTAGAAGAAAACCATTAAAGTTGTTCTTGCATCTAAGAAATCAAAAACCTTGCCTGCTTGATAATATTTCAGCATAGGTAAATTGTTTAGAATTATTTTTGATGTACATATCTTTTTAGTTGTCTTCCTGACTACAATATGACACAGTGTGATTTCTGATTTCATTTTGAATTATCTTGGTTTCTCAAGCTTTGGGGCTCTTCTGGGTGTGAGTTTGGTTTATGTTTTGTCCTTTTCTATTTTATTTTTTTTTTTTTGAGGTGGGGTGGTGTTTGGGTTTTGTTGTTTAGTTTTTTTATACAATTCTACATTGTACCTCTTGGTGGAAATATTTCCTTATAAATGCATGAAAGACTTCTCTCTGATATTGTTTTCATTAGTAATCAGAAATCTTTAAAGGCTTTTTGGTTACTTCTGAAGAGGAAAAAACACATTTTTGAAATAAGAAACTGAATATGGCTGCTTGAAAATCATTGAACACATACCACTTAGAAATTAAAATGAAGTAGTTCTTGTTTCTTATAACATGTGAAAGTAGCTTCTTGATTTATGTAATTTTTGGAAAATGTAGTAAAGTCCTGGCTTGTTAAACATGTGAAAAAATGTTTGTAGCTTTATGTATTCTGAATGCTGGTAATGTTGCAGCCATTGATGCCTGAAAAACCCTGTAAAACAGACAACCTGCACGAAGTTATTAGAGATAAGAAAGAGAATACCTTTATTG
>JAWWEW010000001.1:18517545-18536797 GCA_035583185.1 Anabacerthia variegaticeps | reverse complement strand
AGAAATCCCTTACTTTTACAGCTCTAAAATCCACAGTAAAAATACATAAAAATACATAAAAATTCTTAGGCATCACCATGATGGACTGTATGTGTTTTTCAGAGAATAAGAGCTGCATGCCATAAAGCTTGTCTGCATTTCCTAACTTCAAATGAAAAAGAAATACTTTATGTTTAATATAAAAGATAAATAATAAAATGCATTATCTCTGTCTACACACTTCGCCTTGTTTCTCTTGAAGAAATAGCAAAATGGTAAGCCTAAAAGGCCAGGTGTTACTTCCTGGCCTGTAATATTAAGACTGTTTTGGTGCTTTGTAGAGATACTAGTTGCATTTTGATTAGTTATTTTTAAGTGAAGTTTGAAGTGAAGAGAGAAAGCTTTAAAAGTGCAGTCATTTTAGGAGTTACCATAGTTAAATATTTGTTAGTCTGTTTCCTGTTTACTCCAGTACTTCTTTACAAGCTTTTAGAGACCGGTTAACGATGTTTCTCTGTAGAAAGATGTAAGTCCTACTTTTAAGTTTGTCGGCGTTTTTTTAACTTTTAAAATATATCTACCTTTTTGTCTTGCTGTAGGAATCTGATGGCCAAGGCTGTCCTTTCTGCCGCTGTGAAATCAAAGGAACTGAACCAATCATTGTGGATCCCTTTGATCCAAGGGATGAAAACTCCAGGTGCTGCAGTATTATTGATAGCTTTAGTATGCCCATGTTGGACTTGGATGATGATGATGATAGAGAAGAGTCTTTAATGATGAATCGCTTGGCTTCAGTCCGAAAGGTAAGTTTTCAAACACTGTACAACAGCTAAAGTTAGACATTTGTAAATGAATCTGCCTGTAACTTTAAACAGTGAGAGGCTGCACTTCATGTTCTGGAGTTCAGCAACACACCAAACAGTTCTTAGGTTGAAGAAACCAAAATGCGTTAATACTACAACATGAACGCTGACGTTGAATAGGAGAAAAAAAATTATTCTAGATTAACTTTAACTTTGTTTATAATGGATGAAGCACAAATCTGCACAAGCCGACACTTATCAAAACTACACTGGACAATTCCTTGAGCTTTATTTGTAAGGAACAAAAAAATTCATATATATATACATATTACTAGTTTTCTGCACATGTATGTATGCATATGCACAGAATGTTTTAGAATCAAACTTGAGTTTCTGAACAGGCTGTAAAGACTGTTTTGTAAACGTGACTTGGCACACAATCTGTATTGCACTCAAGTAGCTTTTCTTCATGTTTCATGTGGGTTGTCTGTGATTTTTTTTTTCTGTATTTTTAGTACTAGGTACTTCTACTGGGAAAAGCACTTTTGAGATTATTCATAGTGACTTTGTGCTTTGGGATATTTTTTGTCCTGAAAGTGCTCTATGTTAAATTTTGGGATGTTTCTTTGATCCCAGGAGATTTTATTATTGATAAATAAGCACTATCGTTAGCAAAAGTTTATTTTATGGTGATTGTTTTCACTACTGTATTTTAGCCTGCAATAGGTATTGTCATAGGCCAGGCAACACTGATTTTGACAGTGCATTTTCTAGATTTTACCTTTTACTAAGGTTATATAGACAGTTGCCTTGGAATTAATTCTGTAATGTCTTACTCTCTTCCATTTTCTTATCATTTTATTTGTTAAAAAAACCCTCGTGTGCTTCACCCTCATATCTGAGAGTATCTTTTAGTTAATATAGACACTTCTGATATCCTTCCTAACCTCTTACGACTTCTGAATCATTCTTGTTTTGTGTACGTAATACAACATGGTCTACCCTTGGGAACAGTTTATCCTTCCTGTCTGGACTTAAAGTGCAGTCTGCAGCCTGACCTCTGTGAGATAGCCTTGAATTGATGGGCTTTTATAACACTATCACTTCCATGATAAGGCAAAAATGCCTTATGCCTTTATCAAAAGAAGGGACAATAAGCTTTACTATAAGAAGTCTTCAGCATCCACCAAGTGCTTGAGTGCTTTGGTGCCTTGCTATTTTTGTATCATTAATTTCACTGTTCAGTGAAAGAAACCTACTAACTATCCCTGAAGTTTAGGAACAAAGTTTTTCACTTCATTAGATTCTTGAAGTCCTTACTTTAAATTGTTGAATTATTAGGTAATTTGGTGATTTTTTCAGCTACTGTTTTCATCTTAAAACTGTTACTAGTGGTTGTGCAGTGATGCTCTTAACCATACCACCTGTGTGGGATATACCATTCTTTATATACACTTCATCAGCCATGTCTTTTTTGAATCATTATTAATTTTTCCTGTTAAGCAATGTTTCTTTAGTGTCTGCTAAAAGAAATTATTTTTTTTCTCAGACATTATGTAAAACTTTACTCTTTTTGAAATTTTCTTTTGTTTATTGTTAGTGCTGGTACTATGAACATGATGCTGCATAATGACTGTGCTGTAGCAACTTAATTTGTTGGAACAATGGAAGTTAGATGACAAAGGCAACAATTCAGCTCTTGCAGCCACCCTGCTGATACTGTAGTTACTTTGTAGTCTCAGTGAACAAATTTTTCAGTTTTTGCTTCATCGCAGGGACTGTTGTATAGGCTTTCTCAGCATAAAGCTGTTAATCCTTGAAAATCAAGTGGGCTGGGTCTCAAATCACCTGGGTAGACTGTGGTATTCTGAGAAAAATCTGGTTAGTAGTGAGCTGGGATGTTAACTTTGCCTGAAGAGAAGAGTTTCAGGGACACAAAGTTCTGATGAAAATCATTGTAGGGCTTCACAGTGTGTTGTTGGAAATAGTCGCATCAATCAGATATCAGAAAAGTAACAGTTCTGTGGTTTATCACTATTATGCTGGAAGAATACTTCGAAGCTGTAAGAGGTGTCTGAATTAAGTCACTGAAGGACCTCAGACTTGAAATTGCCTCAAGGAAAAGGAAAATCACGAAGCTCCTTACTCATTCTTTAATGGGACGAGTAAATGGATACACATGAAGAAAAATGAATCATTCTTGCTAGGTGTTGTGTGAGTCAGCAGCAGCAGTTCAGCCATAACAGAGGCTTTAGAGAAATCCACTGCAATTAGTCTGTTTATCGGCCTCATCAAGCAGCTTATTTTTTTTTAATTTCTAAATTGTTTTCACATATTTCGTTATGAAAGAAAGATGAAGAGTGGTGTCAAAAGCCTCTGTTAATTGTTTCATTGCTGAGAAATTTCCAGCCCCATGGTATCAGATTAGCTAATGCAGTTGTTGCCTGAAATGTTCCTTTTCTAGGGTCTATATCATTTGTTCTAACAAAGCACACCATTATGAAATACACATTAAAAAAAAAAAAAAAAAAGAGTGCAAATTACAGGCTCAGATAAATATTAAAACCAGCTTTTTTTAATTGTTATTTTTAAAGAGGTTGCTTGAGTCTCTAGTAGAGTATGTTAATTGTTCCATAATGTTTAATATTTCATTGTTCCAATGAATGAAGAATTCTGTCATTTTACCTTGTACAAGACATGAATTGATATACTTGTTTAAAAAAAAAAAAAAGAAAATAAGGAAAATGGGTAGTCCGGGAGCTCTTCTTAAGAGCAAGTAATTTTGAATTTGTAAGTACCAAGGTAATTGATCCAAATAATATCCCATGAAACATAGAAGAGGGCCCTAGCAGTATGGGAAACTATGCAGTTTTCAACAGTTGAAAGGGAATTAATGTTTTCTATAAATACTTTCTTCTAAAACTAAATGAAGTTACCTCATCTGGAAGTTACAGACATCTCTGAAATTAATTTCCTAGCTATCTGAACACGTGAAAAACTGACTTTGGTTCATGCTGTTATTTTAAAATAATTCTAGGAAATTGTCAAAACTGAAAGACACAGTTTGTCAAAATTACTCTTTTTCCAGCAAATGAGTTAGATCAAATTTAGGAAATCATGACAGAAGACCTTGGTTCTCAAAATATGGGAGGAGACTCTTTAAGCTCCATCATTTCCATATTATTGACTTTTTTCTGGTAATAGAAAAAGACATATATTACATAGTAACAGTGTTTTTAATTTCATCATATAACATACAGGTATATGTAAAAAAAGTACTTTAAATATATATCCAGGTATTCCTTTCACCAGCAGATTCTTAACTCATTTCCTTCTTAATGGTACACCTGATTTGTGGGAATTTATTGTAATCATGCCACTCAACTAGAGAATCCTTAAGTGCTTCATTATTAGTATTTGAAAGAGGCAGTGTGCCTCCCATAGGTAAGATGTATTTTATTTTTTCATTTGGCGTTGTGGTACTGACTATCACAGGCTTAACTCCCTCTTCCTCCTCCATGTGCATTTTCTTGGGTCAGAAAAGGAAAGATCAAATAGGGAATAAACCTGTCTTTATAAAAAGATGTTTACATCCATTACTGTTAAGTGATGTAACTTTATATGCTCATATAAATTTTAAGTCCAGGTAATACTAGTCTGTCTAGGTCACAGCTTATCTTAACTAGAAACAACATGTATGTGATTTACCTGTGTATAAAAAAAGAAACTTCAGAGAACTACTTGGAAATGGAAGCCCATTTGTGATGTAGGTCTGCTTCTTAGATGTCTCGTGCAATTTTTTTGCTCCATCAGTAAGGATAGTATTCCTTAGTGAGTCTCTTCTTAAGATTTGTGTTGAGTATGTTTTTCATATCAGCCTATCTGGCATGAAGTATTTGAGCATTTGCAGCTAAACCCCTTGATTCAATAGCCTGACTGTTAACATTTCCATCAGAAGATTTAATCAGGGTTGAAAAAAGGCTTTTTCTTGAATTTACATCTGCTATGGGCAAATTGACACCAGTATATTCCAGTAATAAATGCATCTGATTAAATAACACAAGTGTGGGCCATTCTGCAGTACAATTGCAAAGTAAGTCACAGCTGCTTGTTCCTTGGCAGCAGTCACGCCAACCAGATGAAGTCCATGTTGTTACAAAGGAGTCTGTGTTCTCTTCCTTAATTACGTCTTTATTGCACAGGTCTGTGTGTGTTGCAGCAGAGCCCCTTTGTACACTGAAGGTCTGTCTTCTGTCACTGCCAGTTATTTTGAGTTAGTTTCTGTCTTAATCACTTGCTTGTTTTATCTTTTTGTCACTGTACTCTCTCATTGCACATTTATTTCCAGCAAATACAAAATACACAGAAATCTCCAGTAGGTGACAAACAGAAACATTTTTAAATTTCTTTGTCCTTAGGGAGTCTGCCAAAAAGAGTAGGTATTGTGTACATGTGTTAATGCCCTGGTATCCACATGACATCCAGCCATCTTGTAAGGCCTAGCTGTCAGCACACATCAAATTGGTGCAGCTAGTGAGGTTGGATGGGCGTGCACTGAAAAGTATGGGATTTTTACAATGTGAATATGATGGAAATCTGATATTGAAGGCTGAAGAAAACCTTTTTGTTGCTGTGAAATATTTGGGTATTTTTTGGGTTTAGTATTAATGGATCTAAACAAGGAATCATAATTTTTAGTTTGTCCCAGCAAAGCTTTCTCTCTTATTTCAGCATCAAGAGTTGATATGGATTAAGCCTCTCTGTAAGGGAAGAGAAACTTCTTTTGCTTGCAGATATTTTCCTTTCATTTTTTTTTTTTTCTTGAGCCTTATACATTACTTTTTAACTTGTTGGTCATCATCAGTTCTTTGAAATCTCTGGAGGCCACAGCATGTTGTGATAGTGTGATGGCTGTAGGCAATAGTAGTCCAGGGGACTGAAAAAAGTAAGGCATAACAAGATAGTAATGTAAACTTACATTGAAGTCCTTTCACATGTTTACTGCTTTGAAAATTTTCCATTTCATTTTGGCAGCCATGGCTTACCAGCCATGGAATGTGGTGGGTAGAGGTAGCCAAATACCAAATATATATGGAACTACAAGTTTATCACATAAATTAAATCTCTTGCTTCACTGGAGTTAAGAACACGTCAGGTTTTAAGAATGAATTTTCATATTCTAATTTTTGTTAATGCCTATTCCATATGAGGTGTGTCTTTCAGCACCTTGTTTTTGTAAATCAGAAAATAGCATCAGTCCCCACTGGGTTTAAAATATGAATATTTCCACGATTTTTGTCTCTGCTGGAGCTAGACTGTTATGGCAGGAGAGAAAGTCTGACATGAATGGGACCTGTGGGCTCACTGAGGGGTGAGCGTATCATTTTGACTAATGATTCTTTAGAGCAGAACTGCGCAAGAGAAAGTTACCATACTGAAAGAGGGACGGATATTTTTAGAATGATATCACTACAATGTTCTTCACTTAGCTGGGGATTCATACAACTCTATGCAGTGTGCCATTTGAGACACTGAGGTTTCTGTCTGAGGAAATTGCATTAATTAGTGTGATGATGTGACAATTAGAGTATCTTAAGTTCCAAACAAATGTTTCCTGTCCAGTAATCTGTTTCCAGTATTTCCTATTTTTTTTATTCTTTGTTTCCAACTCCTGTTACATATAAGATTCTTCTGGAACAATTCCCTGCTAACTGAAATGCATCATGTTGCGCAACACCATAAAATGTTGAGTCTTAACTGCAGCACTTTATTTTAAATAATTGCATCTTTTTGGAGGTGTGACCTGCTTATTTGGTTCTATTTCAGATAATTTGGGAAATAAACTCATTTTTTGTCTGCTGAAGTCATTCCATTGAATATATTGTATTTGATGGTGCTTGGTTTTCAGGAATGCTTGGTGGAGTTATAACTAAATTTTGAAAACTAATGCTATTGCATGATACAGCATTTATTATGCTATTTAACTGGTAGATGCTTTCTGATAAGGAAGATGAATTGACATTCAGGGTATAGTAATTTTGTAATTATGATTGCTCTGGCATGCTTGTGAGATACATATCTAACTTAGTTATTCAACTTTCCATGACGTTCAGAGGCTAAGCACTTCAGTCATTCATGTGTTTATGGTCTTCCAGTCAAGGACAGTGGTGTTCACCTATTAAAGGAAAAAGGACAATTTAAAGACTATATTCAGGTCATTTAATATGAACATTACAACCACTTCTTCACTGAAGAGAGAAACTGTGAAACTTTTGGAAGAGCACAAATCTTGAATCGCTCAATCTCTTGCAGTTGAATGTTTAGTTCTGACACTGAGCTTTCACATGTAGACAAAGTGGGAAAACCCTAAATAGGAACAAAAACATCATCCTGACAATGGAATTGCACCTTAGCCTTCTGGCTCTTCAACACCTCCTCACCTCTCTCTTGCATTTTCTTGCACTGTCAATGGTAATATTGTGGTGCCACCTGCTTTTGAAGGAAATGTGGTGGCAGTCTGAGTTGTATAAAACAGGATATTAAATCGAGCTGTAGTACAGAGCATTGAGTAAGGAGTCAGTACACTAGATCCTTCCTGGATCTACTCTTGAATTTAAAAGTTTCCAGTTTCTTTAATACAATCACTGTATATAAAGAAATACAATGTTGTTTAGTTGTTTACCTGTTAAAGAACTTTCTAGTCTTATCCCAGTTATCACTATGGGATGTATAGCAATTTTGAGAAAAAGGTTATGAATAGAGGGGAAGATTTTTATCAGCGTGGCTTAGCCTAAGGATGGGTGTGTTTTTGTGAGCAATTTTTTATGTCTGCCTGAAGAAGGTGGCAGATCATGACCCTCTGCAGGCAGGCTATGGCATACAGCAGTGGGATGCCTCAGTGCTCAGGTGGCCCAAGGCTTGGTGTCCATGTCTTCCAGCTACTCCTGTCTACTATCACAAACGTCCAGAGTTACTTACAGTGCACTGAAACTCATACAGTGAGCTCGCAGAAATAACCTTAACTGATCTATGCAAATGCCTGAGCTGTGTGTGTTAAAACAGAGCCAGGTGAGGGTCAGGAAGTCGTTGCAGAACTGGATGGCACCTGTATTGATGCTCAAAATCTCTGGTTCTGATGAATTTGAAATGGCAAGTCAAGAAAAAAGGTTGTAATTTGTCGCTGGAGGAAGATGTTAAGTGTATATATTAGTTCAGTATTTGCTAAAAGGATAAACTAAATTGTTCTAAAATGAATTTTGTGATTCCTTCTTTGTTTATTTGCTGATTTAACTTCTTTGCCTACTGACTTGCGGATGATTTTGGATGATTTCAGAAGACATACATTCTATTTTATATGGAAGTATAATGTGAAAATGGGCTGTAGTTAACAGACAATACCACAGTTGTCCAGCTTTTAAAAGTAATTTATAGAATTTTTAGATTGAGCACTCTCTTAATAAAAAGGCTATCAAGGGTATCAGTACTACTAGCTGAATTTGTGTTTCTGGCTTTTTCCTCATGTTTGGCAAGGATTGTTTTTTATACAAATCACTAGCATATATATTCTGTTTTCATCATAAATTAGCATGCGTCTTAGTTTTGAGGTAGAATGACTTGTAGACTTCTCTTTCAGTAGCTGTAAGATGACCACCTATACTGTGTATTAATTGAAAGAGCAGCAGATGTCCATTATGATAAATGACTATTAGTAAGTATCAAATGTTTCAGTTGTGGAATGGAAGTAATATATTTGATCATCAAGTAAATAGTATTTTTTTTTTCTTCTGTCTTGAAGTGCAGTGAGAGGCAGAATTCACCAGTGACTTCCCCAGGATCTTCCCCTCTTGCACAAAGAAGAAAACCCCTTCCAGACCCCCTGCAAATACCCCATCTTAGCCTTCCGCCTGTACCTCCTCGTCTGGATCTGATTCAGAAGGGAGTAGCACGGTCACCCTGTGCCAGCCCAACTGGGTCACCAAAGGTAAGTCTTATAACCATTACTTCTTCATATGAGAATATTGAGAAATTGTATTTGATTGTTTTCAAGGTGAACTTGCTTGTTTGTTTTGGAAGATAGACTCTTTCAAAACTTTCCAGGTGTGTTTTCTTTTTCAGGAGTTTGCTGTGTCCAAAAGAACTTTAATTCCTTCTACCTTAGAGAAATTTTAGAATAGATCCACATTGATGAAGTCTTTTATCTCATTCCATAGTACCTTATGTAGTTAAATGTTTGTGGCTGCATGTGTTGCTCAAACGTGACTTCATTTTGTCTGATGATTATATTGTACTTGGTTATGGTCAGAATTTTAAAGACACTGTAGTAATGTATCAGTTCTGTAATAAACTCCTATTAATGAAAATAAATAGAAACTGCAGTTTCCTGAAAATAGATTTAAAGGTCATTATCTCATTAAAATTATATGTTTTCCTCCCATGATGATTTATGATCAATTTCCACAGTGTCCTTACAAGAAAAATATGTGCAGATACACTGCTTTCAGAAGCTTAAATGGCATATAATAGGACTCAAGTTTCAAGGGAAACAATACTAACTCTATAGCTAATAAGTTGTATGCTATGTTTTGTAAAACTAATAGATACTAAAGATTCAATGATTTTTTGAGTTGATAAGCATGAAGGAGAACAAATACTGTTTGTTGCTCTCCATTACAAGTTGATTGTTTCGTTGTAATTGCTGTGTAGAGAGAGTGAATTAGATTTAAATTTTTCATTTTTAAATGATGAATACAACTTCAAGTTCAAAACATGACTTGAAACCCATGTGCTCATAATAAACCCTTTTGAAGTACCCTATTTCTTTTGTCAAGTTTTTGCTTTAAGCTTGAAAATCAATGTCTTTTTAAGATTCTAGTGGTTTATATTTTAGAAGAAAAAATTGAATTTTGAATAGTTTCTTTAATCTTCTATCATAATTTCCTATATTATATATATTATATAATTTCCTATATATAGCATATTGAGGATGTACAAAAAAATATACCACATCCATTAAAAATTAATTTTACAATAGCATTTTTTACAGAGTTCATGGCTTAAAAAGAAACCCCTGAAATACCATTAATGCTGCTTTAATATTTTGAAAATCTTTTTCCTGGGAATGTTTTCCTGGAAAAAAGTAATACTTGGGGAATATAAGGGAATAGGATGGGGGCAACAAAGAATAATTTCATGCTTAAAAAGTTTCATATTTAAGGAAAAAAAAAAAGATGGTTTAGCCCTGCCAGAACTGCTGCTTCAGTCAAAAAAACTTTTCTATATTCCTGCACTAAAAACTATAATTTATAACTATAAGCTATAACCAAAATTCTGGACCTAGCTATTTTGTTCCTGTCTTGACAGTGAGAATAACTATTTTTCTTAACTAGCAGCTGAATTAAATGCTTCCTTATTTAGTACAGTCACTTTCATATGAATAGATCTGTATGTAGAATAGCTTTTTTTTTTTGGTTCAGGTGATGTGTTAAGGTGCTGATTGAAGAATAGTGCTGGGCTAACAAGTGAAGTGAAAGTAAATGCTATTGTTACTTTAAAACTTCTGTGACCTCCATTTCTCAAAGTGGTAATAATATATGCAGGCTTACCAAAGTCCAAGAAAATTACATGTTCCGAGGGAAATAATCTTCCCTGTATTTCTTCTGGTAGCTGGAGATAAAATATTGTTGAAGACCTGGACCAACTGTTACTTTGTAAAATGCCATTAGTAATTCACTCTTAATGAAAATGTTTTGGGTTTGTCAGATTTGTGATCTTAGAAACACGGCAGCTACCTCTGTAAGTTTTTTTTGTCTGATGACCTGGTTTTCAGCTTTTTAGTATTAGTATACATAATTTTAGAAACCATTTAACCATTTATAATTTATTTCTGAGAAAGGAAGTATGTGGCAGAAGTTGTTTGCAGATGAGCTAACTGCAAATATAACTGCATACTAATTATGTTGTTACCTGAAAAATTGAACTGCAGTTCAAACAAATTGGGCACTCTAACAACTCACGTCATGTAAAGATTGGAGTCATCCCTAGGTATATAATTGAAAATGAAATAATTGTTTCTTCTTCTACTTACTCTCTAATCATCGTATTTTTGTGCTCATTTGCTGTCACCAAGTCATTTCCCTGGGATGTGGGTTTTATTTTGTTGTTTGGTTTTTTTTTTCCCCTGCATCAGGAAGTCTTTTTTTCCCAAAGATACCTCAGAACACATTGCAGCAGATGAATAAGTGATTCAAATGATCAAAGTGAAGGATACTGGAAAAACTTATGGGTCAAGTAAACCTGCCTCAGTTAGTTGTCTTTTCTGCTTTCCACTTTTTCCTTGCATTATTCATGCAACAGCAGAATGGGGGCATGCTTTCTGTACAGGGGCCAGGTTGTCTGCAGAATGCAGACAACACTAACATTTAACGTGCTGGCAAGTACTCTTGTGATGCCAGGAAAATATCTCAATTAGTACTGGTAAACCCAAACTCGATAGTCAGAAATATTCATTCCTGTAATCTAACTTTTCCTTTTTTTAACTTACTGTGTTGTTTAGTCTTCTCCTTGTATGGTGAGGAAACAAGACAAACCTTTGCCAGCACCACCACCTCCCTTGCGAGATCCTCCACCACTCCCACCAGAGAGGCCTCCTCCAATTCCACCAGACAACAGGATAAGCAGACACCTGCATCATCCAGAAAGTGTGCCTTCCAGAGACCAGCCGATGCCCCTTGAAGGCTGGTGTCCAAGAGATGTGTTTGGGACCAGTCACTTGGTAGGATGTCGAGTAGGGAGTGATGTTTCTCCCAAACCAGGACTGACTGCAATTTCAAACATAAATGGTGGAAGGCACAACCGTGTAAGCTCTGATCCAGGATTTATGAGGAAACACAGACGTCATGAGCTGCCCACAGAAGGTGCCAAGGTATTTCAAATGAACTGGATGTTGGATCCTTATTTGATGCCCTACTGCAGCATTGTCTTACGCTGGCTAAAACACTGTTTGTATTGGCCATTGTTGATCTGCAGTTTTTGAGTCTTTACTGTTGATACACAGTAATAAGCCAGTCATAAAGAAATGGTTTTTTAGATACTGTAATTTGTAAAGCAAAAGTGCATGGGTCTAAGTTACAGTTTTCACGTGAAACCCTCAAAAATGTATTGGAGAGGAAATTCTAGATTTGCTATATTTTTCAGCAAATTATCCATGATGATATATATCACTGCATGCTGTAATATAGTTATATAGCATCTCAGATCCCCTTTGGAAATGTCATATGCCAAAACTGTGCTGATGGAATAGTAGATGTTCCAGTTATCTCTGTGGTAGGTGAGGTGAGGACTTGGTAACCTCTTCAATCTGTACCGTATGCAATATCAACAAATGGTGTATACAAATATATTTAAATTATCAGATGTATTGCGTGTATTAACATAAAAAGCTAAATATTCTAAAGGTTACTTGTGTTGTTCATCAGTAAAAAACTATTTTCAGAAGACCTTCGAATTAGATGTGATGTTCAGTATAGTCTCATGAAAAAGATCTAACTTGCCTTGACTCTAAGAAAGAGAAAACAAAGCCAGGTTAAATGTAGAATGACTTACTGTATCTTTACCACTGGCTCTGTGGGCAGCATCCTTGAACATGCTCAGTGGTGCAACCTTTAGCTGAATCTTTTCCTCCTTTGTAGTTAAATCAGAACTCCAGTTGCTGGAGTTGTACATCGTTGTAATTTGTCTTTAGCAGTTTTTGGCTTCTCTTGGACAAATATCCAGTGTAATAATCCATTTTCAGTGCTGAGGGTGTTCAGGGTTGGCACTTGAAACCTTTCCACTGATTGTCTGGCTTGATTTGGGTAGGGAGCATCTGCTTGTCATCCACAGGAGAAGGATGTTTTCACGTCTTTGATTGCACATCTGTAACTATGGTGTTTCTTCTATTAAGAAAAAAAGAAGTGACATATTGTTTCTGTATGTTATTTGAAGATATCTAGGGAGGAGAGCATAGAGGGAGTGGTTCTGGCATTAAGCAGCTTCAGGCACTTGAAAGGCTCACGTACAGTTGGTCAGGCTTAGCTTTGAAAAGAGATCAAATGGTGATGGCCTAAGAAAAAATTACTAGTTCTGTTCTAATCAGTTTTATCAAAGCAGCTCAGTAATTTATTCATAGAGGTTACTAACTTAAGCTGCTGCTCTTTTTATTTTTTTTTTTTGCTTGAAACTACATAGCTTGTGCTAAGACAGATGGATTTGTTATTAAGTCATGATAGTTAGAAATCGTAATTTTTTTTCTCTATTTTCTTTTCCCAAGATCACAAGCTATTTAACCATTCCATCTCCAGTTTAATGTTTTTAGTTTATTTTACATGGATGTTTTGGTTATTTTGAAAGAACGTTACTGAAATTCAATAAAGGGTGTTGACATATATGATGAAAGGTGCTTAAGTAATTTATGATGATATGTGTAATTAGAATGTCCTTTTATCAGCATTGAGGCAAAAGACCAAAATTTTATTTAGAACTAGGTGGTTGTTTAAAATGCTCTAGTTTTTCATCTGATTTTAAAAGGTTAGCGGGTTTATATTATCAACTGTATCTTCATGTGGCATTCTAGTTGTGGTCTGGCGCAGTATTGAAACTGATGGAATGAATACTTCAAAAATTAGAATACCAAGTGAGCACAGAAGTGCCATTGCAGTCTGGAGAAGTTTCATATACACATCTTTAACCAAGTACTGTTCGACCTATCATCTTCATGGTTATAGATCTAAGCCATTTGATTAAAGGGAGCAACAGACAACTCTGAATTACCATTTCAGGCTGTATTCACATTCATGAGGGAAACATGGAATGAGTTTTCATCCCTGATTCATATATCAATTTTAATATAAACATTTTGCTGTTGATAAAAGCCAAGAATCGGGAAGACAGTCCTGTGGGTAGAGGATGGATTCTGGCAGGCACTGTATTATGAGTTTTAAAAAACATTAATATTTAACATGCTGTACTTGTTACTTTCCCATTGTACTCCATCTCTCTCTTTGCAATCTTGAAATCTTAATTTTCCCTCAAGCCATTCAGCTGCAACTGAGTAGTCCATCTAGTAACTATGGTGGGAAAATTTCTCTTCTGGTGAAGCCTTAAGCTAATGCGTTCTGCAGCTCCCAAATGGGGTGAGCTGAAACAAATACGAGAGGCCCTTCAGATAACAGCTCTGTAGCATGAACTCATAGGAAAGCCTTTACCCACAGACTTCTCAAGGTCTACTGTGTAACACCTAGCTGAAGAGTATCCATGGAGATAGAACAGAAGGAAATACCCATTGTAACAGTTGTGTGATTTTCAGGTCTTTTCAAATGGTCATCTGATAAATGAAGAATATGATGTCCCTCCACGGCTTTCACCCCCTCTTCCAGCTGTCTCCATCATCCCTAGTATAAAGTAAGTTAACTTTATCTATCAAAGAAAAATGTTAATTAATGTTAGATAATAGCACCGATTCATTGGTGCTAAAAGAAAAACAGGAAAATAAAAGATTTGACTAATATAACTTGATGATATGCTTTCCATGAACTTCAGTGTGGTTTTACAAAGGGAGCATAAAGTGTATTGATTAAGTGGGAGCAGTTCTGATGTCAATTGAACAAAGCATGTTTTTATAGGAAAAGAGACTAAATTGTGGAAGCTCTTGCCTGTAAGCATTTGGCAGTGGGAGCAGATTCTGTCTGGTTTTGCTTCTACAGAAGTGTGGTCAGAGCTACTTATCACAGGAGATGACAGATTGAAGGGAAAACACTAAGGGTAAAGAATATGACTTGTCAGTGTTCTGCCCCTAATCAAGTCATGCTGTCTGCCTATGGAGCTTTATTCAGGGTTCACACCAGCATCTGTTATTTGTTGTGGCAAAAAACCAAACACTAACATTTTAAATAATGTGAAATCTCCGTGTCTTCTAGAACATGGGTTTGGGAAGTTCTGTCCTTTCAAGTTGCGGGCTACTTTTAGTCTTCCAGTAGCATGACTGTTTATTTTTTGCCAAGGTGTTGCTGGTATAGCTGGCTCTCTATCTTTGGACTCTGAATTGCAGATGGTTTTCTACAGAACAAGACGTATTTAAAATAGAAATCTTGGAAGTGCTATAATGTAGTTTGTCCATTTTCGCAAGGAAATTGGAGCATATAACAATGTTTGATGCTACCCTACGTCTTCTTTCCAATGCACTGCTTGTGATTCTTGTTGTTAAATAAAATAATTGGATGGTCATTGCATATTATTACTGAGAACTTTCTCATTGGTGTGCACCCATTCCATTTTTGTTCAGTTAACTTTGACACAGAAGACAAATGTATTTCAGCATTTTATTAATATGCTGGTTTTTCTTTTCCTGAGCACAAAAATAAAGGTGCAGTGTAGCACTGACTTTTATTCAAAAGCCTGGTTCCAGCTGGAGCAGTTGCTGAATGAAGTTCTCCATGCTTGCTCTCAGTTCAGAAGCAAATTTCAGAACATTATCCAGACATATCTGGATAATTGAATGCTGGGATGTAACCTGGTGGAGGCATAGTGTCACAGGAGCACCAGCTGGATACCTCATGTAATCAAGTTCCCTTCTAGCCTACTCATTTCTTGACACAATGCAAAGTCTGGGTTGTTCTACACTCTGTCTATAAGAAGGAGAAAACAATTACTCTGATGGGCAAATTAGAAAAGCTTTATATGCCAAAGCAAATAGAACTCTGAAGAGGGGAAGATTCCTATTTTTGTATTTCATACTGTGGAAAACCCATAATGTTCTTCTTCATAAGAATCCCATTTTTCACTCAAATATTTTCGAATGTAGCCTAGAATCAAAGTACAGAGTATATATAGGGCATACAGGATTCATTGGAAAGTCCACAGGATATTGTAGCAATGTGGAGTGGCACAAAATCCATGTCAAGCCAATCCAAGGCTAGGATGTGTGACTCCAGCTTGGTCAAAATAAATGTTTTCATTAACTGAAGTCTTCTGCATAGAAAACTGATGTATTCCATCAAGAAAAAATTCTTCTTCGCTAAAACCAAACTCCATTGACTTTTGAGGAAGAAATTAACTTTCATTCCTCTTTTTGTTTTGTACTCACACCTTTAAAAATTACACAGAATGTTTTAAATTTTGATTTTTAAAGTGTAAAATTTTCAGTACATAACCTGGGGGTAAGAAGTTCAAATTCTCTAACTACTAAAATGTCACATAGAATGACTGCTAAAAATTGATCATTGTGTGTTGTTTCTTGAAACATATGTCTCCTTTAAATTTATTTTAAATTAAGTTTTTGTTACCACTAGGAAATACCCGAATAATCTAGAATATTGTATGGCAACATGTAGATGGAAGACTGGGGAGGGAGGAAAAAAAAGAAATCTTCAAAAAGATCAAGTTTAATGGGTTTAACATTTCCACAAACCACAAAAATTGCTCTCAAAAAGTTAACCGAAATAATACCTAGCACGATTTAATTGAAGCAGGAGAGAATATTTTTACAGTGTATTTTTCGTCCTGTTAAATTGACTCATAAATATGTTCAACTTGATTCAAAATACTTTTACTTTCCACAGCAGTGCTACTGCAATTAGTATGGTGCAGGTTTCTCATTTTTCCCTACTCCTGAGTCTCAGCAGTGTTGTGGATTGAGAGCTGCTTGTTTTACACAGCTCCAGGGCATCCTGTTCTTCCTAGTTATTATCGTCAGTGTGTAATTTCAAACATTTGACTGCAGGATACATTGCTCATCTATGAAATGTTGTAATCTAAATAACAAGGAGGCAAAACGACCCTTACTTGAAACTCTACAGTTCTAAAATGCCCCTACTTAACCTGTTTGCTCAGTTTTTGCTGAATTTGATGTTACAAATAGGATTATTTTTTTCTTTCAGAAGTTCATTAACAGAAAAGCACTGAGTTTTGTTTTGGGTTTGTTTTGTTTTGTTTTTTTTCCTGGAAACAGCGCTGGTTTACATTTATTTTACTAAAGTGATTATTATTAACTATACTTTACTAATGAGAAGTTGGAATCTTACTAACCAAACGTCTGATTTTTATTTTCCACTCAGCCACTGTGTTGCTGGTCTGATATGTGAAAATAATTATTTTTAATTGGACTGCTCTAAATGTATCAGATTTTTTAGCAATTTTTATCAGATTGCTATTTTGTTCTTAAAGAAAATATAAAATTTTTATGCCAAAGATACAGAGCCATTCTTTCCCAAAACGTTTTCTAGTTTAATACTGTTTGTTTTATGCCAGTGAGCAGCTTCCATTTTGCTACACCAGTAGAAAATTGACCTCTGCCTCAAAAGTACTGTATACCACAGTGATATTTTGTGTGATGGAGCATCCATTTTTGAGTATGTAATGAGGCATTCCATTCCGAGTGCTTTTTGTAGTCTATAAATATATTAGGAACATTTGGTTGCTTTGAGGTAGTGGAAGGAGAAGTAGCAGCAAAAGGTATTTCTCCTCTTGCTGTCTCTTCTATCTTGCTAACAAAATTTTGAAGGTGAAATTGTAGTTCCATAAAGCCAACTGTGGCTTGGAAGTCCTGGCTCCCTTGAAATCAGCCTTTGGCATGGGGCTTCTCCTGTGGCATTGGAAGGAGCACGGGTGACATGCATGTTCCAGACATCTGAGAGATGATGCTCTGAGGGACACAATGTTTGCTTACCCATAATTTGACAGGCCAGTGCGTTTGGATGCTCAGCTCTTCTGTCGTAACTCTTGTGTTGCAGCTCAACCTGTGACAAATAGAAAATTGTGTCCTCCTCTTTGAGCAGTTGGCAAGTGTTGATTTGATCAAGTGGTCCATATAACTTACATTTCTGAAGCAGAGTTTGCTTGAGGCCTTGCAAGATTAAAGCTTTTGTCTGCAGTAGCAAGTAGTATTCTGCATGGGACAAGGGAGTGTAGAGTAAGGAGCTGATGTCTGTGCTCTGTGTGTTATGAGGCAGCAGTTCAACTGGCTGTAGTCTTGTTCCATGCCTTTGAACACTGTTTAGCAATCAGAACAGAGTAGAGGCATACTTGGAATGTATCAGGTGTTGTAGCTTAATCTGAAAGGTGTTCAAGTTGTGCACTCCTCTGTGTAAATCAAAGTGTGGTAAGTGGGGAGATTAAAGGGATTAATTTCAAAAACACAGTCCTGACCAGACAAATAAATGGACTGCATCGTGTCTAAGTTCTGTGAATCATTTTACTGGTAAATGATGGAACATGAGCCTTTCCTTGAAATACTTCTAAATAAGTGTGAGGTGTTGGTTTCCCTGGAGTTCTGGTTGCAACTAAGATGGACGTTAAGTGGCTCAACAAAAATGAATTCTCACATCTTTTCCTGTCCTTGGTCCTCAGCAGTATTTTTGTTCAACAAACCCGAATATAATTCTGACTTTCAATTTTAAAATATTTTGACTAAAGGAGTAGAAAGGGGAGCTAGAGAATATATAAATACAGTGTATTGGTCAGTTTTGTATTCCTCAAATCTTATAAGGATGTATGAGTAATGAAGTTCTTTAAAGTGTTGTTATAGAAACTTTCACCAGCTTGATAAACAGATGCATATTTCATGTCTCTGCTTATAATGAGAATTTTCACTGTTTAGTTATAAAAACTTGTTTATTTTTCTGAACAATTTTGTGTAGAACAATAGAGTTAATCTTGGAACAGTAGAGATTTAATAATTCAGTTTTATCTTGAAGCAATTTCAGTAATCATGGAGAAAATGAGATAGACATCTAGCAGAGTCAACTGGAGTAAATTGAAAGAGATGTCTTTTTTTTTTTTAAATAAAAATTCTGAAATATTAATAGTATGTAAGTGTAGAGCAATTTTAGAACCCTAATGAAGAGTATATTATCTCCATGTTAGTACTCTAACTCTTCTACTGCTTTACAAATCTTTACCTTTCAGATATAAATCACATAATATTTACAATCTAGCAAGTATTTTCCTTTCTTTAAAGGTAGGGCAACAGACTTTACTGGTGTGAAGACCTCTAAGGCTACACAGTGTTCAGAAGCAGGAGACTTGGAACTCATGTCTTCAGTAATAGCTCCAAAACCAGTAACAATTCCTCAGCAGAGAAGGGGAGGGAGAAGGTTGTGTGTTTCTTTTTTTTCCCAGTAATAGTCCTTAAAGAGGGCTTCAGACAATAGTACCAGCTTGCTTTGGTTATTATTGGACATTTATGTTGTAGAGATTAATATTCATAACGTTGCTCTCTGCAGAAGCAGCAATTCAATTTGTGATTATTTTCCGAAAAAACACAGGCTTATATCTTTGTGTGTGTATATATATCTTCATATACACGTATATAAAAAACCCCCAACACCTCCAGAACACGCTGGATTGCTAGTAAGAATGATTACTGTCTTAGTTTGAGAGAGAAACTAAGATGTAAATGTTGGCTAAGAAATAAAATAATCCCTCTCCTTAAATTTAGA
>JAWWEW010000001.1:18440028-18517445 GCA_035583185.1 Anabacerthia variegaticeps | reverse complement strand
GTTAACCACTGTAGTTATGCTAATGCATTGCCTCCAAGCTTTTGGAAGGAATTCAAAAGGTTTGAAACTATAACAATTACACAACCACAGAAATTAGATAATTTATTTTTTGTTGGCCTTTGAACTGCCTACCTGAGAATACTAGAGAGTTCTTGTCCTGCTACATTTTTACGTTCTGTTCCTTAGAGGTGTGAACATCAGGGACACAAGCCTCTTGTCCACCTAAGAAATAAAGGACAGGAAAAGCAATTTCACACTGCTTTGATGTGTGAAATTTTGTTCCTTCTACAGAAAGTGGTTGAAAACTGCAATACAGAGTGTGCAGTTCAGTGCTGTAAATCTTCTCTTTCTTTGGCTGTTATGTCTTTGCAAAAGAAGTTGGATTCCCATCTTTCCAGAGCTTATTTCTGAAGGAAAGTGTATGAGATGTTACATCTCATACTAGTAGCTAGGGAGCTCTATGCTTTGACTATATTACACACACAAAAAAAAAGGCATATCTGCGCTCTTTTTTCTTTTTTTTCTCCCTTTTTTTTGTGTATTTATTAATTTAGTGGCTGTCTAGTATTCATGGTGGTTAGTTATTTGGTTTTGTTCACAGAGGACGTGGCTATTCTGAAGTGATTTGGCATCATCTACAGTCAATAGTAAAAGGCATGTTTTTGCTTTGTGAAGTGTGTGCTGTGAGTCAGGTGCTGCTTGTGTTGAAAAGAATTAGGAGATAGGCCTGGCCTGTCATTTCAGTTCTTGCCCTTATGATAAAATAAAACTAATTAGACCACAGTAAGCCAAATTGTGGCCTTCTTATACTTCCTTATAGTCCTTAAGAATTTCCTTAAATGATGAATGAAGTCTAGATGTAGCTTGTACTGCAGCAGCAGTTCAGCTCAGGGGCCATTAGCCATACTTCCAAGCCACAGATCAAACTGGCTGTGGATGCATTGCACATCTTTATTGAAGTCCTCTTGCTGCTGGCTTTTTTTGTGGCAAAGCATAAAGGTGCTATTTACTGCATGATGTAATAGCCAGATGATACACCTACTGCTCTTTGTGTTCAGCTAGTATAAGAATCAAACGCCTCTCTGTGGTTTTTGTGTGTGGTCAAGCTGAAATTGGATTTAGTCCTTAATGTAGGCTTTTATATTTTAGGTGTTTTGTGAGTTTCTTATTCATTTTAATATTTTGGAGTAATTGCTATGAATGGAGGGGGCCAGTGTATGAAAGAGTAGGTGATGATGATTGCTAGACCTATAACCTAGCTACTTATATTTTCTGGAGGCCAAAAGGTGTGTTTAGTCTGTTAATAGCTAACAAAATTACTTTCTCAAGTCTGCCCACTGCAGTTAACTTTTTGTCCATAGTTCTGTTTACACTCATATAGCAGCAAACCAGATAGTATGGGTTAGTTTTTTTGTGTTAAAAGAAATCTCATACCCAACAGTACTCTCCACAACACAAATTGTTACCTGTAAATGGTGATTGTAAAGTCTGCCTCTGTCCTGGGCTTCCACTGCTTTTAAGAAGTGATCTAAATCACAGTCTGTGAGGGCAAATGAAGACAGTTTTTGTCTGAAGTAAAACGAATTTAAAATACACGCAAATTCCAGGAATTTTATAGTGTTAGGGCTGGAACAATACTTCACTGAAAGGGTGATTTTCTGCTGCATCACTAAGCCCTGCTCGATGCTTTTTGTCCTGAATTGACTTTTGTTTAGTTCTTTTGATAAGTACAAACAGGTTAAGCCTTGAAAGTGCCTATTTAGTACTCTAATTATTTGCAATTCTCTGCTGTGTTGTTCTTGCTTAAAGTAGCTCTTTAGCTCTCACAAACACCTACTTTTCTGTATGTATTCTCAGTGATAAAAAAAGCCAGTAACTTTACAAATGTCAGTTTGTCATGGTGTTTTTGTCTCCGTATATGTAGCAGACATTTATTAAGGATGTTTGGGCTACAGAAGAGTATTATTTGAGGTCAAGTACATAATAGCTAAAGGAAAAACTATCTCTTTGTCATCTCCTTAGGTGTCCTGGTCCTTCAGCAAATTCTCTGTCTGATAAATCAAGGGATCATACAGATGATGATGATGAATACAAAGTTCCTTCTTCACATCCTGTAATACTGAGCTCACAACCACCTCATGGACATAATATAAAACCTCTTGCTCGGTAAGGTAATTTAGCAGTCTTGAAAGCAACTTATTTATAAAACCACTGTTTATTCCAAAATGTAACTGGATTCAATGTTTCTAATGAGGCTTAACCTTGCCTACCTTCTAAAATCTTTTCAAGTTTGGCTAACTTATGCTTCTGTTTCATTTGACCACCACCACACTTATAAACCTGTGAAGTTCACTTCATTGTATCTGTCTTGTGTGAGAACTGGGTATTTTTTGCTTTTGAATACCATTTCTGTAGTTGATCCTTCTTTTCCCCTTCGGCAGAGGTTTTCAAAGTGAACCAGGAGATTCAACCCCCACAACTCTTTCAAATTTAATTTTAAGGAGAACTGTGTGTCTGAAATTCCCTAAGTCAGCTTTGAAAATCTTAAACTTTCACATTTTATATAATTCATTTTAAGAAGCAACACAGTACTGAAAAGTATGTGAACTGTCAGCTGTATGTACATACTTCGATGCTCTTTTTGTCCAACGTATAGTGTGTCTTTTTAGCTTTTTGAGCCTGTTTAGCAGCGTATTTTCTTTTTGCTTCTCAGGAAAATAACCTTTTCTGAAATACAGGTGCAATATATCTCCTTAGCTTTAAACATGTTCTAAAACACTATTTCCACACTTTCACAGTTCTAAATTACTCATGGATTGTGGCAAGGAGATTTGGAGCCAAGGGACATGGCAGCTGAAAGCAGTGTCATTTCTGGTTAACTTCTTGGATTTGACTCACAAAAGAATCTGAATGGCTGGAATTGAGTGAATAAGTCTTAGAAATAAAAAGGGGCCAATTTTCTACTGGACTTGTAGGTCAAAAGTATGATATAAAAATCAGGTATTGATCTAAAACGTTTAGACTCCTCTGTGATTAAAAAAAATGCAGTGACATCTTGCCATTTTTCCCTCTCTTGTCAGAATGTGATTCAAGGACCTGCCATCAATAAAGCCCAACATGTCTCTCAGCCTAAAATTAGCCAATTATAATTTTTAGACCTCTTTAATCAGAACTTAAAAGAGGTAGAAAAAAGGCCGTAATATGATCACTCCTTTCATGCAAGTTAAAAATTCTGTCTTTATTAGAAATGCTGATCCAGCCTTTACTGCATAGACATGAATATTACACAGTTGCCTAAGCTTTATGAACTTGAGTACTTAACTGTTCTTATCTACAATATGAGACTTTAAAAATAAATCAATGCTGAATAAAACTCTTGAGGTTGGCTGAGCAGAAAAATAGGAAGTTAAAAAAAAAAATGCTAAGGTCCTAATCCTTTTTACCTATGCCATTTTTTATAGGATTATGCTGTGTTTCTGCATGGGAATGTCTTTTTCTACCATGCAAAGTGATCTAATAGAGGGTGAGTTGCTTGTGTGACCAGAGTTAGGATGAAACCTTCCTTAGACAAGGAGTTGTGTGCAACAGAAGAGAGCAGGATGTGGGCAGATTTCCTTGGTTTAGCAGCTTCTGAGGATCATTTGGATTAGTAAGTATTGTGGTGTAATAGCAATAGTCAGTTGACTGCAAGGACCCCACATCCACATTTTGGGACATTTCAGATTCGTACCAGCCCTAACATGGTCCAATGGCTGGAATATCCTTCAGTAATTGCAGCCCACTGGATGAGCTTCTGCAGGACATCTTTTGGGTTACCATTGTCCAGAAGCAGTTGGTGGGTCTGAGACCTCTGCAATGTAAAGCAAAGTGCTAAAAGGGCAGGATGACCTGTGGAAATTTGTTTCACTTTGATCTAGATGCAAACTGAAAGATTCTTCAGAAAATAGCCAGCTGGAAAAGTAGAAACTCATCATTTTTCAGTAGCCTTCTTTTGCAGAAAAAAAGAATTGAGTGCCCTCAGTTGTCTGCTACAGGATTTTACCAGCTCCTTAGAATTACTAACAGAGGCTTTAGAAAGAAAGCTGAGTTCAAAGTTGTTTTCCAGTTTTAATTGTGCCTATGGTGGGGGGTTTTGGCATGAATCCAGGACTTGGTACAGAAAAAGTAACTCAGTTTGCCATTTAGGTTGTTCCATGAATTTTAACTCAAAAACTGAAGTTCCATGTACTTAAAATGTCTTCTTTTAGTTAATATCTGTGCTTAGATGTGAAAGCTGAGATAAAGCTCTCAAGAAAGGATCTGGTTTCTGGTTGATGTTGTATTCTTTTAACACACTTCTTTAAATCTCATGGGGAGGAGTTTTTTGTTTCAATACGACTGAACTTCTCAGTATTGTTTAGCAAAACTGTTAATAACAATTTAATTATTTTGTCGTAAATTTTAGCACATTTCAGTTCTTTCCCCTAGTGTCACTTTCTTTTATCTCTTTTGTAAGTGTTACTACTTCACTTCTTGGATAGTACTTGAAGTTTTCAGTAAGCTAAAGAGCCTGCTAAATTTCTTCTGGATGGTTTGTAATTTTGGAGCTATGTAATTCTTCCATCCTACTCCCAAATTTGTATTACCTCTAAGACTTTTCACTTTTTTACCAGTAGGTACAACAGTGCTAAAACTATTACAAAAATAATACAAAAAATGATTCAGTCTTAATTTCTGGCAGATCAGTTAATTGTCTGATTTATTACAGCTGATGTCTTCCCAGGTATGGGGCAAGTTCAGCAATAAGCAGTGGAGGGAAAGAATTTCAGCGTTACTAGTTAGGCTATCATTAGAAGCATATTACATTATTATGTTTACTATCTTTTCCTAATAAAGCTTTTTCCAAAAGTGAAAAGGACAGAAGGCTTGCTTGTTAGTACGCATGTGCTGCCCGTCTTTTTGGTGTTTACTGTTGATGTCAACAGGTATTTCAGTGTTGTTTGTAAGCTGATCACTTACCTGGGCTAATTATGAGTTGAATACTTCTGAAGTGGTGCCATGTGAAATTATATTGCTGCCTGTGCCTAGTTACATTATTGAAAATGCAGAATAGATTAAAATTAAAGTAGAAAATATTCTTAATTACTTAGTGTATATGCTGAGGAGTCAAAGGAAGCGTTGCATCCACTGCATTTGAAAGATTGAACTGATTTAATGTCAGAGATAGAAACAACACTTCCTCTACCACTTCTCTGGGGGAATTAACTCATGACGTTCCTACCATTAGGGGTTTTTTTCCTTTTATTTGGTTTTTTTTTTTTTTTTTTTCCAAATCTTGCCATGATTCTTAGATTTATTTCATTACTCCTACTTGTAACTCTGGGGACAAAAACACACTTGCTCTTCCTCTTTCCTGTTTATAGCTTCTAAATGATTCCAGACCTCTATTAATTCCTCTTTTCCATATGGCCAAAGCTGATAGGTTTATTAATATTATTGGTAAAAATCCAAGATCTGAAATTTTAGCTGTATATAACTGCAGCAGATTTCCCAATATTTAGTAATAAGGTTGCACAGTGGGTTAGGATTTTTATTTTTAAGCTGGAATTGTTCAGCATGTTGGCCTTTTTCCGAAGAAACTCTTGTTTTTTCTGAATAAGCAGAATCACAGTTCCAGTGACTGGAGTAATTTCCTAGTTCTTTTGTGTTTCTTTAAACAACATTGAATGTTATGAAAGCCTTTTTCTAGGTTTTTCTCTGCCATATTTGAACAAAGTCATCTTGCAAAAATAAACTCCAATATTTTTGGCAAGATTATAGGCACTTTGTACTGATTGGTTGGCTCACGTTCAAATTCAGTTTGATACTGTTGTTTAATTTTGAGGGTGTAATATGCTTCCATTTTAAAAAAAATAAATCAGTAAACTGTGGTAGAAGTATCAGCAAGACTAAGCTTTTTGATACAGAAATGAATTGATTCCTGCAAAGCTTTTTTGGCTAGTTCAGTTTTGTGGGGTTTTTTAGTGTTTTTTTTTTTAATGTATGGTGAAGAGTTTAGTTGAAATTTGTTACTATTAGTGGTGTGTTGAGGTGTTCTGTGTGGATTTTTTTGTTGTTCTTCTATTTTGTTTAATGGATTTTCTGTGTACTCCGGTGTGGATAATTGCCAAAATCCACGTTTCCCTTTTTTGCATTTCTGCTAGGGAAAATTCAGCATCTGGGAAGGCAAAATAGGATTGAACCTGTGATTTAACTGTGTGAATAAACTAATGACCTGAGCTCTGAAGTGAGGATTGTGCTTAATGTTAGTTCTTCCTCTAACTTGTATTGCAGCATTGAGTAAGTTATTTTAAGCCATGTCAGTATCTCACCAAGAAAGCAGTATCATCCTTTAAAACAATTTGATTGATGGTTAACCAGCATCTGCTCTCAATATAAAAAAAAGTAAATTTTAAAATTGGTCTTTCATTCATTTTCATGTAGTGAACTGCCAGCACCACAGGTACTTGGTCATTCTAGGAATTAATGCTTGGCTAAATTGTTGATTGCTTCCTGCTTAATGTCTGTCTTCAGGGTGTGTGAGAATGGTCAATGTGCTGGAGTAACGAATGGAACACACAGTGCTACTTCTGAGATAAAGAAATCAAAACATCCAGAGTTAGGTATGTTTTTATTTTTCGCTATTTATCAAGAAAATTTAGTCTGTGCTGTTCTAGGGGTACAGCAAGAAAACATTTACTTCTTGTGGTTGTGTCATTCAGGAGATGTCTATGATGCACCTACTCTTCCGGTACCTTTGCCACCTGCACGACCTCCTACCAGAGACAACCCAAAACACAGCATTTTGCTCAACAGGACACCCTCCGATTATGATCTTCTGGTGCCCCCTTTAGGTTGCAGACATTTTGCTGATTACTTGTAATGGTTAACATTGCCTAGATGAATTAAATTTCATGTTTACTGAAAAACAACCACCGTCAAGTATGCTAAGAGTACCAAACAGGCTATGAACTAAATATTACAGCTGTAAGTCAATATTTGTGTCAATGATCTGTACTTGGAGTCTGTCTGTAAGCCCTCGTGAGACAGACAAAAAGTTATACTAAATCTGTATTCAAGCCATACAGAACGGTAAAACCATTTTCCCTAAAATAAATTTTAATTGTCTCTTATTAAGAAGTTTGAGCATTGCAATTTAATGTAATACTGGAGGGATTTTCCTATTGTTGCTTAAATAATTCGATTTATTTTACTAAATGTAAAAAATGTCAAAGAAATGGTATTTGTGTAAAAAACCAAACCACTAAATTCATTAGTTTATTTCTGAGTTTTGTTCCACTGTCAAGGGGACTGTTCAAAACCAAAAGCTGTTTTTCCAACCCTGATTTCTGTTCTGTTCTCCTACACAAAAATCCCTGATCTCTGCATGTGTACTGGTGCTGTGCTTGGCCACCACCCCCACCTTCACCAACAAATTCAGCTACATGATTGTGTCTGTGCATATATGTCATCATCCAATTTTCTGGTTCCACAACACCTTCTGGAATTTGCCTTGTTCCTGCACTGTGCTTTCTCTGGTCCCTGACATGTTCCTGAGGTGCGGGAGAACTAAAGGCAAAAGAATACACAAAAGTCGCACTTCATGGTAACTCCAGTCCTGTCTGTGCCAGCTTTGTGCAAGGGGTGCCTTCTTTTGCCAAGCTCTAGAAAATTCAGTTTATTTCTGGAGTTGGAGCTTCAGAACAGCAGATAAAGATAATACACAGGATAAATGTAGCAGATCCAATGTAGTCAGCACTGAAACACAGCTGTTACTCTACAATGACAGTCAGTGAGCTTTCCTTATAATATACTCTTTGCAAGTGATTCACTAAAAGCAATCTCTCTTCCCATCCCAGAAAAGAAACTGAGCTCTGAGAAAGGTCATTCAGAGCATATTTTAGAGGAGATTGTGCATAGTACAATCCTAGGTTTACAATTTCATTACTGGAGTCACTGAACTGCTTAGGTGAAGCCTGGGAGTAAAGGCCTCAGCAGCCAGAGAAAAATAAAGTTCTTTATTATGCAGTTCTTAATGAAGTTTTGCTTATCTAATAATTGTTTCCAAAATGCAGGTGAAGACACATTTGATAACTCACCCCCTTCGCTGCCACCCCCCCCACCCCCTGCTCGGCACAGCATGATTGAGCACACAAAACCTGCTGGCTCAGGAAGCCGACCTTCTTCAGGACATGAACTCTTCCTTCATTCTGGTAGGAATACAGAGGAAATAACATAATTTATTTCGTTTTCATTTTCCTTTTCCTCAGAAGCTTACCTGTTCAGTGATAAAGTTGTCATCAGGCTTCAGAATTCATTATACAGAATATCAAAAATTCAATTTCTTTTAATGGTGGAGGTGAAGAAACTCAGAAGATAGAAAGACTTCACTTTTCATTATCACATAGTAATAAAATAATGTCAATATTTCTATACCAGGCTAGACATTTTGTAAATTGCACTTTTCTGGTAAGAGTTATAACTTGTGGCAAATGTTCTGTTGTAATCTGTGATACTACTGTATCCTTTTGTCAACTCCATTGTTTTCAGTAATAAAACATAATTCATGGAGTTTATTTTCAAGTTGAAACTTGAGGAAAAGCCAGAAAATAAGGGAAAAGAACATTCTGCTTTGTTAGAACTGTTGTAAAATTTTGCCACAAAACTGTGTTAATTGTGAACACAGTTGCTGGGTCCTGGGATTCGTAACCCTTTTGCTAAGTCAAATAACATTTTTATTAAGTCAAGTTTTCACCTCTCTCTCTCTGTCTCACTGTGACACTGTCTGTTCTTTTGCTTGTGAAAGGTATAAAAGCTATGTTCACAATTCATGATTTTTGTCTTTGAGTTGAAAAGCATTTGATTGTCAGGTTAACTGAGTTGAAATATATGCTGGTTATGATATGGGTTACAGAAGGATTTTTGTGGGTTATAGTGCATGTCTGTGAAATGGGTTTTTTTCCTTCGTGGGAGCTTCCTAAAGATGTTGGTGTCTTAAGTTTACCTTTTCTGTGAGTATTTTCAGTGATGATCTACCTTGTGGTGTGGTTAGATGTCATCTTCTCCCCTTATCTGTTTCTCTTGGTATTAGGGGAAGGCTAGAATGTGGATGACAGGCAGTCATGTGCAACTCTGTAATGGCCTCACAGCTTGTCAGGTGTTTGGCTGACCTGTGTCAGTGGTACGCACTGTGGGATGAAAGGGAGCTAGTTTAAGTGTTGAACTGCAGTGACCTTTTCTAGAATGTTTATATTATGTATATTTTGCCGTCAGTCAAGGCCTGACATTGAGTAATTTGCCAAAGCTGTGTATATTTTATAATGCAAATTCAGCCCAGTGCTTTACTCTCTCATATAAGCCTCTGAATGCTTCTAGGTAAAAAAGACTTACCACATTACAGAATTTAGAGCTTGATCTTCATAAATAGAGGAGCAGGGAAATTAGTTTATCTTCTACACTTCAAAATAAAAATAATGTAATCTTCAACAGTCCAGTCTGAATGGGTGCCTCAGTTGTATCATCTGTTGCAGAAACACACAATGCACCATTCAGTTCTAATGGGAACAAAGAGGAAAAACAGAAGCCCTCACACACAGATTCCCACAAGCTCCATCTGTCAGTGTCCAGTTCCCAGAAACATGTGGAGTTTTGCACTTTTAACTGTTGCTTCCAAATAATCTAAGAAACATCACTGATAGTGTTAAAAAACATTCAATAGCTTTTAAAAAGTATCGGGACTATGTATCTACAGCCCTGTATTGTTCTTCAGATTTGCATAGGGAATACAATCTTCTAGCAGCAGTTTTCATTAGTTTTAGGGATATATACATCTACTTAGGCATGCATGGTTGTGTGAATTGGTCTTTTTTTATTCATATGGTATTTCTGAAGCCGTATTACTCACTTTGCATCTTGTCACATAATCTGCTGTAGATGATTTATGATGAGCTTTTGATGATTGGTTTCTGAACAAGTCTTAAGGGTGATTTCTCAGCTATCCATCAGAGCCTGTCAGATTAGAATAATAATCTCATCATCAACACCAGCAAAAAGTTGCACTTGCATACAAACATGAGGCCAGAGCAGAAGCCAGATCCAGGATGATGTTGCACTTGCTCAGCTGCATCTTTGATAGTGAAAAAACAATATACCAGGACTGTGTACATCTCTCATTTTTTAAATTCAGTCCCTGTAATATTTGCTTGTGTCTGAGACTGTATGAGTAGGAAGTCTTTGTGAAGTCTTTGTGAACTGCAAAGCATAAAAGTGTAATGAAGCCCTAACCAAACTGAATAGATGGGATATTTCTAATTGTGCTGCTTCAGGCATTGCAACCTCTCCGATGCCTTGCCAGCCACAAGCCTAGCAGTCTCAGTGTTGTGTATATGAAAAGTACCTCGTGGATGCGAACAGAAGAGACACATTCAGAGCAGGGTAGACCACCTTTGAGCTGTGCTCTTTGTGTTTGTAACTTAAAACATGCTTACGTGTGTACTGTGCAAATGCTGAGTTTGGATGCGTGTGCTGTGGGGAGAGACCTCTGGCTTCGTGGTTTCTCTGTGTGAAGGGAGGCTGTTTTAATCCTAGCTTCTATGCATCAGCCCTCCCTCAAGTAATAATTCTAATGATTCTAAGATGCCTTTTTTTTTTTTTTCCCCTGTTACTACAGACCCCCATTTTGATCCAATGACTGGTCATGTTCCTTTGCCACCTGCTCGTAGAGTAACTGGAGAAAATGTCAAAACAAATAGGACATCTCAAGACTATGATCAACTTCCCCCATCTTCAGGTAAGGCACAAAACTATTCTTGGAGAAAATTACAACTTTATGAAGCAATTAACTTTTATCCATAAAGTCCAATGAGTTTTTTGTTATTCTGAGTATCTATAGCAATGGTAATACTGTTTTACAAAAAGATCTAATCAAAGGACAACGGAGATTAAGTGTTCTGCAAACCAGGTAGAAGTGGCCACCTCTTGTCCATAGGTATAGATACTCTGGTATCAATTTTATCAGCTGCCAAACTGAATGCTGATGTGAGTTTCAGTGTTTCTCATTTTTTGAGGAATGCAGAGATTTTTCTGCCACCTTTAATGCTCACAGGAGGACAAAAGTCCTGAAGGCGCACAAGCATCACACTTCCAGCTTTTTTCATTTCTCCTAAAAAAAATGTAAAAAAATAATAGCTTCACTCTCTAAAGTATTGTTGTTTTCTGTCTTTCTTGCTAATATGTTTGTCTGAATTTCTAAGAAAATTTTAAGTTGTTTCTTAATAAAACAACAAAAATCAAAACCACTTAAAATTTACTCTTTTCAATGGAACAGGTACCATAGAAGCAATTTCTCTGCCAAAGAAATTTCCCTTATGGTTTTCAGGCAACTCAAATAGAATTTAAAGGAAAGCTACTCTAATTAATTAAAATAATAACAGTATTTCAACGTACTTTCACCAATTTTTAGACAAATTTTCTTTTCTTTAGGTATGCGTGGTACATGGGGAAGGGGGAGAATTGTCCCACCTACATTATTTTGCTGTGTGGAGACACCACACAAAGAAAGAGCCAAGTGATGTTTTGAACCATTAGTCATTCTTCAGATAAGAGAAACTTGTAAGATTTTTGTAATGCATGAGGAAAGGAAGGGACTTATTTCTCTGGACTTTCAGTTGTAATGACCACTGGTGTTGCAACATTCCCAAGCAGAAGAAAAGATACATTTTTTAATAGTAATCATGTGTTTGCCTCTTAGGAATACATAATTTCACTCTGCTGGGATATAGGAAAAAAAGAATATATTTTTCCAACTTAAAGGACAGAGGAAATTTCTGTGGCACTCTTCAGGCTTGCTTGTTTTTAACGAATAGCATAAGTGGGAATTACTGTGATGCCTTTGGTAAATACTATCTCCTTTGAGAAAATACCTTTGCAAATATAAGAGTGTTTCTCTTTCTGTTTCCCTTGTTAGAAAGAACAAAAGAATTTATAACGTATGTTTTATATGTGACAGTGTAAAGGATGTATTTGTCTTACAATGGTAACCTGTTTTATCTAGGATTATCTGAGTTCTCTTATGATACAAAATAAGACAATGATGCAACTACTTTTAAAACTATGGAGTTTTCCTGCAATTCTTACAATTCTGTGGTAGAAGAGTTTTTAACTTGCCTAAATTGCTGCATGATGCTTGCTGTTTAAGAACGTGGAGCTCTCTGATGCCACTTAATAAATACTTTTCTATCTGTATGTTTCCCACAGCCATCTTCTGAAACACATGTCAACTATTACTATAAATATCATTCTCAGTCAGCATGATATGCAGCAAGATATTCTGTTTAATTTCAATTAAATGAAAACTGTGATAGATCATGTCATTCTCTTAATTGGAAAGTTGTTTTTACAGTGGCAGTAATTCCAAAGGGTAGAACTGATGAGCTTCAGGATGAACTGGTTCACCTTCATCTATGATTTAAAAAGACAATGTAGAAAGCATAGCTGTATTCAGAACTTTTACATTTATTCTGAACTAATCAGTTCACTTAGGAAATTCTTCATTTCAGTGCTTTTGTAAGGTGATTCTTTGAACTAGCTGAAAAAGAAATGGAATTTGCTCTAAAATCCAATTATAATTTAGCCACTGGGTCCCTAGAGTAGTGTGGGGAGTCCTTTAACTTCTCTGCCTCACTTTCACTGTTTTAAGATTACTGTCATGATGTTTAACTGAATTGTTAATGTGTAACAACACACTTATTCTAATTCAGCCAGCTATACAGTATTTAACACTTGAGAAATAGTACTGAGCTATGCAACTAACTACCCCAAAGGCATGGTTTCTCAAACTTCTTATATATAACTGTTTAAAATTATTAAAAATGAGCAAGAGAAGGAGATAGGACTTGGGGGTGCTGGTGGATGAGAGACTGGACATGAGCTGGCAGTGTGTGCTCAGAGCCCAGAAAGTCAATCATACCCTGGGCTACAGCAAGAGCAGCGTGGGCAGCAGGTCAAGGGAGGGATGGAGTCCCCAGCATAGGAAGTACTTTGACCTGTTGGAGCAAATCCAGAGGGAGGGCCATGATCAGAGGGATGGAGCACCTCTCCTATGAAGACAGGCTGAGAGTTGGAATTGTTCAACCTGGAGAAGAGAGGGCTTCAAGGTGGTGTAATGGCAGACTTCAAGTATGTGAAGGGAGCCTACAAGAACACTGGAGACTTTTTGCAAGGGCATGTAGTGACAGGACAAGGGGGAATGGCTTCAGAATGAGAGAGAGCAGGTTTAGATTAGATATTAGGAAGAAATTATTTACTGTAAAGGTGGTGAGGCACTGAGACAGGTTGCCCAGAGAAGCTATGGATGCGTCATCCCTGGAAGTGTTCAAGACCAGGTTGCATGGGGCTTGAGGCAACCTGGTCTAGTGGAAGGTGATCTTGCCCATCTGTGGCAGTGGAGTTGGAACTAGATGATCTTTAATGTCCCTTCCAACCCAAACCATTCTATGATTCTTTGATATTGCCAATAGTTAGCATATTTTTCCTAAGCACAGCCAATTGTAAGAAAGAAAAAGAAAAATTCAGCCTCTAAGATAGATATATTTTGCTTAACTTAGCTATTCTGTAAGAAATGGATTCAAGTGGTTAATTAGGTATATTTGTCAGTTGCCTGTTCAGTCATGTGGCCTGATTAAAACACTTGCATGCAAATTTAAATTTGTTTACACAGAAATACTATTTCAGGGTGGATTTCAATTAACATTAGGGGCGATAATATGCCTAACAGGTTGATGGAGCAATGTGTGCAGTGACTCCTTTCTCACTTTCTCCCTGCTCTCTGAGTTAGTACAGATGTGCCCTCGGTATGCTTTGTTCCTGTACCCCAGTCAGATTAGATGTAGCTGCTTGCCACTGTTCAGCAGAGGGCCTTGCACAGCAAGCCTCTGTCACCTGCTTCTCCGATGCTTCTCTGTGTCTTGGTGAAAGACTGTGGAATGTAGAGGAGAAGCAGCGAGGGAAGAAAAGAAGGGCATTTCACAGCAGAGAGGAATAGACAGTTGTCATCGTTACAAAGAGCCTCTTCCCGCTGTGCCACAGAGCTCTCCCTACTTATTCCATGGTTTTGAAACACTTACTAAATGAGCCTGTCTGCCTTTATACTGATCTGTTACCGAAGGGTTAAATATAGTGCTGAATTATAGAAATGTGAGTGATAGAGGAGAGGAAGCTCCTTGCTGTAGAAACCGTTAATTTAATTACACAATTGGAAAATCTATTTGAATTTTTAGTTAGACATCCATGGTGGCTGAAACATCAGAGAGGATGGGAGTGGGGAAGGAAAGTCCTGCTTAATAGCTCTATCTCAGTGTCCAGATGGACATGCAGCTTATAGTAACTTTAAGCTCAGGATCCAATATGATACCCAGCTTTAGCTAAAATTTTATACGGATGTGAAGATATTGAAAGAGACGTCAGTGCTTAAAAAAATAATAATGGGAATTGAGAGAGAGAGTGCTGAAGATCTTAAAGTATCTGTGCTATAGAGAGATGTCACTGTAGTGAGAATAAAATGCCTATGCTGCAAATTGATGACAGAATTAAAAATGGCCTTTCTAAATGATGTGAATGCTTAATAAAGTTTGTTTGAAAGCTTCAGCAAAGTGAAGATTTTAAACAAGAAATAACTTCAGTTTTAAGCCTGTTTTAGACTGAGTAGAGCAAAATATATCCTTATGTAACACACAGAGGGATCTGACCTATGGATAAGGAATTTCTTCTGTACTTCACGTCCAGGGGAAAATGTAAAGTTTGTAAATTAATTTTATTTCATGCTCTATAGAAATGAAGTCCATAATGAAATGTACATATTAAAACTGTTTGAAATGTTAGTGATTGGTTATAATGTGATGTACCATTATTTTAAACATAAAGAATATTCTTCTTTTACAATCCTGATTTTTTTAAAATAAGTGAAATGAGAAATTTGTACTTGTTTCTGATTTGATTTTTAGTAATTAACCACATTTCCCCAGCTGTAGTGAATTTCTCAGACCAGTGTGTTTCATGGATCTTTCACACCTTCACAGCAGGTTTAGATCTGGTTCAGATGTGTTTATTAGAATGCTTATCATTTGCATAATTCTTTCCCTCTTCAGAGAGAAAATAAATATGAAATAGCCCTTACTATCTGTAACTCATAGCCCCTTAACTGTAAATCTTTAATTAAATTTCTTTCATGTATTTGTTATATGAATATCACTGTCTTACTAAAAGTACTACTATTTTCTCTGAATTAAGAAGTGAAATTAAATGTTACAGCAATACTCTTATCTGAATGGATGGAAAAACATACACTTTTGCTAGACATGCACTAGTGTGAACTGTTTTCATTCATGTGAAGTGTTTAATGCATGCAGTTAATTGAATTATAGATCTCTCTGTCCACACTAAGGTAGTGTGTTACAACAAGAATACTAGAAGTATAACATTTTTTCCCTTCCTAAAAACTGTCCCTGAAATACTTAATACTGCAAAATGCTGTTGCTATCAGTGTAAGTAAACAAGGAGTTTCACAGCCAGAAATTCCCCTAATTTATCTATCAAAGTCACTGTTGATGGGACTTTTTAGAACCCTTTTTGAGGGATTAAAGACTTTTTAAAATTTTTTAAATACTTTGCTCTTAGAAGTGTTTTCTGCACTATGCCTGCTTGTATTTAAGCCACTTATGGGGGAATCAGTGAGGATAAGGATGTTTCAGTAAAGTACCAAGTTTACTTGAGCACGAAACTCTTGACTCTGAGAAGATTAGCAAGTTTGAATATTAGCTTTTTTCACCAGCACATCAGGATTCTCAGCCACCAGCATTAACTGTGAAGGTAACCTTTCCACAGAAGACAAGGGAAGGGGAGATATTTCCAAAGGGAGACTGGAGAGGAAGGATCGTGTTCTGTTCTCACTATGAGAATAATTGGACTACAGGGATTTGAGGGGTTTTTTTGAGAAGCCAGTTATTTATGTACTTATGTGTAGCTGTTGTGCATAAAATGAACTGCAATTGATTGAACAGAATCTGCAAGATGTACCAATAAGTGAAGGACTTTTCTCCCTTGGGCATATTTGTCTGGATTCCTCTTCTGCAAAACTTATCGTCCTTAATAAAATTGTGATCAGATTTGTGGTTGGGTTGTGCTTGTTTGTTTTTGTGGTTTTGTTTGTTTGTCTGTAGGCTTGTTGGTTGTTCTTTTAAACTAAGCAAAAGTTTTCAAACTGTGGATTGAGATTGGAAAGCCTTTAAAATTTTGACTAGCTGTTTTCACCATCTTTGTTGCTCCACCGTACTTTGTTTTTCTTCCAGATTGTAAATGGCATGTTCCTATCAAGTATATTACTACATTATTTCCATTTTGGATCTTCTTGAGGACTTCAGCTTCTGTCCAAATTTTAAAATTACATAAGTCAGTCAACCTAAATATTTGTGTTTCTTTAGAATTTTACTTTTTAAACTTCATGAGGCTTGACCTACCTCTAAAACAATCTTAAGCCAGTTTATAATGATTTCTCTTTCTTTTATTTGAAACAGATGGTTCACAAGCACCAGCCAGGCCCCCTAAACCACTTCCTCGGAGAACTGCACCAGAAATACATCACAGGAAAGCATACAGCTCTGACAGTTCCATGGAAAATGTGGATGCAAAAATTGCAAAACTTATGGGAGAGGGCTATTCCTTTGAAGAAGTCAAGAGGGCACTTGAAATTGCCCAGAATAATGTTGACGTGGCCCGTAGTATTTTAAGAGAGTTTGTCTGTTTTCCTCCACCAGTCTCCCCACGTCTCAATCTATAGCAGCATCAAGATTTGCTTGGAGGATATGAATTCTACGGATGCCCGTGTGGATTGGGGAATGAGAGGAAGAAGAGAATGGAATATTTTTCTTTCATCCGTAGTAGAAGGGTGTTTGTTTCCAGCCATTTATCAAAGGCTCATGGCTGCTCTGATCAAGACTTATAAATATGCTGAGGCTTATGTATTTTTGCTAGCCATACTTTTTTAAATCAGGGTTGAACTGACAAAGTAATTTAAAGTTTACTTCCCTAGAACTTTTAATCTGTGAAATGCTTTTTCTTGTTTACAAGTTGGCAAGTTACAATTTTCTAGTTTGTGCCTGTACTATGTTCCTGTTCATATTCCCTTGTACTTGTGGTCAGTTCTGCTGTAGCATTCCCAACAGTTTCCATGCTGACCACTCCATCAACTAAATCATCACTTTCCAGAAGTTCTGTGTTTTGTTTTGTTTTTCTCTTACAAGATGCTTTAATTGTTTTTTTGCATTTCAGCTCATCAAATGCAAAAAGTATGTGGCCTTCACTACTGATTTTTTTTTTCTTCTGATATTCCTTTGCTTTTGCGAGAGGAAATATATGAATGTAAAAAGCATTATTTTGTCTATGAACTGCCTTTTTAAAGGTATTTTGACAGTAATGTTGGGCAGCTCTCTGTTTAACATGAATTCCATGACCTGTAGTCCCCAAGGTCTTTTATATATACAGTTTCCACAAAGAAGTCCCAAATAACAAATAAAACACTTTATGCAGCAGTGATACTGAGTTCTCACATGTAAAATCTCTTTCAGATTTGAGTATTTGGTTGCAAATGTTCAAACAAAGTCAAATGCACGTGATAATACTGTGTTTTGATTACACACTAGTGGCACCGGTTCTTTGTGACCTGAGTCATGCCAGACTAGAAGGAATCTTTTTGAATCACATTAATGGTTTTCAGGTAAATTCCAGTTCTAATTTCTGTAAAGTAGAATGTGGTTAATTTTTTGTTTAAGTGATTAACCTGTAGTTCATTGTGGCTTGGATCAGTTTGTATTAACTTGGAAACTTTAAATCCTTGATGCACTGGTAATTCCTAATGCTACTGTAGCAATATTTTTTGCAAAGTTTTTCCGTAACCTCCTTCCTCCCCTGTACACTTTATAATTCTCAAGTATGTGTTTAATATCCAAATTCATTCACTCACTTTCCAGCTGCTTAGTTGGAAATATATTTTTGCTTTACTTGGTTAGTGATACTCCAGACTTTGGTGTTTTATTTTTGATCCCAAATTGATGCAAGCCAAATTAAAAATATTCCTAATTTTAGAAAAGACAGAGAAGACAATTCTCTTCTGAGTACGCTAAAAGTAAAAAGTCCAAATATTTTCAGAACAATTCTTAAGATTGCTGCTTTCTTGGTTTTTTAGGAAACTTTGAAATCTTTTATTCTAGTACTATTGAAAAAATAAAATCATGTGGTAGTTAAAATATTTTTCGCATTTTGAGGTGTGACCAGTATATGAAAATTTTCAGTGTGCCATGCCAGGTGTGAAGTATATATTCATTATTCCTTTTCAGCTCTTGATGTTCTCCTTAACTCTGAGCAACTGCTAAAAGTGGCATCATTTACAGGATTGGGTCTCAGCAGCTAATGCGTAAAGATTTTTTAAAGATACAGCAAGTGGCTGAATTGCAGGATTCAGAATAACTGAGAACACCCATTGGAAATTACTGTTCTATCTCAAAGTCCATTGTTTCATCAAAGAACTTATTAAAACCAATTAAATAAATTACTTTGTAGAATCACAAAGTGTAGTACATATATCATTAATCTGCTTCAGTGATAAAAAGTGATCAGGAGAATTCAGGGTAAAGGGAAGAGCTTCTGTTCTGTTTTGATTTAAGCAAATGATTCTGAGTTTATGTTCCAGAAAAGGACACTTGCAACTTCCTTTAATTGTTCATTCTTCAAGTATGGCTTACAAAAAGTTGAGGTTCAAGTTATATTCTGTGCTTTTAGTTCAAGTTAATCTCTTTCCTCTGTTCTGGGAAAAAGTTTTGCATAGTCTTGAAACCCTCTTGTTCATCTGGTTTGTTTACAACACCACTGTAGCATTTTAGCTAGCTATAAATTCAAAATTATTTGTGCTATTAAATTATACACTCTGATTGTACTGAAATTACTGAAATGAGGTTCTAGCATAACTGCCAGCATGGAAATTAATACAGTGAAAAAAGGAACACTTTACAAGGATGAACAATCAGCAGATTGAGTTTTGAAATTCTGAATTGTAATGAAGATTAATTTTTTTTTTTTTATGCAGCAGCTTAGTACAAGTTATGTCCTTATATTTCAGTTAGAGGCTGGAACTACTGTCTGATATTAAGGTTTTTAAAGTTTTCCGTCTCCTTTCTGGTTGTGACCACCAGTGACACTTTTTTTCATTATGTGTTTAAAAAAACCAAACTTGATTGGCAATATTCTGAGTGATAACTTGAAAAGAGTTTCATTAATCTTTACATGAGTATGCTAATAACCCCTCTAAACAGTGGAACATGCAGACTATTTCAGACCTGGTTTGGTTAATAGTTTTAAAGTCAAACAGAGCGAAATTGCTTTGCCGGAATGTTGGTGTTTACTCTGCAGGAATTAATAGGCTTAAAATAAATTAATCTGGCTTCAGTCTAGTTCTCTAAAGGCATAGTTCTCTAAACATATTTTAACCTTTGAAAGACTTCAGGATTTGCGCCTGGCAGTGCGTTATGCACATATACAACTTCAAAGAAGATTCACTTGAGTGAGAGTGCTTGGATGAACAAAATTGGTTAAACTGAGAAATAAGAGCTATTGTATTTCTTCCCATAGTGCAGTCTTTAGACCATCATTGTGATGTCTGTTGGCCTCATCTTTTCTCTCCTTTTAGTTAAATTACTGCATTTTTAGCAGATTGGCTGAATCAGAAGTTGAACAGAGTAAGTGGACATCAGCAGCACGGATCTTCTCCAAAGACTATGAGCAGAAAAAAATTTTAAATTGTGATAAAAAAAAGTAAGACATGTTAATGGCTTGGCTGGAACCCTGAAATGGCCACTGGTAAAATCTGTTGATGATCAGTATCTCAAAAGTGCATCTGGTATAGCTTTTTTATAATGTGAATTTAGGAAGTTTTGTACCGGGATCATTTCTTCTGTTATATTTCTCTTGTTTTCAGCTTGAAGCTCTACTTTGCACTGACAACTCTGACCTGAAAGCATTTGTTTCTTAAATATTGACAAATATTTAAGTATTGGAAAATCAACACCATATTCAAAGCAAATTCAGGTACTACCTATTTACCTGGAATTCAATGCTTTTAGGAGTGACGTCTTGGAAAAGGACTTCAGTAGTTTCCATTTTGAAGGATTTTCTTTCAAATAACTATTTTATCTGAAAATGCCTTTTATAAACTTGTCTAACATGGCAAACTTAGTGATGTGTTCAATTAATTTATATGTTATTCAACATTCTTTTTAAATTTTGGTTATTATGTATGCTCAAGTTCTTTATCTGTTCATGTAAGGTATTTTATAAAATTAATGTTAAGAGAATGTTGGGTTGGTCTGTGATTTTTCAAGACTCTGTCTCTCAGTTTTTGAATATTATCACATTTCATGCAACACTTTAGAAACATATCCTGTCCTGTGTAGGGGCCTTAAAAAACATTGTTCTATAAGCCACAAAAATGAGGCCTTGTTCTAAAATAAGGTGAATCACTGCTTTGAGCCATTTGCTTTATATCCCCATACATTACCTCATTTCTAAATTTCAGTAGTAAAGATTTATAAATTGGCAGTAATTTTGGAATGTGCATGTAATAGTTGTATGTTGGAAAGTTGCTAACTATTAAGTATTTAGAATCCAAAGTGGTGAACATGTAGTCCTACTGTATTAATGTACAGGATTTTTTCCTGAAGAAAATTGCGGTAAACCCACACTGATATTTTTTTAATATCCTATGCATTTGCATTCTCAAGCATTGTACTCTTAATGTAAAAAATATTTTAGATGTGCAAAATATTTTGGTTTTCTGTTACTATATTCCACCAGTCTGGAAAAATCCAACCACTCTGCTATGCATGACAATACAACTATTACTGCTTAAATCTCAGCACTGTTCCCTGCAGATTGGATTAGACCTTCAGTGCAGAGATTTTCATGGTACTTTCTTCAGTGTGTTAAATCCTTGCCCATTTTATAGGTCACTAGTCATATTACTTATTAGAGAATTAACTGTTCAGTATACTCCTCTGTAGTACTACAGGTGCCTCTTTCTTTTATTTTTACTCTTCTAATGTGTGAAAGTCAGCTGTCACTTTATTGTGTTATAATCAAATTTTATTAGCTGGGTACTCTAGGAATGTTTCAGGAATTTTTGTCTGATACACCCAGTCATTAATTCTGTACAAAATACCTGCCCTAATTTCAGTTTCAATGAGTCTCCATCAGGAAAATCACAAATTTAGATTTTAAAACAGTGTGTTATTGTGGCATCTAAACATTCCGTTTATCCTTAGATGCTTTCATGTCTAGCAGTGGAAATTCTTACTCAAGATAAATCCTAATTCCCAAATCTTAAATCACAAATCTTAAATTTGTGAAACCATCCTGAACATTGTAAGGAATTAAAAAACTTCTGAATAATGTGAACTGTTGATTCCTAGACCTGCCAGAAGCAAAAGCACAAACCCATTGAACCCATGTGAAGCTGCTTATGTCGCTGTTGATCTGTGAAGGAATCATCTAGTCCAACTAAAGTAATACTTGCTGGAAAACACCTTTTTATTGCAATAGCTGCCATGGTAACCAGCAGGATGGGAGAGGAGCAGAGAACTAGATAGAAGATAATTCTGTCATGACAATCCAAGCCTCTCTCTCCTGTTGTCATGCAAGATTTAGCTGTTGTGAACTGTCTTTATTATCTACTGCAAATAAAGGAGTATTTATTAAGATTATTCCAGTCTTCAGTTGCTGTGTCCTTCCCCAAGGACACACTTATTTAAAAGACACACTGTCTTGGAACAGGGTCTCAGCAGAAGAGGGACATGTGCAGTAGCATTGCACTCAGTATTTTGATGCTAGCAAAACAATCAAAAGCTTCATAAGAATCGCAGTGGAAACCTATCTGTTTTGAAGGATGTGTATATTTACATGTACATGCTAATCTGGTGAAGCATGGAGGAGAGAGTATTCTAAATGATGCCAGCCTGTGGAGTTTGAACCTAGGCTGTGATACTCCCATCTGCAAAACACCTGCTCCTTTTGGATAGCCAAATCTGCTGAAAGTGAATCTACACAATAACCAAGCTACTACATTCATCCATGCTTTAAAAGGTGAGTTTTTCTTCCTAGGTAGCTGGAGAGGTGTGTACATTTGCTCCATAATAAATAGCTTTCTTCTGTGTATCTGTGTAGTGATGAGGACACTGAAAACAATAAATTTTCCCTCATTTTCATTCGACCACGGTGCAATAGATACCCTATGAAGAACTTATTTCATTTGCAAATTGAGTATTACTGAATTTCAAATTCTCTACAAACGTAAGTCTACATCATCATCAGCCCTTCAGAAATACCTCAAGGTAGTGACTGGTGTAGTTTTCTGAAGTTATTATGAACATGTGACTTTCTAGTATTTTCTCTTATTAACGTCTTCATTACCAATTCAGTGTGGTCCATATAGAATTATTGGAACATTATTTAAAAGCTTTTATTCTCTTTATGGCTGCTATCAGTAGTACCTTTATTACCTAGGCTCCCACACTAAAATTCAAATTATCCTGCTCTCATACATCCCAGCTTGGGCCAAGTTCAGCCCAACCTTTATCCCACAACAGGTATATCACTTGGCATCCTTGTCTGCTCCCCCTGACTGGTTTTTGTCTTTTCCTCCCAGTCACAAACTCTTCTGTGGCATCAACTGCCAGCACATCCTTCATCTCCATGACAGACACTTGATAGTTTCCCATCTCAGCTTGCAACCACATCTGTATTTTTCTGTGATCCCTCATAAAGTGTCCTGTTGGCCTGTTTGTCTCAATCATTAGACAGATTTTCTGTGACATATGCAAATGGCCCCTTCTTGACCTGGAAATGCACTCTTAGGTTTCATGTTTTGCTTGCCAGGGTCAGAGATGAAATCCACTTTTTATTTCAGCAGATCCCTATTATGCTTCTGAGATGTGAAAAGAAATGAATAAAGAGATCCTAGCAACAGTACTTGTGTTTGAGATGACTTGTGTCTCAGTATGTTACAGAGTTTGTCCAGGAAATTTGGTTTGTAGCTTGGGAAGTCACAAATATATTTGATTAGTACTAAGTGAGGTGCAGGTGTAACGGATAAATATTATAAGATGTACCAGTGAAGTTGGAGACTCACTTGCAGATAAAGGTAGCTGATTACCATGAGTGGCTGGGATAAAAGATTGACTCTACACCTTTGATGTCAAAGAAGTAAGTATCATGTGACTTGAATAGTCTCACAAAGAGATGGTAAAAAGTACTATATCTGAATGATTCCACCAACCCAAAAGACCTTGTTCTTCATTTGTCAGGTAACCTTGCCCATGTATTGGCTGTGTTGGTGATAATTTTGTATGTTTTAGGTGAACCAATATTTGTGAGCATGACTGTAGATAGAGGGTTCATGGGTTTTCATGGGCAGATGCCTGGGGCAGGTGAAGAGTACATATTATAGTTTTACCAAATTCTAACAGAAATGGGTGGTTTTCATTAGGTCTTACGCAAGGACTACCCACCTGGATGAGATCCTCCAGAGACAAGAGAGCTGGATGGCGAGGGAAGAGTTTAGAACGTACAAGCTGGCTGAGCAAGGAGGTGGTGTGCCAGAACTTTGATTTATCTTGGAGGTGAAAAGATGGGTAGATGTCTGATGCTAAAAAACAGAAGGAAAAAGATGTCTGACATCTTATAAGGGTGTTTCAGAATGAGGTCAGAAGAGGGAATTGGAGTTGCAGTGTTAAAGGGTGCAATGAAGTGGGGGAAATCTTACCATGTTTGGGGCAGAGCATAGTTACATGAAATGTATTTGCATGTTACATGTTCCCACATATATCATTCCAGGGTGATCTCTGGCGTAGTTAATTTTAGTGTTTACTCTCACACCACTATTCTTCCTTCAAGGCTTTTCTCTGTGTTTTGAGGTTTAGTTTTAGCAGGAAGAATGTTAACAATAAACAAAGCTGGCTTGGAGTTAAACAGACTTGTCTTCAGGCATTGGCATCTTTTCCTTTGATGTGCTGAGTAAACAGTCTCCAAGATTATTAGGAGAGGCAGAGTCTTAATTGTATCTGTGCTTTGTTTTTAGGATGTTGAGATGCTGGCTGACTGGGGGATCACTGCAGGCTGCGAACCTGCCATTAAAGTGGCTCTCTGTTCCCTTTTTAACCACATTCCATAACAATTTCTAAGGGCCTGAGACCAAACTAAAATTGACTGTGGCTTCATTCAAAGATGACGTGGGTATGCTTTTCACTTCTTGTGGCTGTGTAACTTTCTGTATTCACGTGTGGTGCCATGAGCATAACACTGTAAAACAACCTATCCTGAAACCCTTGTCGTTTTCATGCTTATTTAGTGGTTGATACACTTTGCCTTGTGAAGTACACAAGGTTCCTCTGATGGGGTGCTCAGGACAAAGGTTAATTTCTTGCTAGTGATGAGTACAGCAGTGTGGAATAACAGCTCATACACAGAGACTGCTGTTGATGTACAAACTATCTTAGCAGTGTGGATTGATTTTTTATGGTTGGTTGAGCTGAAGTTTATTTTTCAATAATCTGCCCTTTTGGGACCTTGTATTATTTATACTGTATCATCATTGTATTTGAGCTCTCTCCATTACAGCAATATCCATTCTCTTGAGGCTGCCTGGTCCTCTCCCTTTCCAGACTGTCGCAGAGTCTGTCAGGAGAGCTGTATGAGATGTATGGAGTGGGTCTGGTTGCCTAGTTTGTTGGTAGCAATTTTGGGGGGGGGAAAAAAAGGATTTCAGGAGAAGCATTGATTTTATTTATTTGTTAAGAGAATAGGTTATATGGTGGAGAAATTCTTGTTTTCAGTTTTTGGAAGCTATTGCACATGCATTTAGAAAAAGGAAGATGATGGTCTGTTTTTCAAGTGGCTTTGAGGGAGCTGCATGTTCCCCAACTTTTTTTATTGGTTAATAACTAGAAAATTTCTGGCCTCTATACTTTCTGAAATGATGCCAACCTACTAATGCTTGTTCAGCAGTTACACTGTTTGAACAAGACCCTGTTGTTTATCTCTTGTTGGCACTTCAGTGACAAGAGGGTAAAAAGGATTTTCAGAGGAAATGGGAAGGAGGGATGTGACAAAGGTACTTGCAAAGGAAGAAAAGGAAAACAGATAAAGAAAATACTCTTAAGGAAAACTAAGGAAGGAATAAAAGGGTTCATTTAATGACAAAAATGAGAAGTGTAACTAACATCATTAGCTAAAACACAACTGGTGGTAGTTAATATGACTTAGTAATTCCATTTAATGCTTTTTGAATTTAACAGGAAGTCTCAGAAAGAATGGGCCTTTCTTTTGTTCTTTATATTATAATGAAATAAGTTTAGTTAGCACCTAAGTTCAGAAAATATTCATGAAATTACGTGATTTGAAATTGCTAGTGAGAAAGATCACCAAATCTTGCAAATGAATGACTAGGCAAAGAAAACTTTGTCATTTGGCAGTTCTATATCTGTCTTAGTTTGAGGGGAAAACTAAGATATCTTGTTGGCCAAGAAATAAAATAATTCCTCTCCTTAAATTTAGAAAAAAAACATTAGTTAGGGAAAAAATATAAATATGAATATGAAAGGATAACAGTTCTTAATCAAAATACACAGATATACACATATACCTATATATATATATATACACATATATATATCCAAAAAGAACCAAACAACAATTGTAATAAAAAAAAACAGTTAAGGGTCCTTTCGGTTGTGTTCAAAGGGGGGAAGATGCAATTATATCTACAGACAGCAGGTGGCGCTGTTGCACCTCAAGCGCTGGCTGCCCCTGCTCCCGCTCCCAGGGGTGGCAGTTATATTTACGGACAGATGGTGGCGATGTCGTGCCCGGCCGGCTCTCCCTCCCTCCCTCTTCACGGTCAGCAAGCAGCTGTAATCTGCCCTCGTGGGTCCCAATGACACGGGAAAAACAGCGGCAGCAGCAGCAGCCTATGCAAGGCAGGAGGCAGAACAAGTCCCCTCTTTCACAGACAGGTGATTGGTGAAAAGCCAGAGATCAGAGGACACAGCTCCCGTCTCCGGCGATGTCGGATCTGGGGTGTGCCTGCATCCACTCTGTCTCCTCCGTTCTGAGCAAGTGAAGCTCCTGACCTGCACAGAGAAGCCCAGCCCCTCACCCCCCTTCCCCCCAGGCTCCGAGAGAATGTTCGAACAAAATGCTTAGTTAGGCTTTTAACAACAGAACATACATATTCATGGCATCCTTTGTTAAGAACCTGTTTTCCTAGGGCCAACGCATTAGGTTCAAACCTTTTTAAAACTATAACATTATCAGAGCCCAATTTTGAGAACCTTTTATATCTAGAAAATGTTGAGACCTTGCAGGTTACTTTGAAATGGAAGGTTGTGGGTTTTTTTTCCTCAGTGTTGAAATCTGGATTTCACTTTTCAGTGCAGTGGTAGAAATAATTTTCCAACTACAGAGTAGTCATGCTGTGATTATGCTTTGTGCTCATCACTGACAATAAATCACACAGCCATCAGGCATGCTGAAAGTTGTCATTACAGAAAATATAATGAAATTATTGGGGGGCAATTGAGATGCCTCGGTTTCAAAAGTGACTTCCTGATCTTCCAGCGTATTTTAAGATTTCACAGTTGGTGCAGCAAAAATCTGTAGCTGCTTTTGTTTCACAATTTTAATGTATTTATCCAGAGAAACTCTGTAATATGGCCTGGGTAGGTGTTTCAGTGTGTAGAAGGCAGAATGGGGCAGAGAGAGTGGAGGGAGGTGCCCTCTTTCTAGTTCTATGTCTCTCCATAATTAATCTCTCTATACTGTGGAGGTTTAGAGAGATCTCCCTGTACTGTAGATGTTTTATTTTCTGTGGTACTAGTAAGGCTTCTGTGAGTTTGGTCACTTAAGAAATACAATTTGTTTGTATTTCACTCCATTTAAATACAGAAACACATCTAGAGACTGCAGAAATTTGTGATCCAGGCCAGTTTAGGAGTGTACAAAGGAGAGCACTTCTTCTGCACTTCTGTAAGAAACTCAGGAACAAATTGGACAATACTTCATTTGCATATCCACTGAATAACATGTAGAGAGAGGGAGACTCCCGGAAAAACAGCCTATAATAAGCTTGGAAATGCTTGCCTGATCTCTGGGCTGCATGTCAGCTACTTTGAAGCTGCAATGGCAGTGGGCTTTCTTGGATTAGAGAATAAGAAAGGGAAAGTCCTTAAGACTTTGGCACTTTTTTACATTCTACATTTACATCAATGAATTGGGCCTTATTCAAACCAAGGGATCAGTTTTACAAAGCCATATCCTGACAAGAAGAAATGTTGCTAGGACTTGCCTTTGAGTTTGGAGAGAAATTGGACTTTGAGACTGAAACCGAAAATACCACATAAAGACAATGACGGGATATTTGGTTGTCCGTGTTTGTGTGTGTGCGAGTTTAACAATCATTTTCAAATATTTAAAAATTAAGTTCTGCATATTTTTAAACTCTGTTGAATAAAATCCATGGCTTCTGAGGTACTTGACTTTTCCCTTCCCCTCTGGGAAGGAGTTTATTTGTTTCATTTATTTAGTTATTTAGTTACTTAGTTCATTTATTTATGAAAGCTCTATCAGATTAGTTTGGCAGGAGGGAATATTCAACAAGATTGGTTTTAAAAATACTTTGAGAACTATTTTAGGAATGGTGATACCAGAACTCAAATATATACATAGAGAACCATCATTTGGGTATAAAGCAGTATCTATCCCTGTGGCAAGCAGTAAGAAATATATGAAGATGATTTATGTCTCTAAGAAATAATCTCCATAATTTTGCTGATGTTTTGTTTATCCTGTAAGAGCATATTGTTTGTCGAGAAGCATAGTTGTAGCATAATTGTATGATAATTGGAATTTAAATACACATCGTAAGTGTAGCTCATTCATTTGCACTCTTGAAAGGGAAGGTTGGCATGATGCTGAAGATGGCAGACTGTAAGCTGCAAAACACCTACTCATTCTTCTTTCTAGAGAATAAGATATTTCCCCTTTCTACAAATGTACTATAAGCAATAGGAGATAGGCCAGACTGTAAGAGATGGAATAAAGCATTACGGGGTCAGTTTTGTTGCTTTTCCAAGCTCTCTCATATGGTGTTTTTTGGTCATTTTGCAAAGACAAGGATTTAGTCAGTTTAAGGGGAGAATCAAACCATCCTGGGTTCATCAGGAGCTGTCATGAAAAGGTCAAAGAATAGGTGACTGTAATGAGATCTGCTTCCCTGTGCTGGGAAAACAAAATTCACATTGGTCAAGGGACAGAGCCTCTATTAACTATTATGTCTCTTTAATAGATTCTCTTCCTGTTTATCCAGATTTTCTGTATGTGATGCAAGTAGCATTGTTGCCTACATGAGGACAAACATTTTAGCAGGATTTGTTGTTATAGGACAAGGTAACAGTTTTAAACTAAAGGAGGATAGAAGGAATAGATTTTTTTACAGTGAGTGTGGTGAAACACTGGAACAAGTTGTTGTGAGAGGTGGTGGATGCCCCATCCCTGGAAACATTCAGGGCCAGTTTGGACTGGGCTCTGAGCAACCTGGTCTCGTGGAAGATGTCCCTGCCATTACAGGAGGGGTTGGACTAGATGGTCTTTAAAGGTCCCTTTCAACTCAAAAGTATTCTATGATTTTGTGATTAAGGCCATATAAGGAAGGAATGTTTCATGTAAATGCAGACCCAAAGAATTCTGTATGATGGTTAAGGAAAGTCACTATTTCTAAACATACTTTGTTCAAGCTGTTGGGACTCTAGCTCTTGCTGTGAATTTCTGTTTCTTAGGCTTCTATCAAAATGCTGAAATCAGTAAAGGCTGCCTTCCAAGTGACTCACTTTAAAAATCAAATCAATAGAAATATGATACATATGCCAAAGACCTCATGATTTGAAATGAAAGGCAATTAAAAGTCGATGATCTGGACTAAAGCCATTACAAGAAATTTCTGCTTTAATTAATCTACATATCTTGTTTCTAGTAAGCTTCTTCCTAAAATAATGAAACAAACTTTTGTTTCATATTCCACTCTGACCTTTCCTCAGCCAAACTTCTACTGCCTCAAAGTCAGGAGTCTAATTATTGAGCCTTTTCTTTCTTCCCCTCCACCCCACAACATACAGAGCTCCATGAAGAAGAAACTGGCGGGATGTTGACACTTAAATGCAGTGGGTTTCGCCTCATTACCTGAGAGATTGGAGAAAATGTGGAAATTAAAGATATGCTGCTATCATTCTTGCTGTTTATCTGATCCTGGATAAAAAAAGAATCTTGTTGCAGTGATGAGACGCAACCCTGCTGAAGTAGATGCTGGACAAATGGAGAACACAAAATAAAAAACCAGGTCTCCTACCAATAATTTTGTCCATATTGTGAGGCAGAAACATATATAAATTCCCTGCTGAAATATCAAATAGGAATGAGACAAGGGAATATTTGGAAAAATAGACACGTACAGGAGTACAAGCAAGCATACATCTTGATGGACATAATTTCTTCTACACTGGCAACTGTGAAAGACAGCATGAGAATTTCAACCAAGCAAAATTATGTATGATACTAAGGTATCTGCAGATATTTGTGAAATGCAATTAGATTCAATTTGCAAACACCTGAAATATGGCATGGGGGTAATCTTCATATTTTCATAAACCTTATTAGGGACCTCCATTCTCTCTTCTAGTCCCATTCTCAGTAAAAGAACATTTTTAAATTATACTCTTGCAACTCTCTTCTCATAGTTGGGCTAGTTGTTCCCTTCAACTTCTTTTGGCCTCAGGCTTCATATTATTCTCTTGGATCATCTTATGTGTTCTCTAAGCTTCTCTCATCCCTTCTATTTGCATTATGGAACTATTCCTCTGTTATTAAGACTTTCCTCAGCAAAATTTTGAAATCATGTCTTCCCACCCTTATTGGCCTTTGCAGCCTAGGGACATTCAGTGACAAAAACATAACTCTCTGCTTCTTTCTTGCTCCTTCTGTCTTCCACAGTGAGAAACTGTTGTCTCATTAGCAGCTGTTCCTTGGCTGTTAGTGCCAGCCTGGAGTACCTGGTGTGCCTTAGCTTTCTGGCCAGCTCTGTAAGTGCTTGCTTTAAGTGCAGTTGTCCCTCATCTGAAAGTATCAGTGCTATATTGAGAGCCTTAAGCTTTTAAACGTGTTTGTTTTGTTTTGTTTTTTTTTTCTGGGATCGTTCTTGTCTGTATGTTTCAATAGTTCCATCACCTTTTCAGTGTTCCAAGTGATTCTGAATAGTGACTCCTCATCTATAGGCAAAGTGCTCAGTTGTCTCAGGCTGAGAACATGTAGGACCTCTCAAATAAATGAACTCTTAGGGGAGTCTCAGGAACAAGGCATACACTGGTGTGTAGTGTGAGCACTGGTACAGCTGCTGAGGGTTATACAACTGCAATGGGTCAGGCCATTGCTGCTCTGTGTCAACACCAGATGAAGACTGCTTTTTAAGGCAGTGGTAATGTGACTGCTGCTATCAGCCTGTTTCCCTGTGACTTTATTTTATTTTACTTTTTTAAATGAAAATGCTAATATTAGCTTGTACCGTGGGCTGTAGTAAAGTGTGATAGCCAGGAAAGCTGTGGTGCAAAGCTCATTTCCTGAGGTGAGTCAGATGATACAAATGGTAGAAACTCATCTATTTTTCTCCACAGTGACTATTAACAACATGTAGTTTCAGTTTAAACAGGAGCCCACTGAACTAGGCATACAATAACCAGCTCAAATGTGTAAGAGCTTGCAGATTGCAATAGTGCAGAGAAATTATGATTTTACAGATAATGGCATTTTTTCCTATTTTTGTCTACAATTTTTTATCAAATCTGAAGTTTTGTATTGAAATGTCATATGCTTGTGTGCTGTGAAATGATCCAGTTTCTGCCTAGTAAAAACTTGGTTGTTATTTGATGGGAGAGGCCTCAAGCTGCTCAGTGTTGTTTGAAGAGATTTTTTATTGGTACCCCACATCTTTCGTGTGATATCTATACTATTATTTTTATTTTTTTTTTAATATTCTTATGCATTGTTTGGCTGTAGGGAGTTGGTATCTTGACTCTGCCCTGAAAATCAAAACTTTACTGTAAATGTGCTTTGATGGAAGATCAGCTCTGCAGCTGCTGTGGTTTCCCTGTTGCAGAAAGTGCTGTGTGCACCCTGGGTGCTGTCGGTCCTGACAACATCCTGTTTATATTATCTGCACACTCATTTGCTGGCATCTTTTTTTAAGAGTGTGTGGGTCAAGCAAGAACTTGGGTGCTTTCCTCCTCTTTTTGTCATATTACCTGTAACAATCACATGCTTAAGGAAGACTGGAAGCCACATCACTACGCATTTATGGCTATGAGATCAAAATCAAATGGGAGACGAATGATCACATAAAGTAAAGTTGAAGTTGGAAAGGAGGTAGAATTACAGGAGCAGTGAAGATAGAGGATAAAATTACAGTAAATGTGTAAAGCCGGTGGAAGAGATTTATAGCCATTGAGATGCTTTGAAGGGAATTTAATGATAGAAAAAAAAGACTTTTGCAGGAAGAGTGATTTGGGGTTTTTTTTCCTCCCTTCTCTTTCTACCAGGAGAAAAACTAGCTACAGGGAGGCTTTCCAGGATGGAGATCAGAAAGAAGATAAACAGGTAGGAGGCAGAGAATGGGAGAGAGTAGAAAGAGCCTTCCTGCTTGTGGGCTGGGTTTGTTAGTAGAAGAAGAAAGAACAAGCAGAGTCCAGGAACTGCTTGATAGGTCGATACACGTCTCTTATGAAGATGGCTTTAGTGATGAAGTATGGACTGTCTGGTGCACTTAACCTATCCAAACACATGGTCTCTCCAGACTTTGACTGCCTGGCTTCATTGCTTACTCAGTGCTGATGCAGTATCTATAATGCTTGTCTGCAAACATGGGCTCTCATTTCAGCACTGGTTTGATTCCATTCTTTCAGCTTTCTCTCCTTAAAGACTTCCCCATCAGAGTTCAGAATTAGTTCAATGTATGGATAGTGATTTTCCCCCTTCACTTCAGAACTGTTTGACCAAAGTCGTACTACAACCCTGTGTCCAATAAAACGAGGGGCTTAACTCTGTCCTCTGGTGAAGGATCTTCCTGATAAGCTGAGTTGAACAGATACGAACAATCCGACTTCTGTGTGCATACACAGCTGTGCCCAGGGCTTTTGTGAACACCCAGTCCCTGCATGTCCAGTCCACTGCTCTGTGCCTTTTCACAGGAGGACAGGAAGGACAGACACATTCTCCTGATGTGAGGAGGGTTTACTGTATGTGTATAGTAAACCCTGACATAAAACTGGTACTGAAAAACAAGGCTGGCTCTGCATGCAATCTTCAGATGTGTAGCAAACACAAGGAAAATGGACTTTCTGCAGGATTGCCTGCATGCAATCTTCAAATGTGTAGCAAACAGAAGAAAAATGGACTTTCTGCAGGATTGCTTGGATGCACAAGGCATTTAGTCCATGCCTACGCCATGGCCAGTAGTAGGGGGAGGTGAGAGGAATTCTGGGGGCCTTGAGAGAGGGCACAGCCACAGGAGAAGAGGCACCTTTGCAGCAGTGCTGCAGGGTGAATGCTGTCTCAACAAGCTGCATGTGGGCTTGGGGCTTATACTCTGATCACCCGTGTTCTAATGTTGTTCAGCAGCAAAAGGACTCTGGCTGAGTGGAAGTAATGCTCTATAAGGTTTTAATCTGAGACACTGCAGGCTTGGCTTTCAGAGACATCAAGCACTCCTATCTCCTCTTTTCTTGAGCCTGAGTTGCAGTGTTGTGTGCTCATTCATAACAGGGTGTCAAATTACAGGAGAAAGCCATATTTGTCATAAATGGCAGCCCTATGTTTCAGCAGGTATTTTGTGAGTCTAGTGTGCCTAAATCAAAACAGTGTGGATTAAACTGTCCCTCTGATTTTCTAGCTCGCTATTGGAGAGTGTTTGTCAATTTAAAACTTTTACAGCCTGCAAAATATTGTCTTTTATTAAAACTCCTTTGAAATCCTTATCCATTATCTTGGCATTTTGCAGAAGGTACAATTATGTCCCAAAGTTTGGTTGAACAAGCTCTGTTAGATGGATGACAACTTCCAGTCCTCTTCAGTAAATAATGGTTCCTTTTCTCTGAGGTGTGGGGTTTTTTTCTATTCCTCTTTCTATTTGATATCTCAGGCCACAGAGCGGTGTATATTCCTACCAATCTGAATTTAAATGAAGCAGACAGCTAGCTTTGATTTGCTTCTGTTCCTTCCCATCAGACAAACTGGCTGGCATTAATCATATTAATAAAAATGGCATTAAAATTAGAAAGTTTTCAAAAGGCACATGACCCACCAAGTTGCATGTCATCCTGTATGCATATTAATTAAAAGTTGCCTAAGAGTAAAAGCTCAAAGGAATGACATTTTTCCCTGTATGTTGGTTTTAATTTGGAAAGCTTCCTTGTAATGCAAGATGTATCCTGTTCTAATGTGGTTCTCTAATCACGGTATGCTTTAATTTTGATAGATGACCCCCAAATGCTTTAAATCCAGTAAGATTAGCAGTAATTATAATTATTTTTTTAATACTTTTTTTCTGAACTATTCATCATGACATCCATCTATCATCAGATGTATTTGTTTACTCATTCTCCTTCAAAAAAAAAAAAAAAAAGAAAAACAAGAAAGATCAAGTAATTTGTATTTAGCTTATCTTTGCTGCTGTGTGGTGGAGGAAGCATGTTATAATTTATCTTGCTCTAGTCAATGCTGCCTTTTTTGAGGGATTGTGTTCTGAAGAAGTGCACATTTTTCAGAAATGTTTGAAGCCCTTCCCCTCACTCTCTCCCCAGTCTCCAGGAGTAGCATTGCCCCAACAGGAGTGCCAAAAAGTCACTTCACCCATCCTGAGTGTTTGCCGATGGAAATTGAAGTACAAGGCAGAATTCACTAGGCATTTTCCCTGCTCTGTTCCACGTTTCTCTCTCCATTTTCTTTTTGTTGCAATGTTTCACCTTGCAATGTTTGTAATATAATATATAATGCCTATATACACACATCTAGTGTATATTTTCAGTGAAGAATATTTATTAACAGTGGTTGTACAAAACAAGAAAAAGTGTTGAGGATGTTAATCTCCTGTCATTTCCCCCAAACCTGTCCTTTTCTGTCCTCCTCATGTCATGATTCCTTGCCTGGCCTTTTCAGAGCAGCGTGTCTTTTCTCAGTAGTGTTTCGCTGTGTTGCTGATGGTTGCTGCTCTTTGTTCAGCCACTTGTCCTGTCCCATGTTTTCTCTTCCACCAGCCTCTTTTCCTTCTACTCAGAAGTTGTATGTTTAGTCTGCTCTCTCTTTAATATCTCTGCTCTCTCCTCTCCTTTCCTGCTTTAGAGGTTTTAGATCTCTCCTGTATTTTCCAAAATGCATTTCTCCCTCCTTTCCTTTTTGTCACCTGCATCCCTTGACTCCCTGATGTGTCTGATGATGCCTCCAATCATCCCACCAGAGTCTCTCTTTACAAGGTTTCCTCCTTGTCCCTGCTCCCTGGCCACCTCACTGCAGCCAGGGCAGTGCTGAAGGGTGGGATGCAGCCCAGGATGCTTTCATGCTGTCCTGCAAAGCAACAGGCTGCTTGCCCTCAAATGCACCACAGCTCTGTCAGCTCCATAGTGCAGGAAGAGGCAGTGGAGCAGAGGGGAGCACATCTGGCAGTCAGGAACAGCTGCCAGCCACAGAGGGAGCAGCAAGGCTTGCCTCACAGCAGAGGGTGGCCTGAGGAGCAGGCTGTGATCCAACACACGCCTCTTTGTGGCAGGCACAGGTGAGGGAAGCTTGGAGCTCCATCAGACAGTGCGACTGATGTGAGAGATGCTCAGTGTCACCCAGAGTGCTATGGAAGTGGCCTTGCCTTCCCAAAGCTAAGACGTTTGCTTGGCTTTTGCTCATTCATGGCTGGTTTTATCCTTTATTTCAGTGGTGACAAGCCCCCACCCCAGCAAACAAGATGGCATATCTGTATCACCACTTACCAGTGTCTGGATTTAGGCAGTGAGCACAGGAGGGTCCTGACTTGAATAACTAGGGGAAAAAATGTTTCCTTCCTGGGCCAGTTAATAATCAGATCATATTAACAAGTAAAATTTGATTAGGCTTCTGATTAGGAAAGAGTAAGCCAGGAGTTTGAAGCTTCTCGTGTCAACAGAACAGATTAGCTTCAGCCTGATGTTCTGCTTTCAATAAGAAACTGTTAATAAAATTACAGCGTCTGATTTCCTCATGAGGTTCTGAACATGATAAAGGACTTTGAGCAGTTGCTAAATATCATAGGATATGCACTGGAACTTTGTAAACAGCCAGGCAGACGACTATCAAATCATTTAACTGCAATAAAAAATAATCATGGGGAGAAGGGAAATCTTTGTCTTTAATGAATGAGGTAAAACTTGCATGATTGGAAAAATCCAGTAGATTGCTGTCATTTGCCTGAGGTCAGCACTCAGGAGGGCAGATGTCCCAGCTGAAAGGCCCTGAGCTCACTGTTGTACAAGGCTTTCTTTACAGAATATCCCAGTTCAATGCTGAAAAAATTCTGAATAATTCTGGCAGTTGAACCTTTTTATTGGAAAGGATTAAAGTAAGAAATGCCACCAACACCATGTGAGGGGGCTCATTGCATTCAAGAAGCAACTGCCAGCATAATGTGACCTGGAACGGTAATGGCATTTGAGGTTTTACTGTGAACAGATATTAGAAGAAAAGGAGAAAATAATTCCTGTAAATCTTTTATTGAGCCTGGGTACTTTCAGGTAGCTCTGAGAAATGGCCAGCACATCTCCACATACCATTTTGCCATACAAACCAGTGTCACAGGCATTCAGGATACCAACTGTTAAAATCATATCGTAAAGGATCCAGTGACAGTGTGATTAATCATAGGTTGTTCAGCATCAGTGGAGGGAAATGAAACCTATTAATGCTCCTGTGTTCTCCAGGTGCTGAGGCTGTACTGGGAGGAAATTGAGTGAGGGAAGACAGACTGCTAATGCAAAAAACAAAATTCCACCTGCTGTCAAGAATGATTAGGGATCACAAGGGTATGTTTGTGGTGATTGCTTGATCTTTGTGGCTAATGAAGTTAACTGTCTACAGTCAGGTTCCCATTAAAGTGTGGTATTTTACATTGCTCCTAAAATGTTCCCCTGTCCCAGGTATGTTCGAGCTGGGACAATTGCTCACTCACTCTACCTCAGGCACCAGAGGTGTGAGAGGGTGAACATTGTTCTCAGCTCGAAGCAGCAAGCTTTGCTTCTGCTTGTTACTTCAGGCACTGGTGACTGGTTTTGGACACTCTCTCTGAGCAGTCCTTTGCTCTGCTGTGTGCCACCATCACCAACAATGGTCTTCAGCTTGGAGGGGGATGGGAACAAAAAAATGTTTCTTCTATCTCTTTGACCTCCAGGATTGTGCATTTAAATCTACTCATTTTCTGTGCTACATTACAGCCAGACTATCTCTTCTACTAGCCACACTCATTTTGAGTTAACCTATAGAAGGGAGCAAGATGTCCTGCTGGAATCCTGGGTCTTGCATTCTCTGGTTTCTGCAGGAAAGCTGTAGATTGTCTGAAGGACACACCAAGGGCAATACACTGCAATCCATCAGTGAAAAGAGAGCAGGATGATGTGTGTGAACATAAAGAGACTGACAAACAAGTTGCTGTCATGTGCACACTCTTCATGCAGAAGATGGGAAAGTGCTTGTACTGAACTGGAACTGGGCAGTGGAATCAAGGCTCAGGTATGGAAGGATTTGTCTTCAAGGGTGTGTAAGCTAAAGGTAACCAGACAGCTGTAGGGGAGTTTGTGTTGCAATGCCCCCCTCAGAGAACTGTATCAGAAACACTAGGTAAAGCTGAGATTGCTTCGTTAGGGTTATTGAAACCACTCATTTTCGGTACAGATGTAGCAGAACTGGGACAAGTGGGGAAGTAGTAATTAGACAGGCATTCATCTGGGAGGACACTGGCTGGAGGAAAGGAGGTACAAGGAGAAAAAAGGGGTTCAGATGTGGAGAAATAGATAGTAAGATAAAGATCAAGTGAAAAAACAAAGGAGGGCAGATTTTCCAGCAGTCAGCAGTAAGAGTATGAACTTCTGCAGATGTTAGTGTAGCTATCCTACTGGCCGAAGGCCACCGGGATGCCAGAGGATACCATTGGGGCAACTCAGTTGCCTACTAGTCAGGTGTGCTTTGGAAGGACAGGTGTAGGAGGGCAGAACCAAGAGGAATAACTTGCACTTTAATGTTAAAGGGTATGGGGAGAGAAGGATGATGGATTTGTATTTCAGTAGTACTAGTGTCTTGGTCTCTCATATGTCCTGGTAAGTATTTTGGTTCCAGTGAATTTCAGATTATGGTTCCTGTTTTGGAGTGGGGTGGTTTAAAAATTTACTTGGAGCTTTATAATCAGCTTCCCAATGTGTTTGGAGACTTCACAGCTGCCATTGCAGACAGGACTACTTTTTCTTCCTGTGAAATACAGTTTCTTTTTGAGAAAATTCTCATTCCTAATTTAATTTCCTTTGACTATTTTCTAATGATTTTGGGTCAGCTTTAATGTTTTATGAGTCATTTAATTATTTGTTCTGTCTCGGTTCCTTGGTGCCTGACAGTTTCTCTCTCACCACCTCTGTCCTGCTGTGCAAGTTTTTGCCTTAGCCAGAATTTAGAGTTTTTCCATGTGCATGAGCATCAGTAACACATAATGGGTGTGCTGTTTGTTTGATATCTTCACACTTAAAATTCCCTTCAGGATTGTGGAAACAGAGGCTGTTTTCCCCCTTAGGAATTCTCTCCCCTTTGCTGTTTACCATAGCCACAGTCACTGGCAATGTCTCTGCCATATGCCCAGCCAGCAACAAATGGCCATGCCTTATATTTCAAACGGATTTATTAGGGATGGTGAGTAATGCATTTTTATGCTGGATTACTTATTATACTCATGTGTTTTGTCAAGATCTAATTGGATGAAAGAAAACTGAGTGCATTAAAATACCATTTGAGAAGGGTTTATTAGTTAATAATACCTTGACATGCACTTGAATGCTTTTCCTCATGTAAATTTATGTAAATGTTTTTGCACTGAAAGCTGAACTATTATAATAAAAGCAGTATTATGTATATTGAGGAAGCTGAGCTGTTTGGGTTTGGTCACCATATCTCTTAAAGTAGAAGAAGCTCATCCTGTCCAGACTAATTATTTCAACAAACCCCAGGAAAGCTGTTTTTCCTTTGGTTGGGTTTTTTTTTTTCCCCTTTTCTTTTTCTTCTCAGTTCATCTCTGAGTTCTGAATTGAATTGTACTGAATGGAGAAATGTAAATGTTCAAAAAGTTCCTTTGGTACCTGCTGTTATGCTGAGGCCAGATTAGGGCTTCAGCAAGTTCTGTTCCAGATGCTACTGCTGGTTCAGCCACTAGACCTTCCTTAAAACTTCAGAAGCAAAGATAACATGCTTAATGGCAACTCTCTGCAACTGGAACTAGATGGATTTGTTAAACTGTTGAATTTATCTCTGCCCAGTATTATAGACTGTTCCCTCTCTGGACTACATAAGGAGAATTGGTGGATTCCTCTGTTGGAGCTAAAGATGGCCACTGAGGGTAGGAGCTTTATAAAGGATTGCTCTGACTGCCTTGGATCACCAGAGCCCTTCTTGGTGAAATCTGCTAGCACCTCTGAGCTAGTGTAAATGTAGAAAAGCATTTGAGTGCAAATGTTTCAATAAGCACTCCGGGGAGAGCAGTAGAGAGAGGGTTAGGGATGGAGCACTGTACCTGTCCAAGGACTGCATCCTCCTGGAGGGCACCGACCACAGCAATATTCCTATCTTTTTTTTCATGCCTTTTGTTTGTTTGGGGTTGGTTGGTTGGTTGTTTTTTAGTTTTCAAATTTGCCCTTTACAAAATATTTAGCTGTCAATGAAGAAAACTTAATGAGTTCTGCTCCTATTTACTGGCAGTTTCATGATTCCCTTCTTTCCCACATCCCCTTTTTGAAGGACCAAACAATTGATATTTCAGGTAGAGGCAGTGTAAAAGAAGCTGGTCCACAAATAGGACTTTCTCAAGAGCTTCTGACCACCAATAACTTTTGTTGCCAAACTTGTACTTCTCCCTGCCTCTAATATGTGTAAAAATTATGTTGAAAAAAACTGCTTTTCCATTGTTGTCCCTCATGTGGTTTGGATTAGGAAAATGTGGAAGCCAGTGCTGTGCAGAAGACATGCAGCAAACCAGGCTGAGCTGCAAAATGGATTACTTCAAGTGAGGCAAGTGGGGGTTAGAAAGACATTGCATATAGAATTGAAACTACCTTATCATAGATACTGCATGTGATGTTAGCCAAAAGGTTGATTATTTCACATCACACTGGTAATCTTGCTAACTCTAATTTTATCAGAAAGTCTGTCTGATCTGATTCCATATCATGTTTCTTTCTGTTCAGCAAGTGTAGTCTCTTGGCCAGTTGTGTTTGTTGTGTGTGTTTACTTTCTTAAATTCATGGAAATAAGTGTGATCTTTCTTTATTTGGAGTAATAAACCAGAGAGGGCTTTTATATCAACATCCTTGAAACTGAATTTGTGGAAATATTTTGTCTATATGAGGCTTTATTTGATTCTTTAATTCATTTCATTTCCTGAATTTAGATTCAATTATATGTCCTTCCTTTTAAATGTATTCTGTTGTCCATGCTAGAATAGCTCTTCTCGTGGCAGATGCAAATATTAATGAAATCTCTGATCTGGTGTGTAGACATTATTGAACACTAAAACACAATCTGAATTTGTATTTGCTTTCTAGTCCTGGCGAAAACAAACTGACATCAGTGATGTACACATTCAGGTGATTACTTAACTGCTCTGGTAAGAATTAGGAGCAGGGGGGAGAAAGGATTAGGATGCCGCGAGTTTAAGCTGAGGGAAGCATTGTTCTGAATTTGTAATCGGCCACTTTTAATATAAGATTTATTATGTAGCTTGCTATATAATTATTATCCTATTATATTTTATATAATTCTATAATTATTCTATTAATATACTGCAGAATTTATCTGAGTGAGGTTGAATGTAGGTTTGTACTGAAAGAGAGACAGCTTTTTCCAAGCAAAAGTAAATGGGTGGAAATTACTATGTTTAAATAGAATTTAAGCTGTTACTTTTTAGAGCAATAGGATGTTACTTTCTTCCCTCTGCTCCCTCAAGTCCAGAGCTCGGTAGCATGCAATAAATCCTTGCATCACAACTATGTGGACTGAATATATGAAAAAAAAATAATCACATCCTTAAACATAAGACTTGTGCTGGCATTCCAGTATCTAATTATATTAATTTTATTTCTAGTTGTATGAGTGACAGGAAAAGGCTTAGACAAAAACAAACAAACAAAAAACCCACACCAAAAAAACCCAAACAAAACCAACCAAACAAAAACCACCCAACAAACAACAAAAAAACCCCTGCACATTGGTGTTACAGGTGTATATTACGGTATTACAGTTGAGCCTTTGCAGCATGGGTTACTTTTGTGCAATTTTCTCAAAATAGGGAAACTTTATGGGACTCCACAACAATGGGTATGAACATGTGAGCATGTGAATATGTATGAACACATGGGAAGCATGAAAAGTTAGTGTGTTTCTTCATTTTTTCCTGTTTCACAGTCCATTTCAAGTTTATAGTTGTGTTAAATTGCTGGTATTTATCTCAAGGTACTTTGGCACTTCTGAACTGGATGTCCTACAAATAAACAACTGATGGCGAGGGCAGCAGAGAATCGATCTATACAGACCAGGAGATGTGGAAATGAGCACCAGGAGAGGGAACAGAGGATGACAGAAGCCTTAGCTGTATCACCAGGTGGAGCATGAGAAGAGGCAAAACCTCTGGGGGTGGGTAGGTGAGTGATAAGATATGTACATTAGTTTTCTCACTAAGGAAGAAAATTTCCTAATAATTTGTCAAGCTCTACCTTTTCAAGCTGAAATTCATTACTACATCAAAGTCAATGCCTTACTGCTAACACAGACAAAAAAAGTCCTTATTTAGAATGTAAATGAGAAAAATGTATGAATTACATTTAAAGATATTTAAAGAATTGTGAGTGGTTGCATGAAGCTAGTCTTATTTTAGAAATTGACTTTGACATAATTTGATAATAAGTAATAAGCTTCTGATTCCCTAATAATTTGAAATGTAGCAAATCATTATTGAATATGTGTACTGCATTACACATGAATTGTACACAGCCAAAGGGCGTGTGTGGTGGCTGGGTTGGTTGGTTTGTTTGCAGCCTGTCTACCTCCCTTCCTACCATCCCACTGTAACAAGGCGATGCCCTCTCCCTCTGGCAGACCACCATGAGGGAAGGCTGAAGTCAGCCTTGCTCAGCACTGAATTATGCCAGCTTGAGGATGCTACCCTTTTCCAGAAGAGCTTGGTTGCCCTTCAGGGGTTAGATGCATGTAACTAGAAGCTATGTACCTCCTGTGTTCCCTCCATCTCCTCCTGCCCGGAGGAGAAACCTGTTTGAGAAACCTGTATTGGGCAATTCTTGGAAACAGACACCTGAATGGAGATGCATTCTTGTCAAAAGGAAACCCAGAAAACGTTTGCACAGATGTGGCTGACACAGGAGGTCATGATCTCATTTCATATGTCACTGCTTAATCTTAGCCGAGATAATTACAGACATATGGTTGTCTAAATATGAAGTCAACAGGAAGGTATCCAGCTACATGTGATACTACAAGTAAATCAGATTTAACTGCAACAGCCAGCAGCTGAAGCTATTAGGTGAATATGTGATGTTTCCTTATAAAATTTATCATAAAAACCAAAAGACAACAAATTTACATTTATTCATTCTTTGTATGTCTTTGTGGGCCAGTACCAATATGGATAAAACTCACATTAGGATCTCATGTTCAAATAATAATAATCAATATAGAATTTGGAGTTATTTGTGTATGCTTTTCAAAACATGACAGGATGAAAACTCTCTGTCCAAGGAAAGGTGTAATAAACTGCCTAAACCATCTGTACTGTTGGGTTGATGCTGGCAAGTCCTGGATAATCAGGTGTGGATTGTTTGTTTCCCTGGCCAGCTCCTGTTCAGGCTCTGACCAGCTGCTGGTCCCAGCAGTGCAGTAGCTGTAGGTGCAGTAAAGCCCTCGAACAGGGGCTGTTCTGTAGCACCCAGAATCGGTACAAAATGTTCCTGATGCTTTGCCTTTAGTTGTGCTGACCCTGTGCCAGTATGATGTTTCTGTGTGTTTTAACAGTGGCTCATATCCACTGCAGCACTGCTATAGTTTTGGTATTATTGCTTCTGAGGACTCACGGAGTTGCTTGGGAAGCCCATGGGATGTTTTTGCAGGATGCTGCCTTTGCAGGATGCAGCCAAGCTCAGCAGTAGTTTCCTGCACAGCCATGAACAGACACCACAAATTAACTTATTTCCTGACTGTAAAGCAAGAGGTTGAGCTCTCCCCTCCCCACCCTTGCTGTGCTTTTAAACCATTTGTAAGCAGGGATTTGGTTTATTTCTTGTGTGAAGTGAGGTTGAACTCTGGTGTGGAGCACAAACTCAAATTTGAACAGGCTCCCCACCCCCAGATTCACTCCTGTGGTAATTTAAGCAGAGACATGCATGATGAACTTTGGGAAAGTTTTGTGTGTCAGCTGGGCATATGCTTTCCTCTGAGCAAGTCCTTATGCTCCCTAGGTCCTGACCCTGTGGTCCAGGAGAAGGCCCAGAAATCCACAGAGACCCCTTGGCTTTGCTGGACTTTCCATCCCAGCCAGACTCTACGGAGGCATCTTTGCAGAAGCACAGTCAGCAGCAGTGTGAGCTCTGGGTTCTTGTAAACTGACATTTCAGACAAGCGAGTGAAGACATACTTCAGTTTTATTGTTGTTTAGGCATGGATAGAAACATTAATTCTTTAGCACTCTTGGTTCTTGAAACTTGCCTATAGTGAACTCGGAGCAGTGAAAAGCCCAGCTCCCAGGACTGACGATTTAAAGTGCATAGGAGATCTAGCAGAATCCCAGAAGGCGAGGAGTTGGTTTTATTCCTTTTCCTGTAGCTGTGGAAGTTGGACTTTTTTCTTCTCCTTTGCCCCGTATTCCCCTGACAGTGATAAGAAAATTTTCAGCCCTTCCCTATGCTTTCCCTTTGGAGGTTTCCCTATCTTTGGAAGTTTCCTCTCTGTATTTAAGAAGTATTTGTAGTGTTATAAACAGAGACAGGTGATATTTGCATACTCCTTCACAGGACTCTGTTACAACTTTTCCCGTTTAGAGTCATGCCTTTTCTCTTAAAAAATGTGTACCACGTGGCAGTGTTCTTGCACCAAAAGAAAAAGATATATTTATATATAAAGTAACATTTTTGTGTGTTCACGTTTTATTTTGGAAAAAGAGGTGTTTAAAAATTTTAGAATTTTTTTAACAAAATTCTAAAAAGAAAAAAATCACAATATTTACAGAGATAACAGAATGGCTTAGCCATGCAAAACAAATTACTTTGGTTTTTCCCCCATTTTACTTTGGTTTAAATATTGACCAGGATTGTAATTTTTTTTTTTCTTTTTGCCAAATAAAACAGTAACAAATTAAAGTTTAGAGGCATATAACAGGATTTCCCTCTAATATTTTATACAGCATAGAGTTTATAGGACATCTTATGTATTTAATCCATGCCAATGCACTACAGGAAGCTTTTATTAAGACATCAGTCACTACTGCCCAGACATTTAACATTTTACAAATTTACAAGTAACAGTGTTTTCTTCCCCCTAAATAATGCAAAAGTGGCAAAATACATTTCCTAACGTCCATCTTTTTCTTTTATTTATTTTATTTATTTTTGCCTACCAGTCTATAAAAACTTACTTTTTCCCTGGATATTTTTGAATTGAAACCTGATGTTCTGCTTACTCTACTGTTCCTCTCCATCACAGTTGCGTGTTACCTTCTTCCAGACACTAACCTTCCAGATAAATTGAAACTTATCTCCCTTAAGTACGACTTTTGGCCATTCACTCTAAAACCTTTTCTTATCAAGTACCATTCTAAAAATTCCCTCAAGCAAAAAACATGTTTATAAAGTTACAAACTTGAATGTAACTAAAGATACATAGACATTGTTACAATTATATGTACTGTTTGATAAATTAGGTACCAGTTAAAAACACTAAAATTATCTCAAGGTGCATTCAATATCTGTAGCATAGTTAACAAAAACACACAAAAAATATATATATTCTATTTTTGTGGGAAAAAAATGCAGCTTTGATATGACCGCTTTTTAAAAAAATTTTCCAATTCTGACTGGTATCTCTTTGAAATGAAGAAAAGGTACAGTACTTTAAGGCAGCAAATAACATAAAGGAATCAAAATTAATCCAGAATTCCAGTTCCTTATCCTAATGCTAACATGAAAGATGACTGATAACGATCAATAAAATGTGTGTCTTGCTCTAGAAGAAAAGGATTATTAGCCATTGTCTGTATGTAGGCCAGGAATTTTTCATAGTGTTCCTTGCTCAATACCCAGACTTCTTCAGGGAAACTCTTTATTCCCTTTCTGGCTCGTTTAGCTTTGCATGGTTTTTTACATGTTCACTTTCATTAACAATTTAGTTTATTCTTGTCACAGCTGTCACCCTTCTGCTTTACTGTGATTTCAAAGAATGAAAAAGGAGTTTGACATTTTCTTTTAAGACAATCTTACACTCTAGGTACTTGCTACAAACCAGAGGCTTCACTGATAACAACCAGAATTAGACATGTACCTGCTCAAAGGGTGTCATAAAAACAATTGAAATAAAACCATTACACTATACATCAGATTAACAGCAACTCCCAGAACAAAGCCTTACAGTGTATAAAAATAGCTACGTAAAAAATTTACATAAAGGCAAACAAAAAAGAAATCTTCAGTGCAGACACTTACAAAAAAATTTTTTGAACAGAACACAATATGGTGACCTATTACCATGGCTGTTGCCAAAATTAGTTTGTGGGTTTTTTTTAGCTTGAGATAATTGTGTCTAAAATCCTTTGAAAACTTGGTAGTATGATCTGCTTAATACTTGAACCATGAATAGCTGTCACTTCTTTGTATATGTTTGAATACAATCCATGTTCATGCTTCAATTGGTCTATATGTATTCTCTGAAAAGATGAAAGATAAAGCCAGTTAAACATTTTAAAATATTTTAACCATCATAACCACTCAGTATCTAACCTTCAAATAAACAGTTACATGAATAGTACTTTCTTCAGCTGTTCAATGATGTGAACACTTTCTTTCAGACAAGAGTAGCTTTTGCAATATTGTTCCTGGTAAATACAGTAAGTATATCTGGTAAGTAATGGATTTATGTCCATTTCATTTATGTAGAGGTACTGATCTGAAGAAATAGAGAGTAAAAGATTGCACTGAAGGAAGACAGTGTTATTTGAACTCCCGTGTTAAATGAAGACCCCCAGCTAACTTCATCTAATCACTTCCATATCACAATGTTGCAGAAGGTACCAGAACCAGGCAAAAAATACAAACGAAGCCTTAAGCAAAAAGATTACAGAGTTTTTCCATAGAATTGCAATAGGAATGCTGGATATTTATGCTGCAATTTTTTTCAAAATCCAAATCTATTTATTTTCCGCTTTGAAATCATTTATAGGATATAATTTTGATATTCTCAATTCCTTTTTCAAATTAGTAATATAGTGATATTGCTAGTAAAGCGCCTATAGCAATGCTGCATCTCTTTATATACTATATAATTAGTCTAATTCAGTGAATTTTGATTATTTAGTGCAAAACTTCTGGCTTGTACTTTAAAATTTCAGACAATACTAACATATTGAAATTATTAATGACAATTGTTCTTGTTTAAATAAGAAACCTTTTAATGCAAATACGAAATATCCTAATTCCACTACATGCTTTAAACCCCTGCTCCCTCAGTAAGGTATCCAAGACTATTTACTTAAGATCCCTGACAAGCAGGGCTGTCTACAGCTTTCCTGTGGAGGAAGGTACAATGCAGCACCACTGAACGTGTACTGCTCTCATTTTTAGAAGAGCTGATGACTAACTGAACAAGTCTCTCTGTGGTTAGCTGATTTCCAGACTCTTGGACTACCACAGATTTTAGATGTCCTGAACTGGCTGTAAGAATGGCCTAAACCCCTCCTTTGGGTACAGAGGAGTGGCATATATACATGCAGCAGTGGTGTATATATGAGTGAGCACAGGGTGGTGCTGTTGGTGCTCTGTAGTGCTCCTGTTATTCCCAACACGAGTTTGGCATGTACCGAATCACTGGGATAGAGTTTATTTCATGCAGATCCCAGGAGGAGGAACATTCATACCTGTTACTAACGTAATATATAGTGTCTCTTTCCAGGATAAAATCGAACCTGGTATAAGCATGGAAAATCTAGAGTGAAAAGAATCGTTTTGTTCCAAAGGAAGTTTGATGCCATTTGCACCAATGCTGAAAAAAGCTGACCAAGGACTTGGAAACTGTTGCTTTCAGTAAGGTAAGAAGGTTCCTGTAAACCTTTCAAGTCATAACCTGAAACCTTCTGAACTCTACCTAAACACACTCTTCGTAAATACATATATACATGCACATATGTACCATATCACACAAATCTGTATTTTCATTTCCCCAAGTATGTGGATTAAAAACCAACTATTATGTCTAAATGTCAGGCTTGTTTTAACATCTGTGTGCAGCTTTGAATTCTTAACTAGCCAGGAGCTTTAGGCTGTCTGTCCTAATACTACACCACTCAAAGTGACCCCTCTGCCTCCCCTCTGGCAGGTGAGCAATAGACTCCAAGCTATCACTGTGGTACCGGAGAGAAATGGTGAACAAAGGGATGTTAAATTCTGCAATATGAAACACTCACCTGGAATGATAACTGACACACTTTCTCTTAAGTTTCAGATTTATGATTGTTTTCCTCTAGTTTTTTGTTTTCTTCTATATTTCCAAGATCTTTGTCTACGTGTTTTGATGCTGTCCTATAACGTAAAAAAAGAAGGTAAATTTTGCATGTCTACAAGTGTTTAGTTCCATTCTCACATTAATGACATTGCCTCCTCCCCTCGCAGTGAACAGAAAACTTTGACAGCTCTGTTCTGAGCAGAGCAATAGGTTTGCATATGTCTGTAAAAAGGCCAGTGGCACCAGATCCCCCACTGGTGTTAGTACCACAGGAAGTATTGCAGTAGGGCTGTGTGTGTTTAATTTACCTCTTGAGGAACTGAGAATTACCCTGCACTAGCAGACATTTAGTAAGGTTAAACCAGTTGTGGAGATCCATGTTTCTTGACAAAGTAATTGTGTAGCTTGTTCCAATAAACAAGAGCTTGCTTTAAGGCGTACTAAAGCATTGCAAGTGTGGCTAAGATATCTCGATCAACACAGCAATCTTTTGTGTACTCGTAGTAAATGACTTCCAGAGCCTGTGCCAAACGGAAGCTCTTTAATGTGAAGAAATTCCTGAAAATTCTGGAAACACTGAAAAAATCACACTCTGGTTTCAAGATCCGTGCTAGCTCTGACTGACAAGCTTTGGGTAGAGATGAGATTGTGTGAATGTTTGAAGGGGGGGTGAAAAAGAGGTATGCCTCATTTAAAATAGCAGGTCTTCCTCAATGCAAGTAGTGGAGATGAATTAATGAGTTAAGTGCTTAGTTTAGCTTAGCACAATAAAACCACTATGCCATTCATTTAATCTGTGAGAAGCCTCACTGTCTGCCAAGGTGAAAGATTCCTGCAGTGCTGTGATAACATTTTGAAGGCTGCAATTTTTAAAATGTAAATGGGCAAATGTGTTTGAGTGGGACAAAGTAAATCCCTTGTGTCACAGCAGATTATCGTATATGCATTTTCTCTACAGATAATTTGTTTCCCCTACAGAAAAGTAAGGTCTGTTGTGACAGATTCATGCATATGCTCACCCGTGCTTCAGGGTAAAGACCCGCAGTGACGCTGACTTGCAGAATACAATGAAGACACAGGTTAGTAAGATAGTGTGACATGTCATACTGACACCATGCAGGTACGCACCTCCCCAAACAGGGGATCTGAATTTTTGCTAGTGGAGTGTTTCTGGGCACATCCTCCATCTGAGCAGAGACTGGGAGCTGTGGCTACACACTGGATGTGTGCCCTGAGCTGAAGGTACACTGTGTGTGCCCTTGAGCACCACTGACAGTGTCATTCTTGTCTCTGAAGAGCTTCTGATGGGCTGCAAACACAGCTAGCCCCCAGCACCTCTGGGAGCACTGCTCAAGTGCTGCTTTCTGGGCTGGGGAGCAGCTCTTGGGGTCCAGTGCCAGGGGAACATGAGATTCTGGATCCCAAAGCCCACAGACTACGCTGAATGGGACCATTCTAAAATGTTTTTTTGGCTTTGGACGAGGTTATTTTCTAACTGGCTCTAAGCTTTAATGCTTCAAAACTGCATTTACCTTTTACTATTAGTTTTAGAGTGCCTCTGTTATATTTATGTGACTCACAGGAAGGTGGCAGTGTTGAAAACCCACTTACTGAAAAGATCTGGACTCCTCTTTACTGCAGGCAAATTTAATTTAGAAGTGCTGAGATAGTATTACAAAGTAACTTGTTCTACAGTGGTAGATTTCTATTGTGCAATAACATTCTACTTCTTTCTGGTATTCGAAACCTGAAACATGTGATATGCATTAAAGAAAAAGATGTGAGATGCAATGAAGAAGAAAATTTAGTGCTTTCGTAGAGACTGGCCTTCTGTGATCTTAATAACCTTTCACAAATCTCTTTAATCCTCACATAAAAAGAAACAACCCCTCAAAAAAAAATCCCTTGAAAATTAAAAAAGTTTTTAATTTAAATTTTAAAAAAATGTTTGGTTTGGGTTGAGTACATAATTTGGCTTGTCATGCAGCTAATGAGTCTTTTCCATAAATAAGTCTCACAAAATTGGAGACAACCGGGAAAGAGATGAAAAGCTGAAAGAATCTGGACACAGGCAATTACCTGAGCTGAAATGAGCTGGAGGCAAGAAAGCAGTGTCATGCACATCTGTCCTCATGCAACCACTTCTGCCTGCTCTTGAAAACTGGACAGACCAGGGGCATGGCTCAGTGTGATCTTATTTTTTGGCCTCTTACCAAGGGTTTTACAGGGCCCCCAAAGCAGGCTGAATTTCATATGACCTGACACTTAACAGCAAAGGGAACTGTAACCAGCATTGCTGGCCTTTGATTAGGATAAAATTATTAAATGATTAAAGCTGGGAGATCCTGTAATGTGGCCAGGTTTTGAGTTTTAAAATGCTCTATTTTAGTTCTGCATCCAATGAAACTAAATGTCACCTCTATTTTCCTAAAGCCACAATTGGTGAAAATGGAAGACCTAAAGGGCAAGACTGTGACTTTGAAAGAGGCAGGTGATCCAGAACTCTTTTGGAGGATGTTATAAACCCCTTGCTTGAAACGAGAGCAGCAGTTTTTCAGGTCTGGCAATGAGATGGATTTTGATTCTCAATGCCTGAGACTGAAATGCAGCTGCTTATTTATGACGGTTCAGAGATCTTGCTGACCCTTTTTTTCGTTTGGTTTTTTTTTTGTTCCCCAAATACCAATATCTAGGCAGATTCACCATCTTAGCACAAACAATACTGCTGCCTTTTTTAGTGCCATTTAAATAGTGTCATTAAAAGACACAAGAGAAATTTTGTGCTGAGTTGCAGCACTGTGATCCACTGGCAGGGCTCTGCCAGCAGCAGGGGAACAGCCGACCCTGGCATGGCACCAATCCTCAAGGCTCGACAGACGTGGCTTGGGTTTGTAACAGGAATGTCTCAAAACATGGTTTCCATCGCTTCCTGAGGTGACTGAGGCACAGGACAAATGGTCCTTTGCCAGCTTAATATTCAACAACAGTTGTTCCTTACTTTTTGTGCACTAACTCCTGTCAGCTCACTCCATTTGCAACTCAGAAGCAGCTTCCGAATGATATGAGTAGCTGGGGAATGTAGTGTGAATGGATAGAAATATTCTTGAGGATTTGCCAGAAAGGGAAGACTTTGCCTGGGCCTGGAGCACTCTCACACACTGTAACATTATCTCCAAATCCACAAACAAAGCCAGCACCTTTGTGTGCTCTGGCCCTGTTGTTCTGCAGAGTGAGGAGTTGGATGTATAAATATGAGTTTACTTTTTTTAAAATTCATTTGTAAACCATGAATCATTCTGAGATCTTGCTAAAATTATGACTCACACTTTATACACGTATCTGTGCTTGCTCTTCAGGAAAATAATTATCCTCAGGGAATCCTAATCAAAATCTCTCTGTAAGTAATACCAAAGTGAGATTTTTAGCTTTCTTTGGAGTGTGTGTACTGAAGGGCTGCTATTTTTAATGGATTTTGTTCAGATACATTTTCCATGTCAATTGTCTTGCCTGCTGTACTGTAAATACAGACTGCATATAGGTGTCCCAAAAATTGTTGTAGGGTTTTAATTTCTGATTTCTTTTAATCTTACAAGTCTAGGCCTTGCCCTCAACACTGTTTAAGGAAGAAAGTAGAAAGTACTGTTTGTCCTTGTTACCCAACCTTGATAAGGACAGCACACACATCAGTGTAGTTTTGCGTGCTGAAGCAAGAGCCATGAAATTTCATTAAAGCTTGTGTCCCCTTTTCAAAGACATGTCAGACACTCAGCTGCACTGTTACAAAAGGTTTTCTAAGAGCTAATGTTCTTATACATACAAATCTGGACTATCTGCAACCTCCTCCTATTTACCCTAATCTTGCCTTGCACTTCCCTCCAGTTGTTTTCAAATATCCATTACTAGCGAAAAAGACATTGATATTAGAAAAATATTCCAGTCATCAAGAAATGAGTGACCATTTTTTAATTTATGTCACTTTTATAGAATAGTTGTGTTGTGTAACTATCTTTTTTCTGGAAAGGAACTGCACAAAACCCAATACAAATGAGCCTTGTTCAGAACATACAGCAAGTTTCCTACGTATTTGACCTATGCGTTTGGATTCATATGCTTGTTCCTTATAAAACATGAGAAAAGCAGAATTGCTATGCTTCAAGTGCTCAGTTTCAGAGACACTAGTAACATTTTTGACTAATGTGACCTAAGAAGTATTTCAAGAGTTTGGTGTGCTCTGAGTATGAACAATCTTAACACTGCTGCTGTGGGTTCAGCTTGCCCAGTTGAAGTTTCCTTCCTGGGATTTTAAACCACTTTAATCTTGATCTAGCCTGATGTGACTTGAGGCACAAAAATGAGGCAAAGGTCCAATATACACACAGAACTTCCACAACTAGGGAGCAGTGGTACAGAATGCTGAGTGCACTATTTCCATTCCAAATCTTTAGTTTCTGCTGTACCCTCAGCTGTTTCCGGCAAGGTGAAAATTTCATACATGAAGAATCTACTGAAGATGGGTGTCCTAGAATCACTCAATTGAGGTCTGACACAAAAAACTTAGCAAGGTGCTGAAGTGCTAAAATATATTCTGTTCAGTGCAGATTAATTTACAATATCCTTTTTGAAAAAAGGAGAAATCTGCAGAGAAAAAGTGTTTGGCCTTCTGCTCAGATGAAGGAGAAACAAGCATGCTGGGGTAGGTAGCCTCAACTCTTTCTTTAAGAGGGGGTTGCAGGATGTGGAATACAGATGAGTCCCTGATTTATGGGATAATATTCATACTGAAAAGAATATGTGGCAATAATCAGTTTTTCCATCAAGTGGAGCTGAGGCAGTGAATAACTGTACAAGTGATTTATTGTGAACATATTCCAAGGCTACAAGTATAATTCCTACTTAGTGTGGATGACAAGACAATAGAATATTATACAAACCACAACACCAATAACAAAAAAGTAATGTTTTTCTTGCCTCGGCAGACTTGCAAAGTTCTGTGCTGCTGCCTTCTCAGACTTTCCTTTGGCGTCACTTTGGGGATAGAGATTAGGTGAGTTACTGTTCAAGGGTGGGTTAAAAAAGTAACTACGAACTGCTAGCCTGTATGAAGATGGAGGGGTTCTGACTAGACACAGGCTAGAGGTGTAAGGTGCTTTTTGCAACATCTACATTGACTTCTAGGCTGTAAGTCATAATGAAAACTTTGTCAGAATAAGTATTGGCACTCTGCTTTCTCTTGCAAGTATGGTGTGCAGCAAGCAGAGAGTATAATATTAGACCAACAAGTATATCCTGGGAAAAGGGGATTGTCAAGGATGATGAATCAATTAAGGGTTTTAAAGCCAGCAACCACGTACCAAATATGGAGACTGTTATTTAACTATAAAGGTATTTTTGTTTCCAGTGAACCCATCTAATCAGTTCCAGCTCTATTATTGCCTCTAAGCTTGAGGACAGTGTGTTGTCCATTTAGAACAAGCTGTATATTATATTTAAAGCAGAAAAAGTTATTTTAATTAATAAATTCATGCTATATTAGATTCTTGCTAGCTCTCCTCACACTACATAATGGTACAAGAAAAGATACTTTACCTTCCCTGCTCTCCTTATACCCAAAAAACCCCAAGCCAGTGAATCAGTTTCATGATTCCACACTGACATATTCAAAAAGGAATAACAAAAAGAAAATTATTCCAGACATTATCACATAGCAAAGTGTGGGAGGAATAGCACAATGTTATTGTTCATTTTCAGTTTATAGCAAGAGAAGCATAAGCTTTGTAAAAAAACATCCATGTATTATATCTGAGTGTGATTCTATGCTTGGGTGATTTGTAACAATTCTGTATTTGAAAATCTTCCAAAATCTGACCAGTTATGGCTGAAGTTCTTATGTATTGTCCAAAAAAAAGGAGCATTTTCTAGCAGATGGAGAATTCCTTGTTGCACTTTCACATAAACAAAACCACATTTGTTCAGTAAAATCCAACTGGTATATTTTAGATCTAATTTGATCTAATTTTAATGAAAGGTCATAGAAAGAACAATTGAACTTTAAGACTGCTTTTGCACCTGTACTGTGCATGTTATGCATAACTATCTTAATCTCTCCCGCTAAGAAGCAGCTGTAAGGAGCCCTTCAGAAAGCAAGCCTGCCCTCAGTTCTCCCTGGACACAAATGTACAGGGGGGTAAGGCCAAATAATGTAGTCATGGCCAACTTCAAAAGAATGGAGAAACATGGTCACTTCTTGAGATTATCCAATTTATTTCCTGAAGTGAGCCTCTGTGACCATGAAGAAACTTGAAAGCAAGCAGGCCTCACTGACAAATCCTGTTGAATGTCTAGGATGGCTAAAACATTGATTTGGACAATAGCTTCTAGTTTTTTCGGCAACACAAGCTCTATCTTTACCAATTTTACTTCACAGATCTCAAAAACATATGAACAAAACAATTAAGGATCTGTCTTCTCTCTGGGATGGTTTAGCCTTATTCTGTAAGCTACTCCCTTTTTAAAGCAAACCATGAAGACAGTTCCAAGCACCAATAAAGCCACTCAGACTTCCACACATCAAGTTCCGTAATTAAGTAGTAGGTGCCAGTAGTAGTAGTAGGTGTAGTAGTTAAATGCAAGAGCCAGCACAGACTCGGTTGTCAGGAAAGACAACCTCATTACAACGACGATCTCTGAAAAAATCTTAGAACCCCACCTCCAGGAGATGAGTCCTGTTATGCATTAGGACAAGCTGACCAGAGGTACCAAGTTTATTTTTCCTATTAAATGCACCTACTGTTACAGCTTTTCCCCACTCATGACTGCTGGGATGCTGCAGGAAGGAAAACAGGTAAACATACATTTCTGCTTATCCTTCTCCTTTTTCAAATTTAATATGAAGTTTTCAATAAACTCTTACTTTGATTTCTTCACATAGAGCCAGTAGACAACACCTGCAACCAGGGCAACCAGCAGAAGACCGACCACAATTCCCACTATTAGTTTTGCCTGGTCATTAACCTTTTCGCTATTGTCATCTGAAGCAAAGAAGAAAAGTTAGAGATTATCTATGACAAAGGAAAGCATTATACCATTTTTAAAGAATTTTCATCAGAAACAAGAAAAGGGGTCAGCAAGTCAAAATAAAATAAGTAGGCATTGTTCTTTAAATGTTCTTTAATCTTTTAAGCTTCAAGAAAGTAACATCTTCATCAATCATGCCACAAGCTATTTCAAATTATGTCCAGCTTTGAGGGACTGTGGAAGTTATGCAGTGACACTACACAGCTCTTGAACTAAGACAATCAAAAGAAAGGGTTACAGAGATAGAAAACTACACATACCACTTCTATCCTCTGGCTCATCATATTCTGGAATACTTACTGAAACGAAAAATGTTAAATTAAATACAAAATGTACTGGACCTGAACATCACCTTTAATTGCCTATTTACAGCAATGACAGAAACTGAAACTTAATGCAGTGTTTGCCAAACAAGGTAATTAATCTCATCTTTAAACAGAAGTCTTTCCTTTGTAACTATAATATATCCAGTTGAATAATCTTATTCAAAACCTGTAATATTAAAGTGTGCTACCCTTTCACAAACTGTAGCTTCTCACTACCTTTCATCACTGAAAAGTGACATCTGAGTAAAACCCAGCATGGCTGAATTCTGTTGTGAGTCAAGTCATACCAGTAATAACAGAAGTGGAATTTGGGGACTAAATGATTATGTTATTTAGTAATAAATAAAGATTTCTGTCTTGATAATAAAGTATTATTTGCAATATTTTGTACTATTATGTTGTGATATTATTTTGTAATATTGTTTACTTTTGTCAATAGAGATAACTAGCCAAGAAAGTCATGAAGACTAAGTCACTTCATCTAGAAAGCTACCAACAAACTTTATATACTGCTGATCTAGAGTGGATTTATAATTGCTTGACTAAAGAAAAAAGGATTAAATATCTTAGTATCAACATTACTATGCAGATCCACTCTTCATTTGAGTGTGATGTGTGGGTACTTAAGAGAAACTGTAACTTTAAGGAAATGATCTTTAGAGGACACTCACTAGCAGAGACGTTCATGGAGGTCACAGTCCTTTCTAGCTCATTTTCTGCAATGCAAGTTAAAGTCACATTTTCCTCGGGAGCAATTACAATCTTACTGGAAAATTTCCCATTAACATATTTTGTCTCCTCTGTCTGAAAAGGTAAAAAATGAGGAATAGTATCCTTTAAAAAGGCAAAGAACAATACGTTCACTACCTGTATTACACACTGAAAATATTCAGCGGGAAATAACTTTCAACAATTATTTCAGTTTGCAAAAAGAACCAGCAATAGAAATACTGCATTATTTTATTAAATAGTAATGTGAATATTTGAAAGAAAACACTTTGGCAAGATACCTAGTTATGGATAATATAGAGAGCACTGTAAGCCCAATGATATCTTTATAATTTCTTTTTTAAAGAAAGCTAACCACATTCTGTATTTGTTTCTCTTTCAACTATTCAAAAAATATTCCAAGTGACAAAATTCTGAAAGTAAAACCCAAACTTCTAAGCTATCATTTCTTTCTATCTTGCTGTTTTTCACTTATGTCTTTATAAGGAAAAGAATTGTTCTGTTTTTCCCTTTCCAGCTTTGCACGTTGTCTCCACACTAAGCATTATTTTGCCAGGCTACATGTATTTAGTAGCACCTGCAGTATTTGTACTGTAATAGTGAGGTGTTGTTCCTCACGTTTGCTGTAAATCATTCTTGGATTAATGCAACACCCAGAGAAAATTATTTTCAATCACTTATTAGCTTCTAGACAAATCCTGCCCTATAGCTTCGAGCAAATGGAAACATTTTGACAGCTGCATGTAAATTCTGTAGGCTTAAAGCAAACCTTATTTGAAAATGAAAATCTATGAAATTTCATTTGAAAACGAAATCTACAAGAACACTGTGCACTGCACTTCCAGTCACTGAATGTTTGTTTAGAGCCACCACTTTTCTTCTTGCTAAGGCAAAATGTAGCAAAGCTTTGCAGGGGATCTGGTAATCAATATCAAAATACTTCAGTTTGCTTATTTTCCTGGTATTTTTCCTCCTATGTATGGGTACTTCTTATTTATCCCTCAGGATGAATGCATTATGGTTCTGTTCCAAGTGAGAAATAACGGGAATAACCACACAAAAACAGCTATAAAAATTAGGATAAAAGCTGCAAAGCCCATAAGAAATGATACTGAATGTAATTTCTCACTCACACATGCCACATTTCACCCAGTTAATGCCTACATCAGGTACCCATTTGCTTTCTAATGCAAGTTCTGTAGTTTCACCAGTATTTGCAAATTCTTTATGCAACGGCAAAATCAGGACATTACCCAGATAAAATGACTAAGTACTTTCACTTAAAGAGTGCGTATTTCATTTGTAACCTTTTCCTTTTAGTTTTGCCTTGTAGCCAATGAATCTCCTTTGCTTTCACCTGCTCTATTCAAAAAAACCTTTCCCATAAAAAAATCATCTATGTAAGTACCAAGTAGCTACTGCTACCACTTAAGCTTCTCTTAGATAAATGAAAGAGACATATTTTCTTCAATCTAACTACCTGAAAAATGTTCCTTGATTTTAATTTGCACTTCCTACGCATTATCTTTTGGTGAATAAAGTAGTAAGAAAGATACTTGCTTTATTTATGATGCTTCCAGTACCAGTAACTGTCCACTGCACTGCTGGTTTGGGGAAACCTTCCACGTGGCAGATAATTGTTTTAGACATTTTATTTGTGTTGGTTTTCTTTGTCATTTTGATTTGAGGTTTTCCTACAAGAACAATAATACAATTAACCATTTTATTTTCAAAGGATGTTTAATAATCATAACTATCTGCTTGCTTACCTTCCACAATAAGCTTAAGTGTCTGTCTTTTCCTTAATCCTTCAACCTCCTGTAGAGTAGTTTCACAGACGTAGTTTCCAGCATCTTGATACTGAAGACTTGAAAATGATGGACTTGTTTGCATCCTGGTATTGTCCTGATAAAGTAAGAAGTGATAGAGATTAACTCACAATACACTAACCCCTAAATTACAAATATGACTACTATCAACAGAAGTTTTCACATGTTTTGGCAAATTAGAGCCTTACTCTTAAGGTGTTTTCTTATTAATAATTACATTTCAATATACAGCATGAAAAGTGGAAACTACTGGAGATTTATATAAGTCACCTTCCTTGTTCTTGAACAACTTTTCTTTCAAAACAAGGGCGTAGAGGAGATGGTTATTAGCTCTGAGCTTTTCTAGCAGTTTAACCAAAACCACTCATGGTACAAACTGTTCGAAACACGAACAACTCTGCTCTAGGCTAGGCTTATGAGATCAACATATGCTCATAAACAACAATCGGACATCATTATTTTATATTTCTAGCACTTCAGGCTCTTCTATGACAGCTACCTTTCTCACCAGCCACTCAACACCTGGTGTTAACATCTGATCTCTCAACCTGCCTTGCCCTTTTTATTATGTTTCTTGGAAACAAGACCAAGCTTGACTCTGAGCAAAAAATGCACCAAAATTCTCCCAAACGGGCTTGCTTTCTTTCTTAGAGGAACCTGCTTCTCAAAGGGCCTTGTGCAGACCATTTCAAAAAAGTTACGTTTGTGTTACATTATGCATTACTTTTCTCCATTTGAAAACTGAGCTTATAATTATAGTAACTGATTTTTAATCATCAATGTGAGGGAGTAGCTCATTTTAGCCATATGCATAGGACCCACTTTAACAATATTCCTTAGAAAGCCCAGTGAACAACTTCTTTCCTTCCTTCCAAAACACTTAAGTAGCAGCAGCAACATGAAGAGGTGAACACTCAGATGAAGCATGAAGTAGATGAATTACTGACCTTTATCCAAAACACAGTTGCATTTCTACTAGAAGAAATTGTGCATGACACAGGCAGGGCCTCTCCAATCTGTTTTGTGACTTCTCCACTAGGAGTAAGCTGCAAATCCAAATCTGGGATAGAAAGAACATTTGTCAAAAGTTAATCTCGGAAAACCTGGCCCATTTCAAAGGCTTGCCAAGAAAAGAAAATGTGACTAATTGCACTCATTAAATTCAAGATTTCACTTCTTCAATAAAATCTAAGTCAATTTTACAAGTAAGAGAGATGAGAGAATTATTCTAAAATAGGCATTGCAGAACATTCATATTTTTTGCTGTAATTATAGGCTAAAAGGAAAAGCAAAACCTCACTAATCACTAGACAAATGGATACATTTTTTTCACCTTGTACTGCTGAAAGAATGACAAAGCAGGCCCAAGTAGCTGGAGAAGTACTTCACACAGCACTATGTGCATCTTGAAGGGAGGCACAGACTGCTGTGAGAGTAGCTTAGTATGGGCCAGATGGAAATACATCCTCAGGAGAGGACTCATGCAGGTGGGGACACCTTAACCTAAACGTAAGTGTGAAGAAAAAGACAGAAGGACAAGGGCTAACTTTCTTTAATAAAACAAGATGATTTTTATCCTCAGAATCTCAACGGGATGAAGATGGTCAAACAGATGGTTCATGAGACATGATACTGACTGAAGGGGTGAGAAGTCTGAATTACAGGGCTGGGGGGCTGCATATGAAGCCTCTTGATTTAGTTGTTTTCACTTGTAACTTAAAATGCTACTTTGTGTAACTCAGAAGAGTCCAAGCTCTGCCTGACATGTTTAAACTCCAGGGAAATTGTAGTCAGCGATAGTTGTGTTTGACACAAGCCATGCTGAGAGCCAGTGACAAACACACCAGGAAACACTGCTCTAGATTTTCCTTAGTATAAGGATTTGGTGAGCTGGCAATATATTTTTGGTTTTTTTTCAAACTAAAGAAAATCCTACATTGGAAGAAAAGCAGGATTTGCCAAGCTAAATCTGTTTTATTTCCCCACTCACAGTGCCTTGCTTGTAAGCCAAGTCGAATGACTATCACAGATGACTGCATACATACACATATACACATATGCAGTCTCAAAGGCACACATGACTTCGTCACAAATAGAGAATTTGCTGGAAAAGGATTGCAAAGCATCCTTTTGACTTTTAAGCAGAGTTGAAAAAAAGCTAGAGACAAAAATCACAGTTGGTAGAGGAAAGTGAGTTTTACTTAACAAAACACTGAACTTCACTTTCACTACTGGCTTCATTCAGTAGTTACCCTGGGAACACCATTGTAATTAAAGGTAGAACTTCAGGGAACACCATTGTAATTAAAGGTAGAACTTCAGGGAACAATGAGGGTTCATCCTTTACTACTGCTCTGCATTATTATCTTTGTTACCAGCCTAATGTCTAGTCGGAGAGGTCACAAGAACTGTACTTTGATCTGTGAATGATTCAAAGACCTTGTTGAAGAGATAAAATGGCATCTTGTTTCTATATATCTACAGGGATTTCTCCTTCTGCCTCCTGAAACTAGTGACTGCAACCAAACTCTCTTACTATGGCTTCCAGAAGACAAAAAAAGAAAGACAAGACTCATCCAGTGAGCAGTACATAGATTCTGATGGTGTATGGGATGTCTTTCTTCTTGCTCTGTTACTCTTAAGAACATACTACCAAGGCAAAGGGATGGTTGAAGAAAAAAGCCAAGATTTTTTTTTTTTCCCCTGAAGGTGAATTTCCTTTAACATCTACTTAAACCCTTTGTTCTTTGAAGCAGCACAGTGCCTCAAACCTGAGATCACCAAACACCATACAGGAGGCATTCCTCTCACATATGCCATAGGAAGCAGAAACTCAGGAAATTTTTTCCCTTCATCTCAGGCAAGACTGACACTGAGTCCAGAGCAATCCTTCAGCCCAGTCTTCCTCCAGGGTAGTATGACTGTGCCCCCCAGCCCCTTTTCGTGGAATAACTGTGACTGCAATCCTCTCACACAGTGGTCTTGGTTACTATAAAAGTTTGGGAAAATTTACAGTGAGACAAACTGCATAGCTCAGAGCAGTATTTGTAAGGTGATTTATGAGGCAACTACAGAACTAAGTTACTGTTTAACATAGAATCCCCTCTAGGAACTCTACATGAGCAATTTGATTTGGATTAATATTCTGCCACTTTATCGGTAGGGTTCACAAAGAAATGTGATATAGATACTTTTACCTCTCTTCTTATATGCTCCATTAGTAAGTAATCTCTCCTCGGTACAGAAGTATGAGGAGAAAATACCTCTTGCATACAGAAGACTGTCAAAATTAAATTGAAAGAAAAACTTTTCTGCAAGAATTTTCTGTACATTCCCTGCTTGGCTTTGAAATGTTCTTCAGAAACAAGCTTCTCATCAGGCACCATTTTCAATATATACTAGCTCTTAATGTGGTCTCAACTTGAAGCCTGGCATTGATTTCAGTGCTGTCTTTGCATACCAAGTAGGGCAGGGAAGAGACAAATAGTGTATTCTGCACGTAATACCGCATCATGTGAGAGAGGTATGGAATTAATGTGGGAAGACTGGAGCCTACATTTCAGTTTTGAAACTCTGTGGCACATATAGGACAGACTCGCAGCATTTAAAGGAGACTTCTGATGGAATACTGTGCTACAAACTGGGAAAGCTGTGCACAGCATTTCCCTGTTGTCTGAACTCCAAAAATACACTAGCAGATAACCAGAAACTTCTCCGAGTATACTGAGAATAGATTTTTCCATGCAACATTCAAAATGTGATTTCCCCTGTATTTTCAATGACTGTACTGAAAAAAGAGACAAGACAAGGCTATAAAAATATCTATATAGAGACACAAGTGCTAAGTTTCTAAACCCTTTAATTTACTGGAAGGTTTGCAAAACTACTTCCCCAGAAAACATATTTTAGCAGAAAGGAAAGCATCACAAAGAGTTGGTTCCACAGATCTGTTTACTTCATACTGGGTTTTACGTGCTGAAACAACTACAGAATCATAGAATGGTTTGGGCTCACAGGGACCTAAAAAACCATCTACTTCCAACACCCCTGCTATGGGCAGGGACACATCAACACTAGACCAAGTTTCTCAAATCCCCACAGCAACAGGTAACAAAAAGGGACTGTGGGCTGAAAGAATTGCTTGTTTATAGCTGAGGGAAGGTACACCTGCCCTTCACTGTTAGGTGATTTCCTTGCCTCACACAGGGTGTGTTTTTATATCTGTTTAAGTGGTTGCAAACAGCTTTTGCCCTGGCCTTTTACATCCTGGCCTCTGCCAGTTTTGCTCATCTGATCTTAGGCAAATTCACTCAAGGAACAGACCTGGCAGAAAATTTACAACCTAGTGTAAAAAAACCCAAACAGTGTCTGCTGGACACTGAGACCTGGCTGCACAAATCCTCCTCTGAGGCACAAGACCTCGAGCTGTCCAGTTTGTCCTTTATATTCTGTGGGTAAAGTAGAGAATCTTTTGTCCTCTCTCAATTTTCTTCACAAACAAAGGGTTTCCCTAAACATTATGGGTAACTCAGATGCTTTAATGTAAATTTTCAGCTTTCTTGAGTCTCATAATTTATATTCACCTTGGAAAAAGAGCTCGGTATTCAGCCAGAATATTTTTCTACAGAAATATTTGAGGGCTATGACATGGTAATGTTTTTTTAATACCAGCAAGAAGCTTTCCCTACCTTGACACTGAAAGAACCAGTGCAATTATAATGCGCCGTAAAATCTGTTTGGGAAAAAACACTACATTTGAAATGTAATAAATTACTATAAATCGTTTCCCAGTTTTTAAGTAAAATTATTATATTGCCTGTTTTTGTTGTGTTTGTGGTTTTGGGTTTCTTAAAAAGAAAATAAAAAAATCTAAAATGCTGAGATTGGATATGAAGAAATGAAAAGTCCTGACTCCTAAACAAGGCTTTTTCAGGTCTAACAGCATAGACGAGAATATTCATCCATACATGAAAAGGAAAGGAGGGAGAAAAGTAGGATTTGACAGGCACTAGTAAATATTATTTGAAGGAGGAAAAAACATGCTGCAGAAATGCTTTAGACTAGAATAAGGCAAAACATCAAAATACCTTAAAGAGAGGGCATGGTCTGGACATTCAAGACTTACAGAACTATCCCAGGCCACTGCAACTCAGTTAGGCAAAGGCTTTATTGCAGATAGAGGTGTTTTGGAAAAACAAAATGTAACAAAATGAACCCCAAGTGAAGAGAAGCAGTAAGGTACTCGAGTGTATCAATGAGTTCTGAGTAGCTGCACTAGCTGCCAATGATGAAAAGACTCGTGTCAAGAAAATACATGCTCCTCTGCCACAATAAAGCTGTTTCAATATGCAGACAAAATAGTAGAGGAAGGAAAACTGGCTTGCTATAAATAACTTGGAGCTGATGAAGCCATTCTTTACAGTAACAGTTTATGTAAGCAGAAGTAGACATGCAATCCACTTGGAGTAAAGTAAAAGGGTCAGTCATACCAGAGCAAACCACCAGCAAGATACTTTTGATGTTGGGCAGGTAAAAGGCATAGTACAGGGCTCTTTTCAGATCTTACATACCTGACTCTTGGCAAAGAGAAGGGGTGGGAAAGATGACAGTGGATGACCTTATTAAAGGCAAAATATTTAATGAATGGAATAGTGTAATTATTCATGTACATGTATATATCACTCTCAGACACACGGTGGGGTTGGCCTGTGCAGGGCTAAGAGTTGGACTCAATGATCCTTGTGGGTCTCTTCCCACTCAGCATATTCTGTGATACCATGCATGCATGTATTCTATCTCTTCCAAGAAAAAAAATTTTCAAAGCCAAGTATACAAACATTGTTTCTTTTTATGCAAAGTGTAACTACTGCAGAAGCCTTTAAACTTCATTATCCATCAGATCCCTCTGACCCTGTCAATTACAAAAGGCATTTATGCTACTGTGAAGACTACAAACCATCAATGTTTTTAGGGGAAAACTACTACCACCGGTCTGAGTCTCATTTCACAGTCTGTGATAGCAGAGGCAAGTTTGAAAGAGTTCCTGCTCTTGTTTTCTCACATAAAGAGATTAAAAGCAACCATTGTTTCAATGGTTCAGCCAGTTCAATGGCTGCTTTTGAAACACTGCTGATAGTGTGAGAAAATACTCTAGTATCCAGCCAACAAATTTTACTCTGCACCTCTCACAATTCTGGGATAAGTAAAAGAAGCAACTTGTCCTCTGTGAGCATAATGACTTCCCAAGTCTGTTTTCTACACTTGCTACACGGTACCCTCACTGAGGTAATGTTAACTTGACCATGAAGGATGACATTCAGTGATATCACTGTGGATCAGCTTGAGTGTTTGTGTATATTCTAAGGCACAGCTAGAGGAAAAGATTTGCCATTTTTCGCATGAGTGAAATAAAACCCACCAAAATTCTCACTGTATGTGACAGTGCAGTAATGTCACATACTATACAAAAGTTACATAAAGTAAACCTGTATCTAGGCAAATGAAATGAGAAAGACTTTGAAACTGAAATACATTAGAATAAATCAAAATGACCTGACACTACTTCAAACTAACTGCTTCATTCAGTTCTCCTGTAAGTAACTGGACTCATCTACCTAAGTAAAGAAGAGACACCATCCTGGAAGGTCAGAGATCAGTTTGTATCCTAGCTAGAACAGCAAAATGCAGTGACTTACAGTGGACAGTGATGGTGGTTGAATCCATCATGCTTTTGTCAGTCAGAGAGCATTTGTATTCTCCTGTTGCATTTCGTCTGACATCTGTCATTACATAAGTATCTGAGCTTCTTATACCTTCTGTTTCTCCCTGTGGATGGCAAACAAAACGTTTATCGTACATATACATTTATTGTATATGGGCCTGCTAAAATCATTAATTTTTGTTTAGGATTTTTTTAATTATAAGGATGGTGAAATACTCCAAAATACATATAGACACAGCATTCATTAGATTAAAGTTTACTTCTTGCAGGACAACGTAGTTTTAAAAAAACACATACAATGAAGAGCTTACTCCTTTAACTGAATGACTAACTCATTTTAAAAGGACATTAAAATACAAAATTTCAAAGTTTAGAAGAAAGAAATAGTCTACTAGTGAGAGTGTTGCAGAAATCAAAACAGCAAAACACACTGTGTTTTTAAATCTGACTCTGTCATGGCATACTCAGTTTAGGAAAAATCATGAACTGAACAATATTGCATTACACATTTTGAACAGCACAAGCAAACCTTACTTTATACACATCATGATATAAAGCCTGTTAGGATACATACACTTACATGCAGTTATCTACAGACAGCAGTGTTTTGAATTAGCCAGCAAGTGTTGCTTTCTGGCTGTCCAGTCCCAGTTTCCCCCTGATTACAACAGACAGATCAGCTTTAAAACAAGCACAGAATGATACCCTAATCTGAATCCAGAAAGAGATTTATAATACCCATGAGTCTTGCAAAGAAATCATCAATTCCAGCTCTCCTTGAGAAAAAGGTATCAGGTATCAAGGAGACAGAAGATAAGACAAACTTGGATGTTAAGCTCACTGACTGTGATAGCGGAGGAAGGAGTAGTACCACACACTTTTTCCCTGGCATTTAGTGACTTCCTAGGATGACTCACTGAATCTAAATGGCCGTTCTGAGATAAGAGGATTTCAGCTTCTAGTTTCCCTTACTGCTCTTCAGCAACTCAAACATGCCAGGAGTCCAGAGTGGATGACAATTACGCTCAGAGGGTGACATGCTGGTTTTGAAATACGTGAAAGCATGCCACTTCTTTCGGCTTCTCTCAGCTCTGCTCACTACTGCAGTAGGAACAAATAAGGGATATAAAACAGGAGCAAGAAGCATGACATGGGAAACAGGGCCAGAAGTCTTAGAATATAAAGCCACATCTGTCTGTGGATTTCGCCAATACTAAGAAGATTAATGGTAACAAAGCTTTTATTTTTCTCAGTCTGTGTCTTATGCATTTCACAGATTTGTTCTTCTGTGGCATCACACACATTAGTTTTTGTGTTTTATGCCACAAACAATTAATTAATTAACTGAAGAAAAGAAATTGCAGAAAGATTCATTTGTGAAAGTCCAAAAAACAGCTGAATTAATTTCTTGTACTTTCACTGCTGGATTTTTATGATGACAACCAATGAGATGGTTTTCTTCAAGATGTTCAACTGCTGTAATCAAAGCTGTTTATTAAAGTAAGTCATGATGGGAAATGAAGCCTTGTAATTTCTGGTAGGTCTAAACTTCTGAAACATTCAGGTGGTCTGTGGGGAAGGAGAGCCTTCTTTTCAAAAATATTTTGCCAACTGAAGTGAGGCATTCTCAGAGTCTGATATAATGCCCGATGTCTATCGTCAGTGTTTGTTGCACTGAACTCCTCCCTTCATTTGTTAGAAAATCACGTATACGCTGACATGTAGCAATGTCTGCAGGAAGGGATGATACAGAATATTTCATATGCAGTGACAGCAAGGCAGGACTTACTGGAATGTAAAACAGGAACTCCTGTGGAGGAGGGTTGCCATTTCCTGAGCACTTCAGAGTGATGTTATCACCTTCTTTAATGGTACTACTTTGTGACAGCACTTGAATAGTCACCTTCTCTGTTGGATCTGTGAAAATAATGTACACATTTAATAGCTTCTGCATAATCCACACAGCAACACTATGCATATGATATTCATGGCCGGAGAGAACGCAATTTTATCATCCTGCAGGTGAAGACATTAGCATGTGTAGATCTTTTTATGAAAGAACCTGAAGTTAATCTTCCTATGTTTTTGCCAATTAAGTGCAAAGAAGTCATATGACATAAAATTAATTTTTCTTCACCAAAATACCTGTAACTAAACCAGCAATGATTACAACTATGTCATGTGCTTAAAAGCAAAAGAAACTCTGATTAGTATGAACCATTTCATGGTGTGATTTCATTATGAGGGATTAACTTTTCTTCTATGAAGTTCCCTGCTTGGAGGGCTGCAGCAATCAGAAAAACAACTGAAGCTCTCAACAGCCTGTATTAGAACTAGATAATAGCCTTCTGGCATTAAAAAGAAAGAAATACGAACTAAGCGGTTATGTTCAGCCTATTCTATATGCTGATCACTACAGGCTTTCAGAAAGATGAATTTCATGAACATAATAGGACCCTTAACATAGTCAACAGAACAGTAAATGTAACATACTTCTGTCATGTTCAGTGAAGTTGAACTATAACTTACATTTTACTTTCGTTATTTTTTTTGAAGCAAAGATGGTGTGCTCTTTAACAGATGCTATTCTTTCTAAGTAGAGGCCTAAATATAATTTCTCAGAAACAAAGTAAGTTCAACAAAATTAAAGAAAACAATATGGGTAGATAACTCTCACAGTTTTGATTTTAAAGTATAAATAAAATTGCATCAAAGATGCCAGTCTTACATTAAGATATAGTACAGTGCACCTTATTAGACACTAAAAACATCTATGCAGCAGAGAAACCCTTGCCTGACAGGTGATTTTGTATGTTTAGTGAAGCGTGTGCTCTTCAGCCCTTCCAACCCTTAAGGCATTTATCATGTCTGTCTTCTGCTACGGGATTTCTAAATAACAGGGGCTGCATTCTATTGTAGCCTATGGGACTGAGAGCCCTAACAGAGCACAGCATCTCACTCCTCCTCACAGGAGGAGGGGTATTGGCTTTCAACAAGGCACATCTTCCCTCCTTCAGATGCAATAACCTTGGCTCCCTTCCACAGCCAAACAAGCTTCCACCCCAGCACCTTCAGAGCTGAAGCACAACTTTTCCTGCTTATAAAAATGGAAGTCCAGCATTAGTATGGTATGGAATAGAATGGATACAAAAATAGTTGGCCAAGAATGACATGCATGCCTCTTCGTGGCTGCTGGGACAAAAACCTCAGTTTCAGGGGCAGCTACAAAATTTGTCTCTCCTTCTGTCAAGTTTATATTAAGGTGATCAAATGTGAAAATGTTATCACAAAGTATGTCTAGATATATCCTGAAATTGCTTAGGCTTGTCTCAAGGGAGGAATTATAAAGAGTAAGACTTTATAGGACTTTAATTTGCAACAGGTTTTCCCACAGAGATGAACAGCACCAGAATAAAAATGGACATAGTTAAACAAGAGTCACATTCTTGCAAACCACCAGCCTTTTCTGTAGTAGTATCTTACACTTCTATCTACTATAATCAACCAGGAGCAAATTTTTAATTTAGTTCTCTAAACTGGAAACACCAATGCTGAAAGCTCTAACCTGTTACGGAAATCAGTTTATCCAAAACACGACAGACACTTAACAACGGGGCATGGCTGTAAAGTCTGCCTGACGAACATTATCTTTTTCTACTGATTAATGATGAGCACAACCCAACATAAATGAAGCCCAGATAATTAGATATCTGAGATACTATCTAACTGTCTAGCTCCAAGAGTTCTCTTGGAGTACTCATGTTACTTTTGGTAGCTTCCTTGCTGCAGCTGCAAACCAGAGTTGGTAACTTCTGCTAGCCCAGCTAAATATCCTATTCCAAGTAGCATGCAACTCAGCAAGAGCTAATTCACTCCTCTCGTACTAGGTTACAGGGGCTGGCTGCTTCCAGGATGTCAATTAGCTATTAAACACCTGAGTACTAAAGGCTCTGCTAACACAAAGCTAAAGACAGAATAAAACCCCAAACCAAACAGTAAAACATTTCTTAGATCTTGACTGAGTAGGTATATCTTTAAGCAAATCTTGTGTAGGCGTAGTTTTAAGCATGCCCTCCTCATTTCTTTAGGATAAATGGGAAAGTTGCAAGGAACGAACAGAAGGTCTTTATGATTATTTCTACTTGCTTTAGAGATGCAGAACATGATAGTTTTGACAGTCAATCTAAAAAAAAAGGTTGAAAGGCTTCCATTTCTTAAGAGTTGGAGCCTGCTAACTTTTTTTCCATCTGCATTATATTTGACTCATTAAAAAAAAAAATCACATTTATTGAGAAAGAAACTAATTAGGATCACGAACTAAATTAAAAATCAAAAACAAATCAGACATGTCATTATCATCAACTAACAGTAGTCACAAAATTCATCTGTTGAAGCCTGGACATCTATTAACAAAGAATTTCATGAATTTATTTGAAGAGTAAAGAACTGAAGTTACATCAGATGACAATACTCAGAAAATTGAGTACCCCCATCCTCTAAAGCTAAAGCTCATACTTGATGCCTCTTCACCACTGAAGGGTGTGCCTGCCTCCTGCTATTTGCTAGTTAGCACCACACTGGACGAAATAATTAAATTGTGCATTACTAGAGCAGGATTAGAAGAGCTAGTCTAGCAAACATTAAATCTTTAATACCGAGGGCACATTATACATGGCCAGTGACTATCCTGCAGCCATGCAGCCTTTTTTCCCCCCTTCATATTGGGCAGTTCTTACTTGCAAGTGCAGGTAGAACATGCATCACAGAAATCTGCAAGAGCCTCACCCTCAACAGGAGAAGCAGCCTAGTGAATGAGAGTGGTGGGAAAATGAAGACAACACAGCATCTCTTGGCAAGTAACAGCAACAAATGCTTTCTAGGCGTTACACTTCTTTCTTATGAATGTCTGCCATGCACAGCGGGATTTATTAATGGCCACGGGGCTCCACAGATGACAGAAAAAAAAAAGCATAGTGAAATCCGGTACTCAACTTTACAGCAAACACAAAAAAATAAGAAATGCCTCTAGTTTTAAAATGATGGAATAGGTGTCTGCAGGCTTGAAATGTCTATGGTATTTCCATGGATAACAGTTGCTGTCCCAGAGGTTTTCTTCTCCATTAGTTCTGTTCATTTCCATTCTGGAGAAACAGCTGGTGAAAAGACAACCTTAATTTACTCTGTCATCTCCAGATGAAACCAAAGAGCTGTTCCAAGGTTTGGTTTTATCTGACTAAAGTCAAAATTGATGCCCTACTCTGCAGCTCAACAGACTTTACCTGTAAAGGAGAAGCAACCATCATCTAGGTAGAATACACCGTGCCACTTCCAGCTTCTGGCTTTCATTTTCAAGGCACTGGAGCACACATGCCACCTAGAGAAATCCAGTGCCTTATTTTTTTTGTATTCAACTGGATTACAGCGTTGTCCTACAGTGTATACTAAGAAACTATTAGATGCTGGACCATATACTTAACCCCTCTCATTCCCAAAACAGGGACTTTTCTTTTATAAGATTTTATTAGCTGAGGCATGCAGAGGGGTAACACCTGACTGAACATATTGCATATCTCTGCTCCCTCTACATCCTGCTATGACCTCTTGCCTTCTACACTTCTTCAGAAGTGTCATTTTACAAGACTTTGAAAAGCTTCTTCCCCTGGTCTCTAAGTGCTGCCACTGCTTCTGACCTTTCCTTGCCAACAATCTGTTTTGTTTATTCAAAAGAGAATTATGATGTCCACATCTGTCAGTAACGCAGAAGAAAGTTGCTTTAGAACTTAGTCCAGTCAGAATCAATTATTTACACAATTTCTCTACTTAAAAGTTTACCATTATTCAAACGATGCATTTTAAATGTAAAAATCACCATATTACAGCTGCAGAGAAGCATTTTCTGCAAGGTAGAGCCAGCATTAAGTGTTTGGTGCTAAAAGATGAAAAACATTTGAATTTACTAAAAACTGTATTGTGCATTTATTGCATATTTCAGGGGTCACAGAGAATCACTGTAACTTTTTATGGTTATCCCTTTTTTCTTGTCAATGAAATTTTGCTATCCAGTATTTCACTTTTAGAGAAAAAGAAATCTCAGGTAAATCTGAAGATAATAAAAATTACACAATGTATTCAGATCGTCTTTGATGCAATTAACTTTGGAGAAACCATTTAAACAGCCAAGCAGCAATGTCTCTATAAGTTTGTAAACTGATTGATTTTGCTTCCCCCCACCCCAAGGTAGACTTTGTATGGAAACAGATGCTTTTTAGTAACTTACAGTGAACATCAAAGACAATTGGTTCAGACTGTATTGTCTTCTGGCCAGATGGTCCATAATAAGTCACAATGCAAGAAAACTTGGCATCTACATCTTCCTTTGTTGGCATGTATTGAAGAGATGACGTCATGGTGAAGAGTCCAGTTGATCTGTCCACAATCTTTTGCAAATTTATAACCACAACTGAAAAGGGAATAATGTTTTAGTATCACACAGACAGAATTTGAAACCTTTTCCCTGTATTAATTTGCAACCTTTTCCCTGTATTTTGTTGCCTGCTCTGTATTTGTGATCAGGTTACAAACATGGGAGCAACACCACACATTACCCAAGGGACTGTACACAGTTTTCCTCTACTACTGCCACTGGGTTATACCATGAATGTTGTATCAACAATATACTCCTAACATGCTGAACATTTTAAATCAAACCCAAACAAAAAACTGCAAACTGCTGCTTGTTTGTTGGGGATTTTAAAATAAAAATTTCAGCTTAATTTGTAAGACAGAAAGAATGTGTAAAAAATGATGGGAAAAAAATTAGGATCATATTTATATCTCATTTTTTTAAGGATTCTCTAATTTGTGGAAAGTGAAACATAGTCTGATTAGTCTGTCAAAATTAAAGATGAAAAGAAGGGCAAAAAAAGTTGTTCTTAAATATTCTGGAAAATAAATTCCTGCATAAGATGAGGATTTACATGGTCCAAAACTGGATATCCACAATATTGGATAGGTGTGAAATTGAGTCAGTTAATACCTTACGAGAAGTTGGAAATTAGATACAGGTTTCTACTAGTTACATAGGCTCAAGAATAGCTTTGCAATAGCATTAACAAAGATAACCCTTCTCCTCATGATGTATTTTTAAAACTGGAACTGAAAGAGAGATTATATGGCACAGCTTGGGTACTCTGAAAGGCCTAGACGTTTCCTTCCAGCTACATCTTTCCATATGAGAAGTTTTTCTCAAAGGAGGAATACATTACAATAAAGCAGAGCAACACTTATAAACACAGTTCTTCATGCATGCACCCATCTGTGCATTCAGAGACACTGGCCATTACTGAAACATACCATCTTCCACGGGCTGCAAAATTCTCCCGTTTTTGTACCACGTAACATTGCCTTCGGGGTAACTATCTCTTGAAACGCACTCCCCAAGCTGCAAAACAGATAGGAATTAGTCACTGTTTTTCTCCACTGGGTTTTGACATAATTCTATTTTTACTTCTGCTGCTTTGGGTAAAAATTTTGTAGAAAGTTCAAATGCTTAACCTCAACCACTTTTCTTAAACAGGACAAATCCAATCAGCAAGGCTTAGGGAAAATTTGGAAGAAAGTGGTGGGTCTAAGATCAAAATGGCCTGTTTGCACAATCAGGCAGGAATAAATATAATAGTGGCGAGGGAACTGCTCTGTGCTCAACCTGTTTATGGACTATGATCTTTCACAGGCAAGTGTGTGTGCATTCACACACTCCCTCCCTGAGCCATCACCTCTCTCTGCACTGTAAGGAGACTTCAGGCAGCCATGAGGAACATAACTTTGAAGGAGAATGCTGCTCTTACCATTTGTAGCTTCTCTGTTTCTAAGAGGTCTGCTTGATGTAAGATTTCTGGTTGAGAGGGTTGTTCTAAAACACAAATGGGATAAAAGTACTGGTGAAGGGAGAACAAACAGCTGTTTGCAAAATTACTAACAGATACCTGGACTTTGAGACTAAACAGAATAATCTGGCCTGATACAGTCTTACCTATGTTTTCCCATTAAAAGAAGAAAAAGTGAGGTACTTCTATCGCAGTATCAGCAAATGGGTTTACAAGAAACTATCTCCTTAAAATGTTTCATCCCTTCCATAATGAATTCCATGTACTCTGAGTACACATATTTTAGCCAGACAGACTAGTTCACCACCCAGGAGGAGAGAACCTGATCCTATCTATCAATTTACATGATACACATGCTGGAGAAGGAGTCAGCAATACAGAAACTATAGCAACAAAAAACCAGCTTTTCTGCAGATATTACGATAGGTGAACTGTCACATTACAAAGAAACAAATTCAGCCTAATCCTTCTTCTAATGTTTATTTTTTCTAACTGGGATTCTTACATTTAAGAGGTTCAGCTAATAGAGAGAAGTGTAATTATTTTAACCAATTCTGAGTTAGTTATGACTCTTTTAAAAAAAACAAAGAACTTTTTCTTCAGTGCCAGTATGTCTTCTTATTTACTTTTATTATGGTAGATGGACCTCTTAGCTCGCCAAAGTGGAGGATCTACCAGTGTTTACATCATAAAAGACTACTTTCTAGAGATTATATAACTTGCCTGTTAAAACAGTTTGGCCTGAAGCCTGGAATTTTTATCTCCAAAAATAGACAGTTTTCCCCACAATTTTAAAAGAAGAAGAGTGGAAGGAAAAAAAATATTTCAACGTTTATACTGTTGAAGAACGCCTCTACACCCTAGACATACTGCTTAAATAAGCATACTTTTAACAGACTGAAGCATTCTTACCCACATCAGCTTACAGAACCCTCTTCCCATGTCAAGCTCTGCATGAAATGCTGTATTTATGTATGTCAGTAATCCTGGCCTAAACTGAACTTCACCACTATCTTGCCAAAATCTCTACCCACACTGATGAAGTTACTAATGTGCAGGCGTACCGTTCCTGCTGTCACAGAGATACCAAGCCTGTATGTCTTCACAATAATCCATTTTCTTTCTGTGTGTGTACATTTTGTGTGCACGCAGATGCACAGATATTCTTCACCTGGATGACTACACCAGGACAGAACAAAAACAGCTCAAAAGGGAAATGAAAGGTAATAGAAGCTATTCATATGACATTTTCAAACAACTTGACTTGTGGCAAAAAGACCCCAAAACCAAACAAAAGAAACAGTCAAAGCTATATACTAAACCCATCATATTTTTTCAAAGGGATACTAAAGATTTTTTTAAAGATATATGCATATTTATTTCTCTTTTCTGCAAGAACCTGCCAAGAACAAAACATTTTCATGTCAATTCAAGCAAACGTGGTTTTACAAGACCATTAACAGGCCTTCTAGTTCATATTTTCAGTTCTCATAAGCAGGCATAGTTGGCTGCCTGTCACAGTCACCAGCTGATCAAGCCCTGACACCTTTCCCCACCTCAGCCTTTCACCTCTCATCCCCCCCAGCACTTCTTTGAGAAGTCCCTCTTTTTGGTGCTTTGGATGCCCCTGCTGATCCTGGAGGGGGAAAGGAGGGATCCCTTGCTCCATGGCCATTATGTGGGGCTCTCCCTGTTTTGAGTGCTCTGGTAACTGAGCAGATGCTCCAGTTGAGAGGCCACCACCTGCTCTCTGGGAGCAGCCTCTGAGAGGAAATGCCTGCTGCCAGATCCCCACAACCGCTGCACATGTACCAAGGTAATAAAAGACTTACTTGGCATTTACCAGCTCAGCGTCTGAAGCGAGGAAAAATTTTAAACTTGGCAGCAGCAGAGCCCACTGTGGTGGGTTTGCAACTTCAGCACACTGCTTACCTCCTGGCTTAAGAGCTTGCCAGAGTAGTTTGCAACTCTATATAGGCCTTATAATAGAGGGAAAAAAAGAGTTCACTGCCTGCAAAAGCCAAGCATCAGTGCAGCAGGACAGCAGCTCCTCTGCGCTGCTCTGCTTTGGAAACTGGCCTTTTAATTCCAGAAAAAAGATGCTGACAGGATCCATCTGGAAAGCTGGTAGTGCTTGTTTGAGCAGTCCAGTGAGTGAAACTAGCAGGTGGTACCTGCACAATAAGCCATTTCAGCTCGTTAGTTCTGAGTTAATCAGGTAGCACAGCTGAGGACATAACAAGCTCCAGCAAAACCCAGCATCAGTCATGACTTCTGGGATGCAGCTGAGTTTCAGGTGCACAAGATTCTGCTTTATGAGGGTCACGCTGCTGCAGGCTAGCTCTGTACCCGCGGTTCAATGACTTAAAAACTCCACTGGTTAAATAAATTGAGCTTGCCAGCTACTCTTAACTCTTTTGCAATTAAAGCAAACAACCAAGCAACAAACCCCAAAAATTTGAAAACCAGACTCAAGGAAATTAAATGCAAAGTTAAGAGAACCACAAATAAAGCTGTGAACTCAAAATGAAAAAATGCAAAGGTAATTTTTCTTGCAGCACTACACTGGCCGTATTACACACTTGGTATCCTCATTTCTCATCTAACTTAGTAAATAGAAGCTCTCTCTATTAGTATTAATGCAAACAATAAACCAGACAAGCTGTGCTCCATGGCTGAGTTAGCATCGTGTTAATCCTTAGTACAGTACACAGTAATTCAAGCACTTAGCATTTCATTTCACCATATACCACTGTCTCATCTACATCTTTACTACTGTGAAATAAGTAAAGATGATAACTCTTTATCATTTCCTTTGAAGCACTGTGCTTACTATGTGTGCTCTGAGCTCACTCTGTCATTAATTTGATTGTTCTTGCAGTCAAATTGAAAGTGAAACAAGGGACAGGAATTCTTGTTGATTCCTAATCTTGCTTCAAACTAATTTATGCCACTGACAGACTTCTGCCTAGACACCACTGATGACTCCCTGACAGAAGCATAAGGCTGCCTTTCCAAATCATGAATGTGTTTTTCAAGCAGAGTATGATTTCTTTGAAACTGCCCATCCCTGCAGTCAGCGTGTTCCCACAACAGATACTTACTTTGATTGTGTAAATCTGCAACTGAAGAGCAACAACAGCCAAAAAAAGCCATATAAAAACATGAGGCTAAGGAAGACCTGTGTCCCTAAAAAGCCATAATGGACACCTCCACAGGCTGAGTCAGGGTTTGACAGGTTAAACTTGTGCTCCTGTATGAGCTCCGAGCAGGGCTGTACCCCAGAGCCCTGGGGTTCACAAAGGCTCATATACCCTGCTGTGATCTAAGGGAGAACTGCAGACTGGTCTTCCCCCTGGTAGTTCAGCAGGGGACAAAATAAGCATTTGGGGCTAGCAGCTTGTTTTCCAGTCTCTTGCTCTCGACCTTGCAGTTCATATTATTGCACACTAGCTGCTCAGACCCACCTTAAACCTCTCCCCTAAATTAATCCCACAGACCCCACACAGTTTATGTTTCCCTCCTGCAGAAAAATTTGCTCGGAGAACAAACGGAAAATAATCAATGCTAATTTTACATTTTTCATTTCCAAGGCCAAATGACATCACGTAAGTGAGTCATTATCAAAGCCTAAAATTCTCTTTGAGCCAGCACTTATCATGAATAAACTGCAAGTGCAGGCAGTCCTGTTACATAAATGCCACCAGTACATTATACTTTTGAAAGCTGCAGAAATTTGCTAGTCTTAGTAATTTACTCAGCCAAACTTACTTTCTTGCCTTTTATCTTTGCCTTAAACAAAAGTTTCTGTAATTTATGATTCAGATGCTGATGAACGTTAATGGTAGTAACAATTAGATTTACTTACTGAAAACTTTGACTATCGTCGGCTCTTCAGAAACATCATCTTCTGTAACTAGCATACATACAAATCTCTTTTCGTCACTGATTCTTGCATTCTTGATGGATAATGTATAGTTTTCTGAGAGACTCAACCTGTCTTTGTAGTCTGGTACATCATCATACTGTACATTTTTTTTTGTTGATGATCTGAAGGCAATAAATACTGGAGATCCATTTGGCATTTCCTATAATAAAAGGATAACCACCTCTATTTTGCATGAACACTCATTTAAAAGTTACTGAAGACTTGCAATTGGTACAAACCCATGTTAAAAAAAATTTGGAAACTGTATCAAATGGCCTTTTTTCTGATTAATTTCTGCTGTACATAAAAGAAATTCAGTGTAATATGAGCGCTAGTTTAATACTGCCATGGTACACATTGAGAATATCATTAAAAATAGTTTCAATCCTTTGGCTCAATCTCAGCATAGCAAAGGGCTTTCTCTGATAAAGGCTGGTGTTTTTGGCACCACTTGCCTCTGTCTGTATGGAAAAGTATTTGAAACAGAAGCATGTGTGAGCTAGGCTCAAAAGCTTCAGTTCCCTTTTTTTTCATTATTGTTTTACATATTCATATTGTTTGTCTGGGATATTCAGACTTCATTCCAAATGCAGAATTTAATCAGGCATAACTGTCTATTTTATTCTAAACTAGTTTTTAGCCTTTTTTTTTTCCCATTATTTTTAAAGGACCCAAGAGCTTGTAGCATGGACTATACATACAATGAAACATTGTTATTTTGCATGTCAGTGTAATCTGGGAAGTATCATTTTCTAGACATCCTCTTTATATTAATCAGTATGCAGCTGTCATCCTAAGAAGGAATGCAGAGTTGACAGCCTTGCATAAAACTCCCATATAAAAAATTTATTTTATGAGGGACAAAGCTACAGGGGCAGTTCTAGGAGACTGGATTCCCTTCTTACACAAACACACACACAGACCAGGGAGGAACACTGCCTGGTTTTATTTGAAGTGAGGTGAAACGTTCAGTATTGTGCTGGGGGCTAGAAAAGGTCTTCATTCCCTTCTATCCCTTATACCTTACAGCACTGATGTTAGTAGTGTTCCCAGCACAATACCTCAGTTTGACTGCAGAGCCCACGAAAGCATGACAGTGCTGTGAGAAGACATGAGTGGTGTCAGAGCTGGGCAGAGAGCAGGAGACATCAGCTAGTTGTGAAGTTTAAATTCCCTTACAGTCTTTTTGTCTTTCCTGCTTTTAACTCCTGAATTTGTCTAAATGTCTGTCACACACAAAAGGAAACACTGCCTTGACTCAATACACAAGAAGTTGGCTGTCAAGTGCAAATGAGCTCTTAACTCTGGAGGGACCCAGTGCGCCCAGGTAGACACTGAGGCAACCAATGCCTGCTCCTGCCCTGGTGCAAGTCTCCTAGCGCTGCCACCAGGAACCCAAATTGCTCCTCCGAAGGCAGAAGAACAGAAAAAAGAGTTCTCCATTCTTCAAATGAAATAATCACCTGACCAAAAAAAGCCTAATCCAACCCTCCTCTCCCCCCAAACAAGTCTTGCCGTGCTGTGAGCTAGCCTGTGAGAATAAGCTATCACTTTCATTTGGTTGTGTGGGCTTTGTCAACAATTTCATACAATAGCAACTTAGGCTTTTCTGTGTGTTAGCTTTTGTGTGCCTTTCCATTTAGAAGGAGCTGTAACATCTCCATTCTTCTCCATGGACACCCCCTTGTCGTGGGGGAGAAGCTTGCGTGCCCTTATGAGGTTGCGAGCTGTGCTGGCGGT
>JAWWEW010000001.1:18338636-18439928 GCA_035583185.1 Anabacerthia variegaticeps | reverse complement strand
GCCTATCTCGCATTGGCCTATTTAGCCACCAACGTGCTTGTAGCAAGCGTGGGTAGAGCCCTTGTAAATCTTCGTTCACGAAGCCTAGCCATGATGATGAACATCTCCATTTGCTGTTTGGTACTTGTTCAACATAGGCAATCCAAATGGAATGGAAAGAGACAATGCATTTCTTTTTCTTAGAATATCCTTGCTTCTTCCTAGGGATGGACCTGTATTTTGCCAAAAAATGTCAGCAGACTAAAAAAGACATTGCAAAATGTAGGCACTCCATCTTCTCAATGCTCATGTGAAACAGTTTCACTGTCCCTTTTTGGGGAAACATTGTCCACAGACTTCCGACTTCATGTCCCAAATGTGTTTGTAGGAAAAGAACTATTGAGAGGATGGGGACTGCAAAAGCCGCAAACCTGAAAGTACAAAGGAAGTAGTGAGGGGGGAAAAGGACACAGCCTCCAGTGGCAGATGCTATAAAATAGGCTGGTGGATGCCATTTGCAAAGAGAGAGAGAGAGAGAGAGACAACTACATAATTTTAAATCCACTGTCAAACTAAAAATCGTCTAGTACTGCAGGTAACATTTTGTTTGAGCACAAGAGGAGATTTAGATGAATTTCACAGAAGCAGGAAAACCAGTTGTCTCAATGTCAGTCTGAGAAGCAAAAGGGTTTTGGTATTCCAGCGTTTTTATCCACATATGCTTCCAGGCTTCGACTTTCTCCTTTCCACTGAGGATACTGATCACATACAGAAGCTCATCCTGTGGTGTTTCCACTGCAGGCTGACCGACGCACCAAGAGAACACTCACGTTTTTGCCTCTGTTCTCTGCCAGAAACGGCAGAGTGAAACCACCAGTGATTCTACTAAGGTGAGCTCTGCTCTCTTCTTCCCTGTACATTGAACACAATGAAGCATGAAACAGTTCTGAGTGACAGTCAGATCAACCAAATCCAGGGACAGTGCTTTCCCAGGGATGAAGCACGCTCTGCTTCAGGTAGCCTACTTCAAAAGTATTTAAATGTACACCGATGGCTCTGTCAAATGAGCGAGACACCACTGGGTTACCTGCCAGAGCTCTAATACAGGTTGACAGAGAACTCTTGAATAATTATTCCTCTTGAACAATGAGATTAATTCCTCAAACCTCTAATCTGTGCTTGGCAGAAATTATACAGTTTGGAATCTTGAAGTCTTGCAAAAACAGGAATAAATGCCTTTGTATCTGAGGCAGAAATCCTATCACTTGGAATCTTGTAATCTCACACATACAAAAAATATACACATCATCTTATAACAGCTCTAATAAATATAAAGGTAAAATATACTTACATATTTCCATTTTCCAAACATAAGACCTTCTGGTACTTCTAGAGGACAAGGCATTATTATAGTGTCTCCATATACTGCATTTACTGTGTACAATCCCAGAGCTAGAGGAGAAAAACAAAGAAACAATTTTAAGTGTCTTCCTGAATCCCCATATGCTAACTAATCTTTGGTTCACACCAATCACAAAAGCAGCACCACCTTCTTTGCAAATGGTTATTTTCCAGCATGTAGGATTGGTCCTCAAACCTCTAACAAAACATGATTCCCGTCACTAAATTTGTTAAGTAAACATTACAGCCTTTTCAGACCCATGTTTCCTGCTGCAGTCCATGGGAACCAAGTGGATTTCCAGACAGGATTGCACCTGTTCACTCATGAATACATACACCACAGTCACTATCCACAGCTATTATCTCAAACTTAAACTTGGAAAAGGAAAGTCCCTAAACCTTTATTTTCTTCATCTGAAAAACCAGACATACCTGTCTGGAAAAGTTACATTGCAATGCAATATAATGAGGAGACTAGCAGAGAAGTGATAATCTGACGGCTGCACTACATTAAAAACTTAGAATAAGGAAGAAAGAAAAGAGAATGGTGATATTAAAATGTTGTGTTCCCTAAAACCTTGGGAAAAAACCTAGTCTGCGCATTTAGATTTTGGAAAAATGAAGTGAAATGCTTCGATAAAGTATTTAAGAACAGCTTTTTTAGAAACCTCAGTAGGCTAATGCGTATAAATTTACAGAATACAACTGGCCTACTTATTTTCATTGTCCATTGTGAATTGAACAAAAACAACAGACCCTAAAGTGATGAAATCTTAAAACACAAAGAAGTTTAAAGAGAAAGATGTTACAATGTGGTGCATTTGCTACAACGCAACTTTGCATTGCTTTTATTTTCCATGGTTGCCTCTTGCTCACTGCTCCTTACACTGGGGAGAGGTTTTGCCCCTGGTGCTTGCCCAGTGTCACTGAGAGAGTGCTGGCTGCCTGCTCTCACCTCACCATCTGTGACTTTTGTCATGGTCCTCTGCCCAGAGACTTGGGATCTCCCCCTTTGCTCTCCCTTCATTTGCAACTATAGTTTAGAAATCAAGGGCTTGCTGCCAAGGAAATCTTATTCAAGAAAGCGCAGGAGGATGCTGGTGATGTAGCCCGATGTTTCTGAGGTGAAACAACCAGTCCTTCTAGAAACACTAATTTTTCTGGAGATTAAGCCCTTCTTTCTCCAGCTGGAAAAAGAAACCTGTTCCCATGTGCCCCCCAAGACCTGAGCCACAGACCCATTTGCTTTTCCCAGTTCCAGAGGCAGCTGCTGGGAAGACCTGACAATTCTATCGAGTGCGTATCGGCACTCTATAGGGAGGCTTTCCACAGGATTTTTTCTTTTGTTTTATACAAAATAATGTCTTTTCAAGGAGACAAACACTGAATTACTTGCCTGGAATTTACACTAGAAAGACTCCAGAGCATTTTTCTCAGGTGAGCTCTCTGTTAGCATCAGCTTGTATTTATCATTTGTATTACAGTGACAAATGAGACTGTGGCTTGTGCTGTGCAGTATTGCATAAAGAAATAGTATTCCAAAATCCTTCCTTAGAGATGCTACAGCCTAGATGGCATCACACGGTTAAGGCAGAAAAGCAGGCAAGCAGGCTGGAGTTGAATGGACTAAAAGATGCAGGAGATAACAAGCACCACTATCTGCATTTATCTTAAATTTTCTTTCCTTCATACTGCTCCTTTTGAACAAAAGAACTGCTCATCTTATGATTCTGTTATACAGTTATTCACAAACACACTTTAGGTGCATTATTCACACCATAATGAGTGGATACTCTAATTTGCTATATGGTTCACGGAGACCAGCTGTTTTCTGAATGACAATAGCAGTCAGTCCACTAGATGGTGCTGAGTAAGAGCAATCTTTAAAAATGAAACAAATATTTTTGAAGAAATCAGATAACTTCAATTTCATGGAAATAGGACCAATGTTTTATAAAAATCAAACTATAAATGAAATTCAAAGCTGGAACAAATTTTAACCTTGACCCTTTCTTGCACTCATCCTCATTCTGATCACCAGGAGGAGAACAACACAACTTTGGCCTTGCAAGTTGAATCTTAATTTTCACTTCTGCTAGAGCCAGAAAAAAACTGTCCTTTTTTGGTTTCCCTCACCCATGGGTGTAAAATTACAACAGACTTGCAAATATATATTCAGCTAGTAAGTTGGTTAGCAGCTGTTCAAATTCCAGTTAAGTGTCATTTAGTAATTTGAAATTCTGTAATGGTATTTTGTATCACATGAAAAAACAAAAACTGCTCTTCTTGTTATGAGATATTCCCTGTCTGGGGAAATACTGCCTCTCATTAGGGGAAAACAAAATGGTCTCCCAGGATCTGTAAAACTGGTCTCTCCTAGACACCTAATTAGCCCCTGCAAAACCACTAAGGTAGCAAGTATACGCTACCAAAGACTCAGCAAACAGCCTCACGATGGTGAATGAAACTGTTTCTGGAAAGGATTTACATTTATAGTGTTCAGAGCAGGTAAATGATGAATGGGCTGATAAAGGGAAAGACAGGTCTTTGATTTTAGAAGACCTTTTAGCTGAAAGGCATTTCTTAAGATGGAAAAACCACCACAAAATCACGACTTGCCAAAAATTCTGTCTATACTGAAATCATACAGGTTTCTAAGAATTTGTTAACACAGAACCAGAAAGACACAGGTTTTACTTCAAATACAAAGAAATGGTCCTTACAAGAGTACAAGTGGTCCTGCTGCAAAATTGTCTCCTCCCTCTTCTATGCCAACATATCTAGGACATTAATGGAGTGCAAATTAATTGAACAATTGCAAACTTTCACTGCAGGACTGCAGTAATCTCCATGAAATGACCCTACCAACCTATATATTTAAGAAATTAACAGAAACCACCTCAACAAAACTGGGAATTCCTCTCTCTGTTGCTATTGGACATATTTGTAAAATGGGATGAAAAAGAAAAGAAAAGGATTGCTTATTCATATGACAGTGCTCAGCATCAACCATTGTATTCTGAGACCTCTTTACATAATTTCCAGCACTAAGAAAAAGAAAATAAAAGCAAATACGTAACAAATTGCTCCATGCCCTAACACGACACAGGGTCAATGTCAGGACCCTCTGTACTCATTAACTGCAGGAGTGCACAAAGGCAACTGTAGGGAGTAACACTGCAAGACGTCGCTGGACATCATGCCCTGTCTCGCTCTGTTTCTGATGCACCTTTCCATAGCTAATTAAGAGCTCAGCCAGCTTCCTTACATGATTTTAAGATGCTGCCTTCTAAAACTGAGCCAATGCTGTTAATAACACTTCTAATTCAGGGGCAGGATCTTGTCCCACATAAACCTAGAGAAGCTCTACTTGCTAGGTCTAAGTTACACCCACATACAAGGTTAATCCAACTCACTGTCCTTCCATTCCTTCATAGACAGGCTTGAGCAGGCTAAGGCTTACCTCATTTGCCTCTCTTTGATCCAATGCTGAAGAAACTCTGAGCCAGATGAAACCTTTCCACACAGGTTCGAACACAGGAAGAAAGCAGCAGTATGACAGCTCAGAGAAAGATCCCAGCAGGACACTGCTAAATTGAGATGACATTAGCTATTGATGCTTTTAATGAGAATGCTTTCCATGTCCCTATAGCAGTGCTAACTGGCATCCTTCTTTGTCCCTCTCTGCCCGTGTTTCACAAGGGAAGAATCAAACAGTACCCACATGTCTGAGTGACAGAACAAATAAAATCTTGAAGAGAAGCTTAAAGGCAGAGGAGGTGCTGTTGTTACTTTAGTTCCTTACCAAGAGTATGTGAGGCAGGTCATACTTTAGACTAATTATTTTTAAATCAACAGGATTATATATGAAGAATGGATAGAAGGCAAGCCTCTAAAAATCAGGAAACTGATGTTTCTCCAAGGAAATAACAAAAGCTGTGGGAAGTGTGTGGAAAGCAGCCGTGTTTTCTTCCTCTACCTTCTGTTCACAATACTGAAACTTCTTGCCACAAACACATCTTTTAAGTGCCTAGGAGTACCACTTTTGTGACAAATGTAAACCAGAACAAGGGCTGTTCAAATACCCCTTAGATACAAGATCCACATGAGGCTATTAACCTGTATCTGAAAACAGTGACTGATACTGCCTGAGACTGATGGTCACTGGCCTGCTCAGCTGCCACACAGCATAGGTACTTCCAGTTACTATAGCACTGGAAATCTGGGGACCTGAACCTCCCTCAGTATCTTCAAGTCCACTCATTTAAATGCTTTATGTCTACAAAGATGTTCTGTATTTTCCTTTAGCACTTAATTTTTTATTACTGGTGCTTTTACCATGGCAGGTTCAGCAATGATGCTTTTTACTACGCTTTCTGGAGCGAAGGAGCAAGGTCTCATTAGTAGAGAACAGCAGGACATGTAGGCTGCTATGGCTCTTCACAGCAATCACCAGCATAGATCAGGAGAGGTCAATTAGCAGCGTCTGGAGTGGAAGTGTCCAAATTCAAGAACTATTATGTCTATTTAGCACCTACTTCAGAAACTGTAGTTATCTGCTTCAGAAACTCTAAATTAGGATTAGAGCTCTACATCTTTACTTGAAGCATTAGCCCTCCCATCTTTTCTCCAGGTAGTCCACACTAGCCTGTACTAAATATAATCTGGGAAGTTAAAAAGCCTTGCCTCATGAAATAAGTACTTTATTAAGTTGCTTGCTAACATCTCTGAAGTAGCAACAAGCAGAAAGATTTTTCTTTCTGCCCTCCACCTTCCTAAAGGCATTTCAGTTATGTAGGCATACACATAGGTCCTACTGAGCATCCACTTAGGTACCAGCCTAAACGATTTATTTTAGTATTTCACAAAACCAGAGATTACATCTTCTTAAGATTGGGAAGGCAACTTTTAGAATCACAGAACCACTTAGATTGAGAAAGACCCTTAAGATCACTGAGTCCAACTGTAAACTTTAATGCTGCCAAGTCCACCACCAAACTATGTCCTTAAGTGCCACATCTACATATCTTTTAAAGATCTTGGGGATGGGGATTCAACCACTTCCCTATTCCCAGGGCTTAACAGTCCTTTAAGTAAAGAAATTTTCCCTAATAACCAATCTTAATCTCCCCTGTCACAATTTGAGGCCATTTCTCTACTCTCATCTTCTACAACCTCCTTTCAGGTAGTTGTATAGAGCAGCAAGCCTCTAGTCTCCAGACCAAACAGCTCAGCTCCCTTAGGAACTCAGCACAAGACTCATTCTCTACACCTTTCACCAGCTTCATTGCTCCTCTGCTCCTTCTTGAACACATTTTTATTAACAGTAGCTTGGGGTTTTTTTGTTTTTTGTTTTTTTTTTTGTTTGTTTGTTTGTTGTTTTTTTTTTTTTTGTCTCTTTTTTAATTTATTTTTTTTTTGTGTGCTTTAAGACAAAGCATTATATGAATGACCGCTAAGTGTTGGCACAATGCAAGTGTATTAGAAAACTTTCCCCCTTTGGATGTGACAAGAGTTGACAGCAGGTGTTTACCGTCCCAAAAGTTAATACTGTTGCTCAAGCAGTACAATCTACAGCCAGTTGTCCAGGACCATGTCCAGATGGCTTTTGAACACCTCCCAGGAGGAAGACTCCACACTCCCTCTGTGCAATCTGAGACAGTGCTTGGTCAGTCTCTTACGGAAAAACTACTTCCTGATGTTCAGAGTTACGTCCTCCATTTCAGACTGTGTCCACTACATCTTGTCTTGTCACTGGGCATCACTGAGAAGATTCTGGTTCCATTTTCTTTGTACCCTCTATTCAAGTATTCGTACATGTTGATGAGATTCCTTCTCCAGGCTGAACAGTCACAACCTCTCAGACTTACAGGAGAGGTGCTCCAGTCCACTATCTCCATGGCCCTTCACTAGACTCTCTCCAGTATGCCCATGTCTGTCTCGTACTGAAGAGCTCAGAAATGGACAAACTGATCCAGACATGGCCTCACTGGCACTGAGTAAAGGGGAAAGATCAGCTCCCACAACTTGCTGGCAATACTTCCCTAATGCAGCCCAGAATATTATTAGCTGTCCTTGCTGCAAGGTTACATCACTGGCTCATGTTCAACTCTGAGTCTACCAAGACCTGCCCTCAAGGATCTTCTCTCCAGAGCTGCTTTTCATGCTACATGGAAGTTGGACTCCTCAGGTAGGCCTCAGCATTTAACTACTCTTTCTCCTTCTCTTTTCGTTGCCTGGGAAAAAGTCACTTTTTTCTGCAAGTCCTTTAGTAGGCTTTCAAGACTTTCACAATAGTGGTAAAGGGAAGACTACATACAGCAATCATATCACGGGCCTTGTACTTTCTCACCTGGGCTTGACAAAGTCAGATGAAAAACGAGGCAAAACCTCTATGGATAATATGGGTCTTTAATCACCCTTCCTGCTGAGCCACAATAGTCAGGGAACCAGACTCTGACCAGTCCTGAGTCTGCACATCTCTACAATGGAGGCCCACCTGCATTTTCTCAACCAGCTCATCGCTGTGATCCAGCTTGCTCTACTGAAAGCAAGCCTCTTTCACATGAGCTACAACAGGCACTCTAATGCACAGCTCACAGTGGTCATTAATCCTCTGACATTGCCCAGACAACACTTCAGGATGTCAAAAGACTGGTTAAAGCTAGTGTAAAAAAAGGCTTGTTTTATCAAAACTCACACACATGTCAGCCCCCATTTCCCTGTTTCATATGCTGGGCATCAAAATAGGGTAATAGGGCAAACACTTCCAAGAAAATCCAAACACTGCTTATCTTCACCATACAAATATGATTAAAAACAAAGGTACGTGTGTTTGTTGATTTGTTACCTCATATGGGTTATATGAACAGTATATTGTTTCTTATCTCTACCTGTTTAAATAGGGAGACAAATCCACACAGTGGGTGACTAGAACATCAAAAGGACTATTAGTTACATGAGAATCATCAATAATATCCAAGAGGGAAACTAATTGCAGATAAACATATCCAACAGTATTTAATGCACCAAAGACTTTTAAAGCAACATATCAGAACTTGCTGAAGGATTTCTTATACTTTATCACAGTATTCCTTCAATTAGTTTTAACCCTGAACAATATTAGAGCCCAGGCAATTTTAACACCAAAGGAAAAAATCCTTTATCATCTTAGAAGTGCTGATGAAATGGATAGCAAATACCCTTTGGAATTATCAGTGCTAACTTGAGCTCTTTGAAGATGTGAATTAACTTGCACATTCTGGACTGTCTGTGGCTTGTTTGGGTTTTTTTTTGTTATTTTTTTGTGCAGGACGGAAAGGGGACGAGGAGAAGATCCAAATACACACACGGTTGTGACTCTGAAAGATGTCGAGTTCCTTTTAACATGATTGTCAGATAAAACACCTACTTAGCTCCAAAGACACAAGTCACCATACCCACATAAACAGAAGCGCACACTTACATGCTTAACACTGATTTTGGCAAGTACTCTGGCAGATTAAGGAGACTGGCTTTGCATCCAGCAACATCAAGGCATCAGTCAGTACAAATCAGCAAACAGGCAGGGTATTTAAAGCTAAAGAGATACTGAAGACGCCAGAGAGTGGGCATTAAGTGCCAGAAGAATTCAGCTATCATTGCCTTACATGAAGCATTAAGTGTGTTTAAAACACACAGAGTTTTTCTTTATGAAAGAGGAAAAGATCCTGAAGAAAACATGTCAGCACTTCAGAAATCCTCTCATGAATACTAACAACTACTCAATTTTAATGCCATAAAAACCAAATGTTTTCCCTATCAGAACAAAGAAATCAGCCATAATTAGAAACTAGCTGAGATAACTTGTCCCATCTGGCCAAGGCTAAACAGGCTCTACCACCTAATCAATAAAGAAATCCTCAGCTCTCTCCTTCAAGAGGACTGAGGTCAATGCATGCTTCTCACTGGCTCTTCTCTCTATAGTTCAACCAGCACAGGATGCAGTTTTCCTACACATGCACACAGTTCAGCTTGCTACGTAATTCTAAGTGTGAGCTACAGGCTGAGCCTCCACGAGTTTAGGTCCAAAATCCAATGGAGTACTTTAACCACAGTTTTCAAAGTCCTACACCATGACCAAACAGAACTCCGAGTGCTGCGTGCCCATTCACAAACCAGACTGACTACTCAACTGCTTCTTATTTCACTAAGGGCTACTTCTGTTCCAAGATTTCAAAACATCCAGCTGTTTACAATAGTTTGGTGGCTGTTTTTCCCACGTCCCACACCAGAATACAGCTTTCCATCTGTACCCTACCTTCCTGTAAGATTTGTATGTAGCTTGATTTCGAACTACTTTAGCAGAAGCTTTTGAAAAGATTGAGGGAAATTTCTTTGCAAGGCAGAGGTCCTAGAAAGTCTTGCCCTTCCAAGAGCAGATGGTTTTGCAGTGGATGCCACAGTGTCTGGTTTACAAGGGTTATCATTACTGTAAGCTTTACCCTAGGGTGGTTCACACTGAGCACTTCTCCGAATATTTCTCATCATCTTTACTGGTAAGGCAGTACAATGAAGAACATTCAGAAGAAAAGCTTCTTCAGTTTAAATGTACCAAGACACCTAGATTGCATCTAAATAATGACTAATAATATTTTGTCAGCTTAGGAACTCCAAATTTTATATATAAAGCAATAATCATGGCATTTTATAAATCATAATCATCAAAAGTTTCTAGAATTTTTTGATAGGTATGCAGAAGAGATTACTCCTTTAAAACTTGAATGTCCATCATTAAATACAATATTGTGGCCATTTAAAGTGAAACAGATACAGCTTTCCAAGTCAGCAAAGCTTTCAAACTACATAAAAAAGCTATTCCTAGCATTAGCCTCTGCAAAGCTTGAGACTAAATGAGCAGTTCATAGCTCAGTAAATGATGCAAAGTGCTACCACAAAGCAAATTACTTATGTCAGCACATCAACTTTCGTACCTTACCACCTCCGCCTCTGTTTCAATGCCCAGATCCAAAAAGACAAAGGAAACTGCTAAGTCTAACAGCTCTGAAATGGGACCGGAAAAGCTCTGCTTTTTAACGCACCCTCTGAAATCAGGAAGGCTCCAAAATCTACTAAGGAACTGGAAGGAAAACCCATGAGAGCCACCAGTGCCTTTGCAGCACATGTGCTTTGTTATAGCAAGATTTTCCTTTCAAAGAGAAAGACCTAAGCTTCTTTACCCAAACCACCACTCCAAAACATCACCTGTGATTTCAGTGGCCTTCTAAGCACACTATTTTTTGGAAACCCTAGCTTTTGACTCAGAACTATGTAACTCTACTTCTTGATTCAGGGCTAATCCAAACCCAGTCGTATTTGCAGATTTAAATTTTCAAGTCCTTTGAGCAAACCTTACAGGTTTAAAACAAGTTACATATGTATCAGTGTTGCTGCAAATAGGAAAGAAAATGTAGTGTAATTCTAAGTAAATATTTACAAACTAGGCATAGGGAACAAACACCTACCTGCTTAAAAAAGCTTGAATTAGTATAAGGCTAGCAAAGACAGTGTTTCCACAAGACCTGGTGGAACCATGTCAAAAGACACATCTAACATTGGCAAGTTGTGGTCAGCATCAGAAAGTGCAGTTGTGATTTTTATGAGCACCATACAGTGGAAAAATTTATTTTTCCCACAGTTGACGCTGCATCTGGAAGGCCCCTGTTAACGATTTTCTTTGATGCAAATTTTTACAAAACATTGCTTTAGGTTAGTTCTCACAGTTCAGAAGAAGAGATAAAATGGCCAACAGATCTTCTTATAAATATTTCTGCTCACGATGTAACCATGACTAAAGGAACCATGATTAATTTCTTTTTTCAACATACTAGATATCTGAGAATACTTTATTAAAATAGCTACCAGCACATGGTATGGTTTTTTACAAGTGGTCAGGCACATCTGCCAGGGAAGTGAGTTAATAGCTTACTAAAGTCTGATGGTACAAGCTATCTGCCAAGAGATAAGCAGCAAATGTGACTCAGAAAACAGTTTCTGAGTCAATACTAAAGAGTTCTTACTTTGAAAATTAGGTATACTTTAGATATTCCTAATTAGGCAAAATGGGATCACCAAAGCCTTTGTAGCTTGGTGAAACTTCTTGCTCTTTCTGTGGTTCACCCCTGGCTGTTCCTGCAGCATACTTCTGTCGTGCTTCTCAGCTGCACTTCCAAAGCACATCTCCATTTGCTAAAACTACTCAAATTGGGTTTTATCTTCTCATTATGCTAGTCAGCAATGCTGCTGTGTATCCAATAGCTTAAAGGGACTTAAAAGTTCCTATTAAGTCCAATAAAACCTGCAGCTCAAAAATAATTACCTAAAATCCCCCATTTTATTTTTCTGTGAATAATTTTTTCACTTTTTCTAAAAAAAAAGTCAATAAACAGCATACTATAAAAAGAGCTGTACCTCTTGTTACTTCATAACTTGATATTGACAGTATGAATGAATATACCCCAGAGGCTAATAGTGTACAAAAAAGCTACATTATTTATACAAAAATGCTGAATAAAAGGCTAAACAGCATGTATTTGTCATATCAGAATTATGACAGATTTTGTTTTGGGACTCTAAGAATATACAGCCCTGTCTCCTAGATTTTAAATCAATGTCCAATTGGCAGCACACCAAGGGAAAAGATGAGACCTTCTGAAAAAGGAGGCTGAACTTTTGCTGCTTGTATCCTTCTGCTTGTACATGCTGCTGCTTCACTGCAGTGAGAGGCCTGGGAAATGGTGGCGGAGGCACTGGAGAGGAGATGGCAAAGGGGATCCAAACCTGCTGGCTCCTTCCAGGGGCACCTGCAGGCAAAGGGACATTTTCTCATAGGGTGAGACACCTGGGCTCCCTTTCTACCATAGCCATTAACTGTTCCCATCAGCCTGCATGCGATTAAACCACCAAGAGGAAATCACAAGAAGACAAGGGGGTGGTCACTGCATCCTACTTGGTCAACTGGAAATCACAGAGCTGTGTTAACACTTTGACCATCATTTAACCAAAACCAGAAGTGCACCTGCTCAGGCCCTGACCCAGCGTGCTCCTCTCCAACTATCAAAAACACAAGCGGGAAACAAAGGTTTTCTTTCACACACATTATGGCCCACACATGCCAGTAAGTGTATGGCAGCTTGTCTACATACAAGTATCCCTTGTAAGGACACCCCTTTAGATTCTGGTCTGTGAGGATCTGTAAGTAGTAAGAGGAGAAGGTACAGACAGACATTCCAAACACAGTAGTTTCAGGAGTTAGGCACTACCTAAGACATGCAAGCCTCTTCTACTTCCATTCAATGAAAATTGCATGGATAACCTACCTAAGGTTTGGCAGTACAGTAATAGATAGGAATTACACATATCTCCCACTGTAAAGGTAAATAAAAAAATTTGCTGAATTTCTTGCTAAGAAAAAACTTAGTAACACATTGTATTTTACAAAATATTAACTTCCCAAAGCATGTACACATTTTGTATACTTACTTAAGCTCGAAGGAATTTCAGATGAAAAATTTAGGTACCAGAAAGCAAATAATTCTGCAAAGTATGAGGGGAAAAAAAATCATTGATCACTCTAGTTAAGAGTAAATAAATGCAGTGGAAAAAAAAAATAGAAATTAGGAAAGACAACATAACAAAAAAATAGCAAAAGTGATTAATTAAATCAATGTCATTACACTCCTCCTACGCAAAGAACACCCAACAGCAGGCCACTTTTGTCCTGTGAGTTGTGTGCTTTCTGTGGCTTACACAAATGAGCACTTGCCTTCTTCTGCCTGTCTAGGGTCTTTCCAAGTTGAAAACTAGTGCCTAACAGGTTTCAACTATGTAATTTTTTTTAATCATGACTGCTTATCCTCTACTTCAGATCATGATTTGCTCTGTCAAGGAACCCTAAAACACAGAACAAGGTCAGACCTCTGCTACTGACTATGTTCCAGATCTGCCAACCTACCCTTCTCCATTATCTGCACATCCATCTGGGCATTCATTTACTCAAGCAAAACTATCCTAAGGTTCAGCTCCCCAAATTCTGTCACAGGGTTGCTATCTGGTAGCCACGTTCCTGTCTGCAGCAAGCAGGGCTCCCAGCAAGCAGAGAAGATCCTGTTAGGAGAAGCCATCATTTTTGTTTCTCGTTATCAGTGCTCTGAAACATTTGCAGAAGCTTCAGCTGCATTCCTGTAATATCCTGTGCACCCCAAGTGGGAAGAAATAAAGTATTTGGTGAATGCAAATTTGATAGAAAACCTGCAAAAGTGCACAATGCATTGACGCTCTGGTGAGACAGGCACCCAAAACTGTGTATCCCATACTGTGTATCACAGGAAAGTGTTCTTCCTACCTGCCCTTGGCCAAGGCTGTGTGGATCACAGCTAATTAACAGTAAATATCCTGCCACACTTGCCTACTGCAGTCACACTTATTAGACCTGCTGCTTGCTGGTTTTAGCAGTGTTTATTCCCAAGGAAACCAGCTAGAGTTCACCACAGAGCAAACAATAACCTGTGACTGTAATGTCTATAATGAGTGCAGAACATTATTCTCAGTGAATGAGCTTCCTTTACTTGTGGTAAAAACCATGTGCTAATCAACTCCAAAAAAAAAAAAAAATAGCCTTACAGAAGTTAAAACTTTAAAGGGCATGGATGAAGGACAAATTTATCCTTCTGTAACACTGAGTGGGGGGAAAAAGCTGTACATGCTTTCAACAGAACACATTGGACGGACACCCCTGCAGCTGATGATAGGCTTCTGGCTGCTCCATCTTTTTTCCAACTGCTTTCCCTACTGATAAGGGAGAGGACAGAGCATTGCAGAGATGAGTCAAATGTAGCTCCTCAAATCATCAACAGGTCTTTGTTACCTGGAAACAAGACCTATCATTTCACTGATAGCACAACAACATAGGTGTGAAAGGGGAAAAGCTCATTGAAAGTATAATGCTATAAATCCTTATGATTTATGCTAAAATAAGTGACTGACAGCTCCTCTGTGGCTCTCTCTAGATTTAATGGGCTCCTCACAGACAGAGTTTTTTACATTTCACAGACGCCTGCAGCCAGGCTTGGTACTGGCAACTGTCTCCTGCTCTAAGAGGATGAGCTGAAGCAGATGCACGCCTTCACCAATGGGAGAAATCAACATCATCTTAATTTCTAAGAGTTTTGTCCTTGCCTGCCTTACTTAAGCACTATGCTGAAAATTAACAGGTGTGTCAGCAGCACAAACCCCAAACAATACATAAAAAGAAACAGTTTATGCTACACAGACTCTTACTCAACGGTGAAACAGACACGTGGATATGGAGATATGGGAGGCCGATGCGACTTCAGTGCCCATCATTTCTACTTGTGGGTATTACTGACATGTGTGAGGGTATGAAACTCTGCCAAGTATTAGGTTCTGCTTCTGCCTTGTATGTATTTACATTCATACCTGCATACACAAACCAGCTTCTGATGTGCTATTACTTTTCTTCTTTGCATGCACTGTTTATTAATTTTACAAAAACTCCCACTGCTCAAAATAATATAAAACATATAAAATATAAAGCAATGCTGGAAAGCACCACACAACTGTGCTCAAATCTGGTGAATGCATTCACAGCTAACAATAATTTTCCAATATAACATTACAACATATAGGTACTGCCCAGTTATTGAAAAAAAATGCTGTAAGTCTCAGCCCTCTAGAGAAAACCATGAAAGGTTAAAAAAAGCAAATTATGATTCCTATTAATTTTTTAAATATAGGAGTTACTTTCTGGACTTTTAAAATGTAGGCATTCCTTTCTGCAAATACAATACTGCTATAAAGTTTAAAAGCAGCAGGATACATGTAATGCCTACATGTAGGCCCCAAAAGGGAATTACTCTAAGTGTGTAAAAACAGAAGCTTTAGAGAAGTTTAGTCTTTCAAATATTTACGCACATTTATCTTCAAGAACAAAGTGCCACATCATGAGGATGAGGGCATGAAACATCAGCACTAGGAAACAGTTATGCTGACTAGGCTTCCCTCCCTATTATTATACATCTTCTGGTAGAGTCCTGAAAGTCCAGGACCCCATTTGTAAGATGCTACAATACATTTTTAAGAGACACAATCAAATGCCTGTTCAGGGATTCAGCTCAGACCTACCTCACGTGGAGCACTTTAGGACCCTGTGGAGCCACTATTAGTTCTAGAGCATAACCCCGGCTCAATGAGCCCCCCTAACTCCAGGCATGTGCCTATGCCACAAATAAAACCTGCCACATGGTTTGCAGGAAGAGAGAAACTTTGACTTTCTGGGTAATGCACTATGCTGGCTTTAGGGAACGTGTTTGTTACATGTCACTCACATCAACACAGTCCTGAACAGCAGCAACAGGAATGTAGCAGCTGCACAGCCTTGGATGCTTGTAATTTCAGATTTCACTCTGAATGGTCGAGTAAACAACAATTCCTTCAGAACAGCTCGCCTTAGATGCACGGTTTCCAGTGCACAGTGGCTACACTTATGCTGTCATTGAAACTCTCTGTATACACATATCTTGGTGTGAAAGTCTCTGCTTTCTCTACACACCTGTCAGAAACTCTGTGGAAAAGGCAACCGTGTTTTAGTTAGCATGACAGCTGCTGCAGTGCATCATGCTCCTGTAAACTGCATTAACGCCCAACTGCACTTTTAAGTACATTTGAACATGCTGTTTTGACCTACATATTTGGGCCATAATTACCAATTTCCACGTCTAGGTGCTGCTGCTGCCACCCACATTGCCACTTCTCCCCGAGCAGGAACACAGAAGAGGGTCTCCTGGGTTATTTTGATTTGTGGCAGGAGTTCTTACCTGTAGAGTGCTAGTTATCCATTTTTTGACACTAATTCTGTACTCAGAGAATTCCCATTTTGCAAGACTCACTGAAAGCAAAGTGTTTGCTATGAAGCCCATATGTGGGCCAAGCACACAAGCTACTGCAATGCTCAGACGAAGCACATCCCCTGCTGAAAGGCAGAGCCTTCATGTGCATCCTTATGCCACAGTACTGACAAGTAAATGAGAGGTACCCTACTTCTCCCAGCAAGGGACTGCTTCATCTTTCAGCAAGCTGAAAGCATCCCCAAGTCAGTCAGTCAGTCAGTCACAAGTCATCCTGCTGTGCTGTGGCTTTAAAGCCATCACACCTGAGGAGACTCCTACAGCAGGCACTACCTACACCACTTTCTAACCATCACTCTGTATCAAGAGAAACACAATCATGCAGGGTACCTGGCAGAAGACACTTCTGAAAGGCCAAAAAAATCTTGCAGCTACTTCAAGCCATCTCTTCAAGTCAGGAGGGGTGCTAGGATAGCTCAGTGGGTCAAAGGATCTGGCCCCCAAAGACAAAATCTCAGTCTTCTGTCTTTTGTGAGGATGCAGAACATCTTTTACTAGTCTCCAGTTTCTGTAAAACCATGCACTAATTAGCACACATATTTTAAAAAATGCTCCTATGCCTAATTATTCTAAAGAAAACCTGAAAGCTAATTAATAGTTCTGGAATCCATTTTTTTGTTTTCCTTTTTTTTTTTTCCTCTTCTTTCTAGAGCCAGATGGTGCCCTTCCTAAAACACCAAGGCTAGAGAATTATTTATGTGAGCTTTGACCATGTCTGAACAGCTCAGGGAATGATGTATGTTTTTAATGCCCTGATACTGACAACAAGCCTTTTTACTCTAAATTAATGTGAAACAAGTGTTGCACACTGAAGATAAAAGTGACTTTGTGAAGTTTTATTCTGTAGAAGTTGCCCTTTGTAAGAGACATGGGTCTTTGAAGAAATGTCATTATCAGCTTGTCTAACATAAGGGAGGGATGCCACAGCACATACACGTAACTCATCACACATGTGGTATGGATTGTGCGTATAGTGGGAATCAATGGTATTTTAGGTTGGTCTTAATTTGGTCTTGAGAAACAAACAAGAAACCTACCCCAAACCAGCTCCACCATATACACAAATAAACAAAACTCCTGAGCAACCAATGCACCTTCCAGCAAAGCAGTAGCCGCCTCTACCTTATCACAGGTAGGTACAAATCAGCCTTTTAGGCTGATTTGCCTTAACTTTTTAATATGCTTCTCTTTTTCTTAAGTGCATTTGATATGCAAACTCAGACTGAAAAATAAATGTTCATAGCATAAACAAAACCAGAATCACAGAATGGTTTGGGCTTGAAAGGACATTCAAGATCTTCTGGTTCCAACCTGCCCTGCCATGGACTCGGGATACCTTCCACTAGACCAGGCTACTCAAAGCCCTGTCCAGCCTGGCCTTGAACACTTCCAGGCATGGGGCAAAGAAGAGTGAAGAGGCTGGGTTTTGAGATGTGGTACAGGCACTGACTGGGTGTAGACCCCTTGGAGCAGGGCTGCAGTGCACCCCCTGCTCACCAACTGGTCCCCAGTCATTCCTCCTTGTGGAAAGCAGGATGGGGACCTTTGGACAGGAAACCACAGCTTCTGCACAGAAGTGCTGTGAAGCTGGACCTTTGGAAACAGGGCTAAAAAGTACCTTTCAAAAAAAAAGTCAGTAAGAAAACCCAAACTCTCCACTTACAGGCTCCTGTATTCACCAGCAAATCTCAATGCTCCTTCCCCCAGACATAACTGCTTTCATCCTTGTTTTAAAACACATGCAGTGCCTGGACCACAATGGTGAGGAGGGCTGCCAGCTGTGGCAGAGCTGAGATGAGTAGGAAGAAGCAATGGACAGCTGGTGCAAAGCTTTGAACTGGGTGACAGACCAGGCTACAGAGTTATAAGAGTTATACCCTTGGCATTATCCTGAAGTACTGTTTAATAAACATTACGCCTCTGCTTTGAGGATGAAATACCAACAAGTCCCTAAAAGTAGCTTCACACCTTAACCTGCGTTCTGTGCACCAACAGCTGCTGCAAGAATTATTTTTCCTCTCTAGACAGTCCATATAAGTACCTGAAATTGGCTGCTGCAGTACTGAAACGAGCCCAACATAAAATAAATATCCATCATAGCCATTAAAAAAAACACCTCAATATATTAAGTGCTCTAAAATCAAAACAAGGCACCTTAAATCAAGCTGAATACATCTGAATTGGTTTTCATTATCTAGATTTATCTTAGGTACATACCATTTCTTTCCCATTAAATTGCAATATAAATTGTACATGTAAAATATTAAAACATATTTTCTTCTCAAAATCACTAAAATGTGATAAAAGCCCACACAATACTTTCCTTTGCCTTGATATTTGCAAGAGAGTACCATATGGCTTCTTTGAATCCCTCAACAAGAGGTTTCGTCAATTCAACACTAATTTGATTTGGTCGCTCTTTCTTTAGAAAAATGTAAAATCCCATTTTTTAAATTATATTCTAGCTAACAAAACATCATTTTTGTGTCCTAAGTATGAGCAAGCTTTCACACATTTTTCATTTTCATTGTAAACATAAATTCTTCAGCTTTCAGAAATGGCAGTAGTATTTTTCTAACTTCTCTGCACAAAAGTGGTGTATTTCATAGGTGCCTCTGTGCCTCCCCTATTATCTCACAATATTAGGCACTCTAAAGATCTGGAGTATACGGTAATCTCTTTCTTAAACAGCTGTGCAATCTAAGTAAGGAAGAAAAGCAAAGGAGAAGAGCCTTATTTAAAATCCTTCTCTTCTACAGGGAAGCTGCAGCAACAAAGTTCTCATGACTGGCAAAGACAGGGAGTGTTTGACAAGATGATTGCTTTAGGTTGGTTTTTCACAGTCCTGCTACAGAAGACCATCCTTCCTAGAACTTGTCTCCCAGACTAACTAAAGTAATAAAATCAACAAGCAAAGGCTTTTCTGAAGAAATCTGCTCACAGGCCTAAATGACATGCAGTAAAACAGTCTGGTTTTGTCCTGGATTTCACACCAGGATGAAATCACTTCTTTATGTTTCAGGATGGATAGAATAGCTGCAACAGAAATTGCTATTTAGTTACACTTCAGAGAACAAAGTGGATTGTTAGGATGCTTCTGTATGTCAAAAACCCTGTGGACTACATAAACCTTCTTTAAAGCTGTGTTAGAGGCTTTTCTTCACACCAAAGGATAATGAAGCCTGTGTGACTGTTGCTCACAGGTATCCCCACAGCAAGATGAGTTAAGAACTTGACAATTTCCATTTAATTGTCACAGGAAAGTAAGAAATACTTCATGTCCAGAAGCATCACGAAGAGAGGAAAATAAATGAATAAGTAAATAAAAGATAGAGGCCAGCTGAGAGAACAAGCTTATATTGACAGGCTATCAAAGCATCCACCCTGTGGAGAAGTTTGCAAGGCTCCCAAGAGGAGACAAGCTTCCACAGGACCCTGCACCAACCTAGTCTTCAGTGGACACACTGACGGGCATGAAGAAACAGAAAAAAATAGCCATTAATAGCTCTGCTGCCCCTCATTTATTTAATTACCTCTCCACATTTCTATATTCACTCATTTCTGTGGAAGAGGGTGGCCTGGCACCAGGGTGCACAGACAAGGCTCTGAGGAAGACAGGCACCTGAGAACATCAGTCCCAGTATAATGGACAGATGACAGGAAGAGAGCATCAATCCCCTCCCTACTATCTGAAGAAGTCATCAGCTGAAATGATCCCTAACAGACAAGGCGAGCTCCAGTTGTAGACCTGTTTTTCCATCTCCAGACATTAACGGACAGTAGTATACTGTTCTAGAAGTACTATCACTTCATTAAAACTATTATTTGAAAAACGGAAAAAAAGGTCTTTGGCCCAAAACAACATTTAGAGAATTCAGAAGCGGCAGAAAGGTTGCTGTATCAAAGCACAGGCCTAAGTGATCCTACAGAAGCAATTCTAATTAGGCAGGAAATGAAGAACAGTTCCTTTCAGACTGGCTGAAAGAACAGTGGATTGATTTAAATCAAATTACTGATTTTAATCATGGATTTAAATCAACCAAGCAGGACACCTTGATTTAGCTCATCAACTTTAATCTTGTACTTTTTATTTTTTTCCTAATGAAAGCTCATTCATTTTGTTAAGATAATGTGAGGAATTGTAAAAAGAACACACTTTATGTTAAAATGGCTTAAAATCTTTATTCTCACTCAACATTAATGACTTGCGACTACAAAGCTTGAACTAATTTTTTAACAGTTAAAAAGCATAGCTTTTAAAATTCATTCAAATTTTAAAGCTCATACATGAAACACGTAAATTATTTTAGAGATTGTAATAAATCTAGGCCTTGATAAATATAAAGATTTTGGCATAGTTATCTTCTGAAACTGTTCAGGTAAAACACTTCAAACTTTCAACACCACAGACTTTAATGTATTTCTCTGAAAGAACATTAAAGCCTACTGAAAGGGAATGCATTATGTTATTTAGAGACACCTATTGATAGTATAAAACCTGATATTATGCATCATTCTCTCAAAAAAAATTTAAAAACTGTCAAGATACTATAGCAAGTCTGTTAATAAAATAATATATGAGGAAAATGAGGCTGGGATCACAGCACTGAACTATTCAGAGTAGTTTGAACATGAGATTAGACACTGCCCTGAAAAAGAAAGTTTCATAATGTATTCTGGGGAAAAAAAATTCCAGAGCAAGTACCAGCAAAAAAAAGGAAGAGGACATGCAGGGACAAGTCCTCATGCTGGAAAAGACCCAGAGGTGACAGAAGAGCAGAATGGATTTCATGTATAGGTACTTGCAATACAATGTAGGAGCACTGAAGTGAACAACAAACTGTATTAAATAAGAACAAGGAAAGACATTAAAATGAAGCAAGGCATGTTTCAGGAGAGTGGGCTGAGAAACACATTATTTCTAGAACACCCAAGCATTACCAGTGTACAGCATTAGTGTTTCGTTCAATATTGCTTCCCGTTGTTTCCTTTATTCAGAGCCCTGCCAGAGAGAAAAGTTGTCAGAAAATATTCATTTTGTACCAATGCACACCAAGACATACCTCTCCATGGAAAACTCAGCAAATCAAATGCTAAATAAAAGACAAAAGGGCACGAAGCTTGTAGCTGACTAATACCTCATATTAATTGGAGGCGCAACTCTGACTTTTTTGTTAGGTAAAAGTTCCTGATGAAAAATATCAACTCTTAATCTTTATGAGCTCCTATTTAAATCTTCACCAGAGTGCCAAGGATCTGCTAAAAATAAGCAATGAAAAAACGGTGATGCTTTTATTCATCAGTCCTGCTCTTAGCAGGCATTCAAAGCCATGGACTCAGAGCCGCTTATTTCCATGTCAATGTCTTAAGCGCCTTTCCCTTCTCCACTTAGCTCGAAAAAGCATTGACAGAAAGATGGGGATGGAGCCCATCCCAAACCACTTTGAGCCAAAGCAGACCTAAACAAAATTTACAATCCCCCCCAAAAGATTAATTATGTTTAATTTACTCATATTCTACCTCAGCAATCTCTGAGGATATTTTTTTCCACTTTTACTGACAATGTTCTAGAGTAGGAAACTATTTACACTGAATTTGAAATGTTAAGGTACTTTTCCTTACCAACTGCCTTACCTGAAGCACTAAATGTCAATCTGCTAACCTAGAGAGATGCACTGATTCTGCTTTTAGTTTTTTTCCTTTGACATGGCAAAGAAAATAAGGACTTTTTAAACACCACTTGAAAGCACACAAGTGATGCAGATAGTCAATCCAGAAGGAACATTCAGAAGAAAAAAACTCCCCCAAATGGGTAAATGATGAAGATTTAACAAAATCTCCTGACCTTTGGTCTACACATCAGATAAACTAAGGTACAGCTTAAACAGCAACGCAGAATTTCTCCTGCTTTATGATTAGGAGCTTTAGCTATTTAGTTTTGTACATTTGCTTGGGAGATAATGTTCTAAGGTAAAAGCTCATAATCTATACACTAGCAGTACTCTTGGTAATTGAAATTATCTACTTGCAGCTCTTCAAGAGGTTAATAGAACAACACATGTGCAGGTTGATTTGCTGGGTACCACAGCCTTGGAGGGCCAAAGACTACACAGACACGCAAAAGAGCAGGTTTGTAACATCTTAAACAGTTCCACCATTAACATTACAACAGCATCTAACTGTGGCAAAAGAAACACTCTCCAAAAGCCAGTTAAGAGTGTCAGTGGCAGCACCGAGATACAAAATAAGCTGTATTAAATAACAACAGTGCTAGCATATCAGTCTCTAAGCACCTTTTGCACACTGTCTCCTCTCCCGTGCATCACAGTAGGATTACACAGTGCAGTTTACACCATGGACCAGACATGGCTTTGAAAGCTGTATTTGTTTATGTCACCCTCCAAAGTTCTAAACCAAGTTTATGTAATTTGGTGTGGCTCATTCAACCTCAACCTCCCCTTCCAGCAGAAGGGAGGGAGAGAGGGGTCAGAAAACCTCTCCCCATATCAGCAATGAGCTTTCTCAGGTCTTCACACCTACATCTTTTAAAATTACAGGTTTCACGTGAAAGCAAATACCCAGTGCATTGAAAGCTGTGAAAAAACACCCATATTATCTATCTTTAGAGAGCTTCCATAAATCACACCATTAGAGCTGGACAATGAAACTGGTTCAAAAGCTGATTCTCAGGGCACTGAAAACACCCCATGAGGTATTCTATCATCTCACCTTAAACACCAATTTATCATATAAACAACAAGAAAAAAATCAGAATGCACACCTACACCACTTATGAACCTCAGCCTGTACAAGCTTCTCTAACAGTCGGAAAAGCTGCACAGTCTTATAGGCAATGAATGCATCTTTTAATTCATGTGTTTATTTTTTGAAAATCAGTATGCTTGCTAAATTTATCTACTAAAGAGTAAAAACATCAACCCTTTTAGTAACCAGTAAACCCCCAAGAGATAAAGAGCATCTATTTAGTAAAATAATAGCTATGCCAACTGGTTTGAGCATACCTAGCTAGATAGTCTTAGCCAGCTGCTGTAATGGTGCAAGTCAAGGCCAGACTTTTCCCTGTTTTCCATCACAGCCAGAACTGCTATGTGTAGTCACTTATCATAACAGAAACATACGCTTAGGAATAATTACTAAAAAACACCTTACTCTGTACTTTTCACCAGATTTCACTGTGCAGATTAATTTAAAGCATAAAATCTAATGATAGGTTAAACCTTGGACTTGGCTGTTTTCAGAAGGACACTTACTATGTGCTGACACACCTGCTTTCCTGCCTCTTCTGTATTTCTCAAATTCATTTATCAAAGAAACAATCCTACTCTTGTCTTTTGGAAACAGCCACTGGAGAGAATTGAATCATATATTAACAAGCAGCCTTTTGGCTCTGTTGTATTCAAAGAAGCCATACATACAGGGTAACATATAGGATAGATGATTTTCTTTTGTACTTAACTTCACAATTTTTGTAATTTTTGTGAAGAACCCACTGAAGTAGGCATCTTCAATCCTACGGCTTTTCGATCCTAGGTAGATTGTTGGGGTTTTTTTAAGTGTCTACACATCTACGCATTAGTATTTCACACTAAGAAAAAAAGTCTTCTGAATAATTCTTTCCTCAGAACAATGGTTCATCACCTTAACTGGTGGTTTATCTTTTACTAGACATGGAATGTTAAAACATTCACTATTTCTAGCCTGAAAAACAAAAACCCAAAAGAAAACACAACTAGAGTTTATTAGCATTATACTATATGTTGTAGGCCAAATAGTTTATTTTGATTGTTGATAATAATAAAAAATTGATAAAAATAGTTTAAATTATAAGATTTACACACTCACTTTTAAAAGAAATACATGTGTAATCTTTTTTCAGATGTTGAAGTTCTAGCTATCAATGTTTTGGAGGGATAACTTTAAAGTTTTAATCTGGTATGAACTGGAGCCAACATATCTGGTTTTAAAATCAAGTTACATTGCAAATAATAAGCCCAACATTTCACAGACACATGTGATATATTCCTAGATTTTGAATTATTTAAATACACATCATTAAACAAACTCTTTCTTCCTTGGTTACAAAATGTTAAATTTTATATCCTTACTTTCCTGTAAAAAGAAAAAAAAGGAAAAAGAAAAAAAAGTGGCAAGTGGAAATTATGATTTACTAAGAACTTTAAAAAATTGTGCAGAACCCTACCTATGTCTAAACAAAAGCCTGTAAAGATGTCAAATCTTTGATCTATTAGGATTTAGTCTCTGCATAATTATTTCAGCTACATATTCCTGTAAGATATCATGGAAGAAAGAATAAAACAGTATGAAATACTCAAACCAGGGGATTAAGATGAGGGATGAAGTTAGTGAAATCATTACAACTTCTTGAGATTTCAGCCTTCAGGTTCCCTTTAAATGCATGAAGAGAAAATGAAACACAATAGCTGTGACTCTGGTTCTGATTTCAGTTGCAGCTGAATAAACCACTGAAATTTAAGAGTCATTCCAGACCCATACTAGAGCAACTAAGATCTGGCTCTACATTTTCCATGTCATCATGTATATTTTTAAAATCATAGTGGAAAATTTTGTTATGGCCACCAGAACAAAGTATTAAAAGCTAATTATTTCAAATCCCTATGTCCTTCCTTCCCTTCCTGCTCAAGCCAGTCAACAAACCACAGCATTATCTATCATGCTGCTTCTGAATTTATTCTCTTAAACACAAGAGTCAGTTTACATGGAAAGCAGGGTGAAAGACTTCATGTAAACTGAATACCTTAATTTGAATGATTCATTGCTAGGAAAATTATGTGTTCCATATGTAGGGTAACAAGTAGAGTATCAGCAGAAAGCCAGATCCAATCTATGATTATTACAGAAAGGAAGGTCTAAAGTTCTGAATAAAGGACAAGGACACTTCCACTCTTGTTCTGCCACCAAAAAATAAAACACTGTGCATACAGCACTTTAGGCAAATTGCTTTCAAACCTTTTACACCAACTCTAATATTTTGTGATTAAATAACAATACATGCTATAAAAAATAATTATTTTGTTAGTACACTAAAAGGATCTAATACTTGACTACTGGTATGCAGTTCAATTTTTCAGGAAATACATAGTTTTAAACTCTGCTAGGTTAAACACTGAAGTTACTGACTTGATAAACGATGACAAAGTACTTTCGCATAAAGGCAACTACGTGTATTTCATTAATGCATCAAAACAATTACCTATTTTCTAAATCATTAGAGGTTCAGTAGGAAAGGCACTATAAAACCAACTCATAACAAAACAGCCATAAAGTAGACTCCCGTTAGCATGCAGAAAAAAACCACATTCCCATAATGAAAAGCTTAGCAGTAGTAGTGGAGTGATGGCACTGTGCACCACGAAAATGGAGGAGAAATAAAAAAAAAGGAATCTTGTGTGAGAAGTAATGTTCTAATAGGGTTAGAAAAATGATGAAGATCCACAACAGGGAATCTCTTTGCTACATATAAGTAACTTTTCACTTGCTATCCATCCAGAGTTTGTTACAGCTCAGTACATCCACCTGTGTCTTAGGCATGTCTGCTTTTGACTGTACACTCGTCAGGATCCTGTGCATATCATCTGGGCACGTTTCCAGCGAGCAGAACACCTCTTTATAAAGACCTTTGGCTCATGTAAGTCTATCAGTGGTTAAGACCCAAGATCTTCATAGTTTGCCTACTATGCTCACAGATCTTCCTACCGACAGGTGTTTTAGTCACCTGTACAACACATGGACTTAAAAGATTACTAAACTATATAATGGAAATTAGAAAAAAACCACCAAGAAAACAAACAACCCAAAATGCTGACTTAAATATTTTACAATAAGAAATTTGAGTGAACAAAGACACAAACACAATCATTATTAAAATAGGTCTGAAATTCACAAAGATAACTTTGCCTTCATACGGTTAGTTGTTTACTCTTTTTAATTTAAGTATATTCATATCTAACTCAGGTGCCCAAGTAGAAAGATGAAAGCTGGACAGCTGTTCTCTCATCTGACACTTTCCTCGGATGTATATAGCGCACAAAGATATATTGACTGGTTAATGAGTGTTGGCTTTACTACAGATCATGAAGAAAGTTGAACCTGTAGTGTAGCATCCTTGAAGGTCAAAATGAACTCTAAAACAGGCTTGGTTTCAAATATAACGCCTACCTACACTTACACAATAAACAACTTGCTAATGTCCATATCCTTGAGGAACAAAAGAAACCTCAGAAGAAAATGCTATTTTACTCAAAGGTTTCTCCTGCCTTCAATCTTCACCAAGCAACTCACAGGACCCTCTTTGTTCAGTCCCTTTCAGACTAATGAATTCCTTGTTTCACAACAAACTCAAAGAGATCTACGAGATTTTGTTGACTTTTGCCAAAACAGGCCAACATAATCACGTTTGAGATGGAACAATGCAGGAAGCAATGTCAGAGGTCCAGGTCCACTGAGGAACATCAAATTTTACCTAACGCTTTGTTATTGGATTACAGCACACACGCTCCTTTGCTTGATCTGTATTTCCACTCTAGGGATATATACATGGGAGTAGCTGCCTCTGAAGTAACCACAAAACCTGTTGTTTATTCCAGCTTCTATGGGCATTGCAAAATAATCCCCGTCAATGCACAGTTAGTATAAAAATTCACTAATTTCCACAGAAAAACCTGAAATTGGTCTGATAGTCACAACTCTGAGATTTTTCTGCGGTTTTATGACACATCAGCATCATATATCTAGGGAATAACTAAACTGAACAAACACAATAATAATTTTTTGAGTGATCCTTTAAGTCATTCTGTATGTACTGCAAGTTGAAATATGAATTTATAAACTGCTTCTGAGATTCTAACCTCCGGGTTTGATCGCAATGAATAAAAAAAATTAGTATAATTTGGCACGCAACTGTGAAAACAAACCACCATTTTCCATTTTGGAAAAACAAAAGAGATTTTGCTTTCAGCTCGTTCTTCATGAAACATAATGTGGGAAGCAGCAGCTTTAAACTGCTGCTTTGAAGTGCTACTTGGAGGCACGGCTACTTAGAAAATTAAACCCATAATACATTACATTACAAATGCAATTCCAGGTCTCCTAGATATTAACCTCATGTTCTAAACACAATTTAATTTGACTCGGCTGCCTGTCAGAAAACTACAGAAAGCAAGATTTTCTAACTCTTCCACTACAGAACAGTATGAGGGGTTCTTCTAACAACTTATTGCTATTCCACAATACTTAAAATCACTGTGTGCAAATACCAGAATTACTCTTTTTCACTGTCTTTTGTATTTTCTGTTCAAATACTATGTAACAGCAAAGAACAGTCAGCAGAGTAAGTATTAAAATACACCTATAATCTACTTGATTTTACAGATGTGAGCACATTTTTTATTTGTTAATACAGATTTGCACTCTTCCATACTGCCCAGATACCACAGTTTCTCTCTGTATTTCAAATGTTGGCATTTGTAGCACTTCTATTATAGTGGCATGAAGCAACCTGAAGACAGCCTGCACTGTGCCAGGTGCTACACATCTCTGGACACAGACTGCCACAAATGCCTTGCTAAACAAGCAAGGCAGAAGGAAAAAATGAAAGGTAAAACATTTCCTCTTCCATCTCTTCTGCCCACCTTCCCACAGCTTCCCGGCCCTGAAGTAGCCAAGGATTTAGGATCCAGTGAGCAGACACTAATCTGTTTTTGAAGTGAGAAGCTGCACCACAGAACTGGGAATGGCACTACTGCTCCTGGGCTCTTTGGTTTGCCATGAGATCTTACTTGGTGTGCACACCACTGTGGAAAAAAGTCACACCTGCTGCTCACAAGCAGTCTCACCTGCAGACAGAAACCTGGAAACCTCACTCTAAGATGAGCTCCCTCAAATCCAGGCATGAAACTGCAGAAAGGGGCAGACCCGCCCGTTACAAGGGGCCAGAGACTGAAATCACCTTCTCCAACAAAATTAACCCAGGAATTAAATTCTAAATATGTCATTGCTGTGGTACCTTGGTTGGTTTAAGTGGTGTAAAGGCAGCTTGAGGGAGAAGGGATAAGAGGCAAAGACAGCTTTCTTCCTAGAGACAGCACATTTCACAGGTTCACGAGATCTTAAAACCTTTTAAGTCCTGGGCTCACAACCACAGGCTCTGCAAGAGCACAAAGACCAGCTCTGGAGGAGTCCAGACAAAAGGGACACTCACAGCAATAGCTATTTCATGCTCTTCTAGGTCTGTCTTACACAAATGACATCTCCCTGTAAGTTCTCCTGTTAGCAAACCCCCACGGATGCTACAACCAAGGGCTGCTGAAAAATGAAGCATGAGGAAGGATGAACAGTCTGCATCCTCTGGTGCAGGATGATCAGCCATAAGCAAGTGATGTACTGTTTCAATCTACAGATCTGAACACTTAGCACATAAGCTCATGCTTTCAACCCAAAAAGCATACAGCTGGTAAAGCTGTTCCTGGACAATAATTTTATTATTCTTTAATAGCGAGGGAAAAGGAAAAATAGCAGAAACTACAGAACAAAATGCCTTAATAAGTCAGAGATTTTACTTCAGTTAAAAATTAACAAAGAAGATTTATAAATCAGACTTCTTGCCAAAAACGTTAATTCAGTTAGAGATATATGTGTGTATGAGCAAGACAGCATAGCTATTAACATAAATTTAGAGAGTCAGTATTGCTTTTTGAGTGATCAAAGTGACATATAATGGAGAAATCTGATTTCCTGAATTGCACCTCAACCACAATGAGAAGATAACCAGGTTGGCAACCCAAGGTCAAGTACAGCCAATTGCATGCTACTTAAGATTATTTTGTCACTACATAACAAAAAATTCCCCCAAAATTCTGTTGTCATGGATAAGTGAAATTCTGCAATCTGGTACTAATCAACAGAATCCTCTATTAACCATATTAAAGTTTCAATTAATATATTTGGAGATAGAAAAACCTCCCAACTAACACTCCAAGTCGATCCCAACTCAGCAAATTCACTGCTGCAAGTTGAGAAATAAAAAAACATTTTTTCTTACTATCTGAAGATATCTCTGAAGATATCCTTGGAGGAAGGAAAACAAAATCCTATTACACATTTAGAAACTTAATTTTTTGAATCAAAACTTTTGAACAAGGATTTGCAATAGATTATTTAAAATGTAGTTTAATCTTTACTGTGGTTTTCTTCATCTTGCTCCAGGAATTCAGGCTACTCATCCTACAAAACACAACGAACAGATCCAGCTGAAGAGCACAGGCCCTTCTCTGTATGTCAAACAGACATGTGTGCTGTAAATTAAGAGCATCATCCCCAGCTTTTGCAAGGTGTCATCAGGCAACTCCCCAACCACCGCAGGACCCACAAATTGTTGACAGCTACAATCCTCACACTTCTCTACAATCCTCTTCTCTATTTTCCTGCTCAGTTGCTGAAAATCTTAGAGGTCCAAGTGTTCCCTTTTTGTGTAAATAAAGTACGAGTTCAGGATGTAAGTGAGCCCACAATTCTCCAGCTAACAGCTAACCTGAGTTGGACTCATCTCCACAAGGATGGAACATGTGACAGGAGATTAGGGATGGGGGGGAGGGGGGGAAACACATAGGGGAGTCATTACAGACTCAACCCATGTGCTTTTTCATTAAAGTCAGTCTCTTCGCATAATCTCACTACACTCTAAAAACTGAATGTTACAAAACTAAGCAGTATAAACATGTATTTTTTTTGCTGTTAAACACCCCACACCCCTGAAAGTCCTCCATGTCACAATAAACAGTCTAATAAAGCCCATCAAAAGACTTTTAAAAGGAAGAAAGTAATAAATTATCTTTTTACTCTGCTTAGCTGTACATGCTGTCATGTCTCCAGGACTTCCACTAATGCTCCCAGTGCTCCTTTATTTTTCCACTTGTTGCTTGCAGGCCTAAAATGCTAACAGTAACATGCTCCAAAACGCTTGCTCTTGCCAAGGACAGAAGCAGCACTTCAAATTCTTCTGGTATGAATCACATAACTTAGTTTTATATGGGGTTTTTGGAAGAGGTGGGAATACAAAGGAGCACAAGCAGAAAGTAGGATTAGCCAGCTCTAGGTAGACATGTACCCACTGTGGACCCAAAGATACTGCAGAATCAACAGAAAAATTTGGGTTGAAGGGGGTTTGGAGATCATCCAGCGCAACCTTCTGTTCAAAGGAGGGCCCAGATCAGGTTATACATGGCCCTTTCAAGCCAATTCTTAACTATTTACAATGAAATACTGTGTTTTTATCCAAATCTCATTTTCAAATTAGGTCATACGTTAAGAACACTTAAATACCAGACGGATGCTGGCTTTAATGGAGGCCTTTCATTTTGACTAACTTTCATGCATTAAGTCTTTTTCCTTAGGGAATGAAAATTTCATTAATTTCAACACAGAAAGCAAATGCAAGGTTAAAAAGTTGTTTCAAAATCACCCTATATCCCCTTGCTCTGGAGTTTTATGGTGACATGAAGATAAAACAATAAAAATGCAGCTCCAGAGGCTTTAGCAAAGCATCCTAGAGACTCTGTATTCCAGTTGCTATTTGGTGTAAACCCCAAGCCACCACACTGTTTTCCAGCTAGAGACAGAAAGACGCTGCTGAGCTGTTTATAATTATCGTGTGACAGTTGAGACAGTAGCAGAATACCTCGTTTGTGTTAGACCTGGGTCTGTCTAAAGCTTGCTGGTATCAATCAACTTCAATGAGTGCTGGATCAGATCCACACCTGAGAATTTAAGCAATTTAATTAAGGCTTTGTCAATCCCAAAGTTTGCTCAAGAAGCAGCTGGCCACTAAATGAATAGGACAGGTTGTTCTTTTAAACTTGTAAGGCTCTCCCTCAAGAACCACAGCAAAGATTTTAGGTCCTTAATCTACAGTTAAGGTTAATCTGTTTTAACAATGTCCTAACTGGCTAAAGTGTGCTGGGTATTGATGAGAAAGGAAGCAGAACAGAGCCTTGATTAACTGAAGGGCAAATTAAGATTTCAGCTGAATCCTGGGACACTGGAAAAATAACAGTTGGGAGAAGAAGGAAAATTTGTCTCTGAAGAATAAGGAAACATCTGAAACACTAACTCTCTTTGCAGAACAGATAGCTACAGGAGACGCATTTGGAAAGCGAAGAATTACAACCAATCAAAACTGGAAGGCTCAAAGGGTGGTTCCATTAAGAAACTCAGTGTCAGATTAAGACCACAGGAAGAAAGATCCTCTGAATGTAAGTTTTGTTAAAAGGATTATTTTAAGAAAAAGAGAAGAAAAAGAAATGTGACTTCAAGTTGTGAAAGAAGGCTTTTTCTCCCCCTGAACTCTGCATCTGATTGCTAAAATAGGTGCTATTTGCCCTTTCAGAAGCCACCTCTATGGATTTTATCAAAGACTTTTAGTGGGAAACGAGGATCACCATCTACTTGTTAGGAAGAATTATGCCAGTATTGTAAGATATGCTTGGACCACCAGCCCTCAAGACACACGAGCAGCTGCTGAGAGGGCACTTCATCTCTGGAAGCTGTGATTACCTATTCTGAACCTGATGTTGAGAAGCAAAAGAAATAGACTCTACAGGCAAAAGATGAAGTCAGGAACTTAACACTTGCTCATGAAACAAAACACTCTCTATCACATGCACAGACACGATCTATACCATTACGTGTGTATGAAGAAGTGCTAAGAAGTAACATTTCTTGTAACATGATCTGCAACAAACCAAACGAAACATATTGCCAAAATAATTATGAGGGGAAAAAAATGCTGATTTACTATTTAAGTAATGTCACTGTAGAGCAATCTGAAATTTGCTTTTCTTATTACTGAAGGCTCCTCTCATAAATATCACTGAAGGAAGCAGATATGAGCTTAGCACTGGGAAGAAAAATACCAGTAAAAAAGACAAGAAAGTAGAAGCAACTGAATAACACATGTTAGATGGCAAAAAAATAAAACTGATTAATTTTAAACTGAATTCAAAGAGTTTCAACACCAAACACTGGCAAAATTAAACTGTCCCATGAAAACTGTTTGATGCTATAAAATCAAATTTCTGGGAACATTAAAAAAAAATAGGAATCCTAATTTCTTCTGGCTCTATTAAATCACTAAGCACTTTGAGGATCTTAAACTTCCTAATTTGCAAATAGACTTTTGGGTACTGTTAGCATTACAAAATTCTGTTTTAAGTTTTCTTAGAAAATTACCAAAACCAGCATCTTTTGTATATCTATCCAAACTGTGGTTTAGTAAGTTGGGTTTTGTGAATGTTGACACTCACGTGTTTTAGCAACGTCAAAATCCTCTTTGTTTTTTAGCATATAAATTAATTTTGATCCATGAACAGTTCTTGAGCTGAACAAAGTTATTTCTACCAGCATCTGAAGTATACAGAAAACCTACAACAAAAATGCAGCTAAACACACTACCACTCTTGACTTACCTCTTCATGCTGTAAAATTTCCATTTCTACTCCTCAGCAGCTCCCACTTTTTTTTTACTTTAAAAGGTAAGTATTATCAGGGCTAAGTAGGCATTTCAAAAATTGCACTGATTTTTTTGTATGCTGATATAAAGCTTCCCAACTTGTTATTAAAACACAGAGTCACAAATTCAGACTCAGGATATTTATTGCACTGTGATTTTTAACCCCCAACAGAGCCATCTACAGCCATTGTGTTCCTCTAAGAAAAAACTGATAGAGCAGTAAACTGAGGTAAATATGGGCTTTTATACCACTTCAGCATCACCTTTATGCTCAGATGAAAGAAAAGCATTTCTAGGGAACTAACAAAGAATAGTGTTCCTCATAGTGAATCATATCCTCTTTACTGTGAACAGACACTATTTAGACAGCTGTCTCAGATGTACACCTGCCAAGGAGGTCAGATAAACTCCTGACTGTTGTACTCAAAATATTTCACAGAATCTGCTGAGGGGAAAGGGACCCACAAGGAACATCAAATCCAACCCTTGGTCCTGCACAGGACCAACCCCAAGAGTCACACCATGTGCCTGAGAGCATCATCTTGAGCTCTGTCAGCCTTGGTGCTGTGACCACTTCCCTGGGGAGCCCATTCCAGTGCCCAAGTACCCTATGGGCGAAGAACCCTTTTCTAATATCTAACCTAAACCTCCCCAATACAACTTTTTTAAAAAATAACCCCAGAAACAAACCAACCAACAAACAAAAATTACACAGACAGTAATTTTAAAGATGTTATCAACAGAAGTCGACAGTCAAATATACTGTGCACAAGCTGGCACCTGACCCCAGCTTTGCCTTGGACAGTAACATTTACACACCCGAGGCTACCAAAACTCCTCCCTACAGAGGAGGACTATGCAGTGAGTCCACTGAAGGTCTTTTGGTGCAGCACACCTCCTCTGTTACTTAAGTGACCTTGGGTATCTGAGGAAGTCCAAACACACAAAGTAACAACACAGTATTATGGATCCTCAAAGACTGTTCACATATTGATCAAGATCTGGTTCATATGCTTGCAAAAAAAGCATCCGCATTTCTATCACGCCAATACAAATACTCATGCTGATTCTGTAGTCACTGGTTTGCAAGTTGAAATGATGAATAAGCAGTTTCAGTATTTTACAGTTTTTGCAGACAAAAAGTTTTCTAGTGAAAATGCTGACATTAACTTGCTGCAAGCATTACCAATATCCTTACATTTATACAACTACAAAAAAAAATAATAAAATTACAAAATCATGTAATAGATCAGTGCTGAGAGTATTGCTTTTCACAGATAACGTAAGTGATGGATTCCTCTTCTCAAGGCCTAGAAGATACTTCACAGACATTGAATACAGGAGAGAACACTGCACAGGCATTTAATCTAGTTTGTGGTATTAGAACATTCAAAGTGTTTATATGTAACAATGACACCAATGTAAAGAACTTTATTTCACAAAGACACCGATATTGAGAAAGCCACATGTAAAGATTCTCTAGATATTCAGTTAAAAATCTACATAATTTAAGATATCACCAAGAGTAAGAAAACCCCATGCAACAGTATACATTACTTTTTCAAATTAAGCTTGAACTAGTAAGAAATAGAATTAGTAACACGTTTTTCTTGTTAGCAACTACCAACGAGATTTCCTAGTGGACTTTTGTAACACTGTAGATTTGGCCCTTACACTAAGTAAATAAAGGTATATGAGAAAAAATCATTTATAGTTTTAAGACTGCAACAATTAATAACTTGTGAACAGCTGATTTTTCAAAGGAAAGTCTGATCCTGTGAGAAGGATAGGATTAACAAAACAGGTCCTTTCTCCTAATCTGTGCTCTCCAACACAGGAATTCACAGAAAGGATAGAGACAGTTTGTTTCAAAGGAAAAACCCCAAATTTTTCTCACATGTTTTGAGACAAAATTTACCTAGGAATATTTTTGGTGAGACTAGCAATTTCAACATTATAGTTTAATATTTATCTATTTCTATCTACCATCTCAAGCAACACAGTCATCCTTCCCATGCTCTCCCTTAGGCACTCTAAGTTGCTATTCCTTATCTTTTATAGAGCTGTTGTCTCTTTGATTTCATCAAGATCTTCTCTCGATGATCTAAGCACTCTTTCTGCTACATGTGATTTTTAAAATTTCCCAGCATTTCTCCAAGAAAAGCTCATCCTAACTGATTCTGGCTGAAGACTACCTCCCACAGCAGTGAAGAGCTGAGGGAACCCACTTTGAGACACAGCCAAGAAATTCTGCTTTCAAACTTTAAATGCACTATTGTCTCCAACTGATGTCTGACTGTAACAAGTTCTTTTTTGCAGACTGTGTTAACACAACGTTTGAGCATGTCTTTTTTGTCAGTGAAGCAGTGTTACTTGAATCAGCATTCTGTGCCCTTTGGGGGCAGGGGGGAAGGATCTGCACCATTTACTATCCTGCTATTCTGCCTCCTCAGAATATTGATATTAGATATTTGGATGGATATCTATCTGCTCTACTGAACAGGGAAATTAGCTGATATCTACTGATCTGGAAGACATTTACAGGTATTTCGTTTTCTCACCTATCTGCACAGACTGACTGCTGTCACTATTATCAGTAGCTACAAATTTTATGAACCAATATGTAGCCCTTCACATGGAAAAGGATAAATGCTGCCATTCTTTTTCTTCATAAGATCACAAATGTAACAAACAGGAATTAATGTTGTGTCCCCTCTACAGACATGGATAAACTTATGAACTTACGTGGCACCACGTGTTAGACGAGATGAAAATAGATTTTACACACCCTGAACTATGCATTTACTTCCTACAGTAACTGAATAGGATTATTTAAGCATAATCTGTACTACCACTCAAGAAACAATGTTGAAAAAGAGCAGAGTTGGTACAGATTATATCAACATACTATACTAAAGTTCTCTGGACATGTACTCTCTCCAGAGTTTTATTTCCTTCTTCCCTATATCTTTGCAGTCATTTTGTGAGAATTGTGTGCAAGACAAGAGGAAATCCTTGTTAAAACCAATGTTTTACATCCCTTCTTCAGTATGAAAGCTGTCTTTGTGACAACAGACTGTAAAGATTTAGGGGTGTGACTTTACCCTGGATGTCTTCCAGTGTCACATTCAGACTCTAAATTCAGTATCTGAGTTGCAGCATAAAAACAGTTTCTCCCAGAAGGGTTAGATGCACAGAGAAGAGCTGGCTTTTTCTTCTATCCTTAGGACAAATCTCTTGAGTACAGGATTGAAGATAATCACAAAGGGATGTATCACTGGGATACAGTGGGTTTGCACAGGCTTTTATTTTTTGGTTTAAATAAATTCTTTATGGTCATTAAAAAGAAACATTTTATTTCAGAATTCAGATGCATGCTCTTGAACATAAAGTGAGAGCAAATAGAATGGGGGCTAACTCTGCCAACTTCCCTGCCCTTCAATTCCAATACCATGGGAGATACTAAAGGAAGTCAGAGGAGGGAAGACACTACTCTGCAGAGATTCAGGACACAGTTGTCTTCCCTTACTCTAAGAACTCTGAACTAAAAGTCCTTTAACTTTATGTGGCAATTAAAAAAATATATCTGGGGAAAAATTTTAAGTGTATTGGTTGCTCCTTCAGAGATGGCAATCAGCAAATTAAGAAAAGACACTGCATACTTACTAGCTCACCAATATGAATTAATTTTCTCATGCAATGGGACTACTTGAGTGATCAGTGCTCCAAGAGACAGTTATCCAAAAGCCCTAAAGGTCTCCTGCTGGTGAACTTCAAAAGCATAACTAATCCTGTTTCTGGTGTGTTTATCCTCCTAGCTCTGTTCTGGAAGGAGACAGAGGAAAAGCATTAGGTCACACAAGCATCAAGAGCTTCAGCAGGAAGTCCTTTGTTCCCTGCCTTGCTTTCCAACTCTTTATATCATACTGATTTACTCTCTTCTCTGTAGATGAGCCCAGGCCACATTTCCTTACCATAAAGTTTCCAAGACTGGAGTGGGAAACGCAAGCAAAAACAGGCAGCTCATCCAGCCACGTTTGTTCTTTCTCCTGCACTTTGCCCTCCCCAAGTAACAAACTAGATGCTCTGGGCAAAATCAAAGCCATGAAGTTTTCTGTAGACATCTGTTCCACCCACCAAAGGCACATTCAAAGCAGAGGACAAAGCCAGAAGTTTTACCTGATCTACAAACCAGCTCTGGAGAGATTCATCTTAATTAATCACATCCTGCTTTATAAATCCAGCAGGCAACATGACACATGTGGTACACTGGTTTCAACAATGCTGGAGAAAATGAATTAGCTGATAAAGGGGAAAAAATTGCCTTTTCATCCTTTTTCCATTTGAAATTAATTGCAAAATATGTACCAGTGTACTGTAAAAATGCTGAAGTCAATATAAAAATTTGCACACGTAAGGATATCACATATTTGATATATACTTCATACTATCTTACTTTTAAATAACAAGGAATTTTATTTTAAATGAACCAGTTTACAGGATTTTTGCTGTATCTATATAAGCTACCTAGAATGTGCAGTATTACTATTGCTGTTTTTAAAGCACAGAAGCTAAACAAAATAAAAATCAACTATTTAATACAGATTTGAGCTTACAGAGCCTGGACTTCATATCCAGTAGAGTAATGAACTTGCAACCAAACACAGAACATTAAACAGTCAGACCAGACCCCAGTTCAAGGTGTTTATGAACAGGGTCACCAGCCTCACACACACACACAAGTGTTTCTGCAAACATCTCAGGTCATCGACCTGAGCAAGCAGGAAAGGAGGTGCAGTTGAAGGACCTCAGAAGTGCCAGGCTATGCAGTGCAGGGACAGAGGAGCTCTTGGCAACCCCAGCATTTCCCATGTCCAAAGCAGATGGAAGAGGAATGCAAATGGTGATAAGTAACTACTAACAGCTAACTGTTAAGGAAGTTACTTAACAGACTGAAATTTGGAAGATGAAGATAATGGGACCTGACCACTCTGCGTTAGTTTCAGCAGTCATCAGGTTCTTTAACTTTACACTCCATTTCAAAATGGAGTAAGCCATTCACTGCTTTCTAAATGGGCATAATTAGCTCACAGCGTGTGAAACTTCATTTCGAAACGGAGAAATAAAATGACAACCCAGAATACTTAGTTAACCTATTCAGAGCACATAGTCCCTAAAGTCCCAGAACTTAAGAACACAGCTTATATATTCATAATAAACTACAACACTCTGAAAGCAAGGCTGGTGGAGACTCCGGGCAATACATGTCCATGTGACAATAAATGCATTTATGGTGCCAAATTAGCTTTCTAATTTACCCTGCAGAGTCCTCAGGAAAATCTTGCTCCAGTTGTTCAAAATCATCATGATTCAGCTTGAGCAGAAGTTTAGCAATGAAGTACAACACTTAGTACCTTATTTTGATGTTGAATTCAGAAGAGAGTGGGACACAGCAACTGAAATAGAGAATTTCTTCCAAAAGCCGTGAACAACAAGGTAAAAATTAATGGCACATTTAGAGAATGTTGAGTGCTATGGTCTTTAGTGATTATATTTCTTATTGCAATTGTCAACAACTTCTCAGGAAGATCATAAAATAACAAAAGTTTTAGGAGTGGGAATTGAACAATTTAAAAATTACAGGTTTGTAAATAAGACATGTCAAGCTTTCTAGCACAGACTTTCAAACTCTAGATCTTCTGGGAAAGATGTAGTCTCTGACTGTGAACCCACAGAGAAAAAAAATCAAAACACAACAACCCAACAAAACCAAAACAATCAAATCACCAAATAAAACCACTAAAGAAATTGGCACTTCAGTGTATTTTTTTTTCTGAGAATGCTAAAGCACATAATACCTGCCAGCGTAACGCCTTGTTTCAATGAAACTACTTAGATGGTCTATTTTTCAGTGAAAGTAAAGGTTTCCAAAGACCCCTGCTGACTAAATACATCGAAAGGCATATATGCTTTTTCTTACACTGATGTTTTCACACAATGTTGCTGGAGGAGTTACAAACAACTCACGGCTAGCTAGGAGCAACACCATTACAATTATAATTCATATGTAAAATAGAGGCCACACTGAATAAAGATCAACAATTTAGTGAATTCTCCTGATGAAACACAACTGTCTTATATACTACAAGTATATACAGTATGTGTGAGTTCTTTACCTTGTCTGCTTTAAATGATTCAAGTGATCTGGTCTAAATTCCTCCTTTTCTGAAAAACACACAATTGGGAAATGGTTCTTAATAAATGGGGGTGAAGGGGAATGGTGAACATGAAGTTTTAGTGCTCTGCGTATGTCATTCACACTAAAATGCCTTTATGAAAGTAGACTTGTCAATACTTAGAATTCAAGAGTCACATTACAACTCTCTGCATAGAAACCCTTGGAGGTTTGATTTCAAAAGCCAGACATTGTATTGTGTATTCCCTGCTGACAAGAAGTCATCTAGAGCCTATTACAGCACTCTTCAAAGAGTGGTAAAGCCAACGCAGGAAAACCACTCAAGTGATCTGATAAATGATTTTGTTAGTTAGTTTGGCACCAGTACGTCTGGTATCTAATATTTATGATACACAGCCTACCAAGTACATGGTATTAGATTCCTGCTATTTTGTGTCAATAAGAAATGCATGCTGCTACACAGGCCTTTGTAGTAAAGAATGGGAGGACAGAAAAGTCAGAGGGAAACACAATACATTCCCCAAACAAGTAGGGAAATCACTGACTTGTGCTAGGATTCTATATTGCTAACAGGCTGCCAATTAGGAACAAAACCTCACAGTTCTGACTAACTCCAAGCATATCATATGCACTACTATTACTTAGTTTTCAAACTCAATTTACTACTGGACAACCCCCCCAAACCAGGGTATCAAAAAATCTTTTTCTTCTCTTACAACACATTTCACACAATCTTCATGTATATCCAGTAAGGGAAGCAAAGGAGGGACAATAATCCAGAAAGCAACCTATTTCACAGAATCATCACAAAGTAATTCAAGTTAGACTGGACCCCTGAAGTCTCTAGTCCAGTTCCCTTGCTCAAAGCAGGGTCAGCCATGAGATCACATCAGGCTCCTCAAGGCTTTATTTGGGCAGATATGCAGCCCAGGATAGCATTTGCTGCCTGCTTCAAGGGCACACTGCTAGCTTGTGGTCAGCTTGTCTGTCAAGACCTCTGGAGAAATCCTGGTGAAAACTGAGGGAAAAAGGCTCTGGGCCCTTGGTCTGCCTGGGGATTTCTTATCTGTGTCTGCTGTCGCTGCCCTGCTCAGCAACAGGTCAGCATTTTCCTTGTTTGTTTTCCTTCTCACACCGTGGACAGAAGCTTGCCTTGTTGTCCTTGATGCCCCTTTCCACTTTCAGCTCCAAGTGAGCTTTGGCTTTCCTGACACAATCACTGCGTGCCTGTGCAACAATTCTGAACTCCTCCTTTGCAGCCTGTCCCTGCTCCAACCTCCCCAGTACTGTCCATTCAAACTGCAGCCCACTTGTGACTGACTGCTCTTTTCCCCAAGTAACAGGCTGAAGATGCTTGAAGAACAAGGGGTGAGTATCAGCCTTAAGGATGCCCCAGATCACTTGAGATCCCCTCACAGTCTTGAGCTACATCATTTCATGGTTGCTGCAGTCACTGATTACATCACCAAAAATTTTATCCTTGTTCATGAGCTACAGATCTGAAAATATTACCCCTAGTTGGTACATTAGCATCTGTGTTAACAAAAAAGAGTAATTCTAAGTCTACTTCAATATCAATTTTAGAAGTTTAAGGTATTAAGTCTTGTATAAATGATGGATTTTGTGAACAAATGCATTTAAGCTGCCTCTAGGCTTTAAATCTCTCAGGAGTCGACTCATTTGGTTTACCTACTTCTCTCAGTCAAACTTGGGACCATAAGAATTCAGCTACAGAGTTGCACTTGATAGCAGTGGTCACTGTCTCCAGACTTATGGCAGTAATGAGCCTTATAATGTCTGGAGATTAGTCCAACTATTAAAAAGATAATGTAATATGAACTTCCAGGCTAAGAAATAGTTTGCTATTGAAGCTTATAGCAAAGCACAGGAAAATAGAGACTTGAGCTGAAAAATACTACCATCAGTATTTCAGCTCTTTTTACTTAGTTTATCTAAAGCAACCAGATGCGTGCAATAAATAAAAATGCCTACTTTGCAGCATTTCACGATTAGAAAAATACACACTTGAGTACACAAGTTAAATATTGGCAGAGGGAATCCTCTGCCTGAATTTGGATATATGGTAGTTTTGTAGGTCACGCTAAACCCCAAAGAACAAACATAAAAAGTGCCCAATTCTTCTTTTTAATAAATAGCACTTTTGAATGAGGAAGGCTAAAGGAGAGTTTTCTTTCACAGTTAAAGCACTCTATAGTTCTTTTACTATTAGCAAAAGGCTTTCCCCTACCTCTAGACTGCATTGTTTTTTTTGTGTGACAGAGAGCAACCAGCCCAACTCAACTGTCAGACAGGAGGAGGAACATCAGTCCTTTTCAGCTGTGTCATCCTTGATACTTTTTTTTTCTTTTTGGATGATCCTTCCATTTAACATATTCAGCCGTATCTGATGTAGATGACTGTCTGCTAGAAGGAAGACAGATGACCCCTCTATCCTATCTTGTGCAAGAGCTGCATTGATTTTGCAATACCAGCTTTTCACTGTTTCAGTTCACAGTCTGGCATTTTTGTCAGTACTGCCAGTTATTTCTCATTCTCTTTCTGTGAAGAATCCCCATTTGTCATCCCGCTGGGTGAAAGCCACAATGGGATTTGTTCATCTACAATAAACATTATCATATATGGAGCCTGGTGTCCTATCGAAACAAAGCTTATATAAACGTAGCAAACTGTGTACCTGTCCATTCATCAGCTGAGCCCTAATTATTTTGGCCTGAAAATATCTCCGAGCTGATACACAGCTACCACCCTCAAAGATCTTCACAACTTACAATTTTCTCATTTAACAAAGATAAGGACTGTAAGTAAGCCCATATATTTAGTTTGTTCCCCTTCGGAGAAATTAAGTCATGTCTGCCTGACTCTCCTTGGAAGTGTGTTAGGTTATATCACGGGTAGGACCTCAAGGTTTCAGCAGTTTAAGGAGGCAGAAGGGAGGTGTGGGATGGACAACACAATGCTGTTTGAAGAGATTTTACTGTTTCCTCTGTCTGCAGATGAACATGTTGAATTAGGAATACATGCTAACTAGTACATTCTAACCAACAAGATCAAGACGTCCAGTAGCATGTCCTGAGTTGTAACTTCTGGGAAAGACTGCCCTTGACAAATATAATGAGAAAACTTCTGTAAGAGAGCTCTGTGAAAAGGGAAAGTGTTACTTTATTATCATATCTCCAAGTTGAGTCTACCTGATTCATTCTCTCAGACTTCATTCACCCACACTCCTGCAATCCCAGACATGGAAATACCAAAGCCTATGTGCCCAAGTAGTCTGGCTGCATCCCTTGTGCCGAACACTGATATGAATGTATCATCCTGTATTATCATTCACATGTAAACAGCTGAGGTCAACACCTGTTATGGCACTTTCAAGTGTTGCTTATTTCAGCCCTCATAAATCCTATGACAGGTGGTTGTTTGCTGGCCATTTCTCCTTGTTTGTCTGAAATATGTTCATTTTTCCCTCATGAGCTAACAGGAAAGAAAAACCACATAGATGATATGCTGCAACCTTCTTGTCATTGTCCTGTTGCCAGAAGAAGACACTGTGTTCTGAGTAGTCATCTGTGCTGAAGCCTTAGCAGAGTACAAGCATTTTGGTCTTGATAAAGACCGTAGGTTCTTCAATTTTACTACTCTGAATGCTGTCCTGGGAGTACTATCCTCAAACACTTTGCTCTTATCAAGAGCTGTTCTTACAGTCCTCATCCTGTTCTTTCTTTTAGTGCTATCACAGAAATACAAACACGTACACACAGCACTTCCACTGGTACACCATGCATATAATCTTCATAAATTTAACTAAATTGGAAGTATTAAGACTGAAATGTACTATTTTCCTTTCAAGTTCATGTAACTGCTACAAATAATCAAGACTTGCCACTTTTAAACCCAGTATTTGTTACATACCTGCTATTTTGAGGGTTTGAATAACACTGTGAGCAAGGCTTAACTGTGACAAACGGTTTCTTTGTAAAATCTCAGAACCAGAACCCGATTCTTCACTCTCTCCTAAACACCGGCCGCAGAACTTTAAAATCTCCTTCCAACCTGGAAGCATTAAAGGCCAGGTAGGATTAAGCTTTGAGAAACCTGGGTACTGAAAGGTGTCCCTGCCCATGGCTGCAGGTTGGAGCTAGATGATCTTTAAGGTCCCTTCCAAAACAAATCATATGATGATTCTATGATATGATCCAATATCCAAAATGCATTGGTACCCGTGCTTACATTATTACCTGCAGTACCAAGATGAAACTCCTCCATGCTTACTAGATCTGCAAGTAGCTTTTCTGTGTCTAGAAAAAGTAAAAATCAATCCTCCCACTGTAATTCTTTATGAAATACACAACTATTATAACCAATTTCACTTTGGTCTTTACCTTGTACTGGTACTTAAACATGTGATGATCAGTACACTTCAAAAGATTGACAGTAATGGGTAAAACACAAAACCCTTCCGCATTTACATGACACATTGTTTCCATGTTTCTTGTCTATTGTTAGAATTGCCTCTAGAACTTGCACCTTAGACTCTGGAAAACTGATTAGTTTAATTAAGCCAATAAAAAAGTGTATCTCAACCTTCACTTGACATTAACAAAAGTGTTTACATCGCACAGTTCCTGGCTTTCCAAGCCAGCAGAGCCTCTGCAACACAACTGATTAATTAAACAGTGCTGAGAAGTTAACACTGAAGGTTACTGATTAATTGTATGTTAGACTTGTCTAATGAAGTACCCAAGGCAATAAACAAATACAAAGATAAATTATACACTGATTAACACAATTATTTACAGTTTTACTTTTAACCGGTTGATTGCCATACAGCAGACTTTAACCTGAATAAACACTGGGGAGGGTGATCAGGATCACCTACTATATTTCCCAGCTGGCTATTATAGGTGTTTTCCCTTGAAGTGAAACATTATTATAAATCCTACTTCATGCACGGTCATCACATAGGCATATATGCTGAATGAGCAGCCATACCACATTCATTTATCATGTATTTTTGAGTACTACTGGTTGCTAATGCATGTCTCCAAGGGCTTTAATTTGGCATTGCAAACAGCTGTTAGCCATCATTAAGAGAAAGCAATCTACTCTAAATACCACAGCCTTATTCGAGGACAAGATTTAAACTCAGAGATGACCGACAGCTCTTTCTCTAATTCACAGGCTCTTCTATCTAACAGAAAATTCCACATTTCAGAGATCTTTTCTTCAGTGTATGAATTTCCAGTCTCAAACTGCAATGCTTCTTCTTCTAGTAAGGGTATTTTCACAGCCTTCTCTAAATCCATCATGTAACTCATTTCTCTGTATCAGGAGATGAATACTAAAATGTGTCCTAACTCCACAGTTCTTGTGTTATCCATACACACCACAAGATAAAACTCTTCCTTGCAAGTTCTGGAGAAAGATTATTTAATGTTACATAGGTCTTTTGAAGGGCTTTGAAAGAAGGAAACTCTAGAATCATTCTTCCCCCCCCATCGCCCCAAGTCATGGAAAACAACACTGCCTCCTGCAGAAGTATCATCAGTTCTCCCAGATCTTCCAACCCTGTCTGATTCATACCACGACATCAATGAAAAGCCTCTGTCCCTTTTGTGTTCACCATCCACCCCGTCTTGCTCTCCTCCGGAATAAAAATAAGAAAAAAAGAAAAAAAAAAAAAAAAAGAAAAAAAAAAAAAAGGGAAAGAAAAATGGTGTGCCTCAGAAAAGGCAGCAATTAGAGAGAAAGTTACCACCTGGTACTTTCTCCTGAATTTCCAGTGTGCCATACAGAGTTTTATCAGTCACTTATAATGAGCAAAGCCTTTTGTTAGACTGCTTTTAATATAGTCAGCACAACAGCCCAAGTACAAATATTTATTCTTGTCCTGTACTTCTCTTCTGTTATAAGGTACTGTACACCTATTCAATACAACCACAACCAAATCTGCCATCAAATTACTTCTCAATTATGATGGAAACAATTTAGACTTTCCTTCTGTCCCTAAACAGTTCCATTTCCCACCGATATCACAGCAGTTTTAAAGGGACTTCCTGCCACAAGACTGTTTTAAGACAAGTAGTTTAAGCACATTGTGGCAGCTAATCCTGTGTCCCCTAATTACATATATTCCACTGCTTGCAACAAGATCCACAGCTAACTATGAATTTCCCTTTTTCTGTCGAGTTGGTACGTGTGAAATCAGATCCAGAATGCTCATCTTCCCCCATCCTCAGGTAACTACCCTTTGAAGCTCCTCAAGGGGGCTCAAAATGTAACAGCCTCAGAAAGAGTGGATCAGCATGAAATAAAACAGAAGGTCAAAGGCTGATAATTGATGTCACCACTGAATATTACGATTCAGTCAATTTAAATTGATAAAAGTCACGATTTTTATACTAGTGCCATGGTAATTTTAATGTCAAAAAAATAGACCATTAGAATTTCTCTTTATGCCTTTTTTTTTTCTTTGAAATGTGGTTGCAATTACAATCAATCAAGAAAAAACAAACCCATCCCTTATCTCCTGAATTATGGATTCTGTGACATCAGCGTAAATTATACATTCAAAAATCTGTCTTTCCTTGTTCCCAAAAGTGGTTAATTATATAACATTTTAGAACTGTCTTTTGGAAGGCTAATTTTCATAAGAATAAGTGTGCAGTAGTTTGTTTCCTTCAGAAAACAATTTTCACCCAGCAAAAAAGAATAGCAGGAATGACTTGAGAATACTGAGTTTCATTCACATATTTACCAAGCTTGTAAAGATCAACCCTCATGCTCATGTGCCAACAATATTTCTCCAACCATGAACAGTCAAATCCAGTATTTGACCCCTGTGAGCACATGTCAGCACCCTGGACTTCCACGTGCTGGACAAGACTTGTGTCCTCTCATGGAATTTTAGATCAAACTTGAATATGGAACACCTGTTCTACACATGCTAACACCTACATGCAACATGCTAAAGCAGGCATTGGACCTTTAATAACTGTTACTGTTCACAGAAAGAAGATATTTAATTAACCAGAAGGCAGGTAGTAACTGCCTGTGAAAGATGTTGAGTGGCCAACACAACAAAAATATATCAGTCTCAGTCATTAAAAAAAAGATTACCAAAAGAAATAATAAATTAAAAAAACCCAAATGAATAAAACTCAACATATGTTTGCTTCAAGTCAAAATGCTTAGATTTTTTTCCCTTATTTTTTCTCACAGATTGGTATTTAGTCTCTACTACTAGTAGTGTAATGGCTATTGTCACACTGCAAGTTAACTGGTTTCCTTGACACAGAAAGGTAAGCTAATTTAATAGTAACCAAACACACTTCTTCCTTTCATCATATGGTATTTTTTATTCCAGTTCATTGTTAATTATCTTCCATATTTCTGTGGCTAATGAAGCTCCCTGCCTTCTTCCCCCTTCTTTTCCATGACACTCTGTTGCAACACCACAAGTCTTACATGTAGCTTTCAACCTACTTTGTCATAGAGTATTTCCAAAACCTAAAAGTACCTGGGCTTCAGGTAACCATTCAAACTGTTCCTACAACCAAGAGTCTTTAAAGGAGCCTATATCAGTATGCCCTAAAGCTGAAATAAATTCTCATAACATACATGCCAGAATGGCTACATAATAGCTCAAAGCTTCAGCAAATGATACTCAGGTATTGCTGAACCATACAGTTGCAGTGAGGAGACTAAATTGAGAACAGAGCTTTTTCCTCTGTCAGTACAACCCTAGAAAATGTGTGAGATAGCAGCTCATTTCTAATTCAAATGCCTAGTGATGCTCAGTGGTTTCAAAACACTTTTTAAGGCATTTTTTCCTATGGGCCATTGCACTCCCAGAAAAATATGGTGAAACAACGGAATTAGTGCTTTTAATATGGACAATTGCAAAACTCCACATATTTTTCCCATTCTGGGGTAGAGAATGATTCTCACTTCTTGAGCTAACCTGTTCATCTGACTCACCCTAAGTTTCCCCAGCAAACCTGCTTGGGCAAGCCCTTAGCAAGAAACAAGTTCTGTGTACATTTTATGATGCATGAGACAGAGCTGTGGAGTAAGCATTAAGCTGCTGTGCAATGAATGTCTGAAAAGTTTATTATTCGTGCAGCACATAATCAGGGGAAAAAAAAAAAAGGCAGGTAAAATAATCCCCTGCTTAGTGGTTTGTAAGAACGTGGCAACAGTATTTAAGAACCAACACAAGGCACAAAGCATAAGTAATCTCAACAATCTTAACAGTACACACAGACTCTTCACAATCCTCATCTGAGAAACAGGAATGAAGTTGTCACTGTTCTTTTATAAAGCCATACCTTCTTAACAGTCTCCAGTGGCAAAGCCCAAATAGTACATCTGAGAAACACTAACGATGACATTCACATGGATGAGCAGACAGAACTTTGTGGAAGGCTGTTTATGCTAATGTACTTAGGTTTTGACGTTTCCATGCTGAAATTTCAGAAGAGCATATCTGTGGGTGTTTTTTGATGAAATATGTATCATAAAGATAAGTGAGTTATTATGAAAAAGCTACAGGTGAGCTCAATATTTTTATTTTTCATTAGCCAGAGATGACCTGAAATGTAGAATTATTGAATTCAGTGTATTGAAACCTGGCACGACCCCCATAACCTTCCTCCTGCAACAAAGGATCAAATTATATGCCTCACTGTGAAATTTACCTATAATACCTTTTGAACACAAAATTATCCTTAAAACAGTTTAATCTTTACTGTATCATCGCTAAATTGCACCAGTACAAGTGTTTAAGTGCTCTAATTAAAGGTTTATAGGATGAACATCTCAGAAAGTAACTATCTGAACTCCATAAAGATGATCAGGACAATTACTCTTGGGCAAAAGTGTTAAACACAATGTCAAAACTAAACAGCATTTGTGTATTTAAGTACAGCTTCTGTTGTGCCCTACTACTTTCTTCTGTCCAGGCAGTGACGTTACTGTCAGGGAAAAGAGATGAGTCTTCTAGCTCTTCTAGCTTTGCTGTTCCACTCCTTCCCTTCTAATGCTGGTGCCAGACTCCCATTATAAGCTAGAAGGCATTTGTAAGTTTGCAAAATAGTTTGCAAACAAGAGTTTCAGAAAAATCCACACAACATGGCATCTTCTGGAGGATTGAAACTGTAACAAAAATCCTGCTACTGCCAATAGAATTTCCTTTGTTTTCAACTTTGAACTAAATATTAGTGAGAGAGAAACTTCTGTTGATCCCTTTGCAAACCTCCTGAGTGCTCTAGGTATGAGGCATGTTTGTCAGTAAATTGTGCTGTTTACATCTTTAGAAACTTCAACTTTATCTTGTATTTTCCTTTTTTTTTTTTATGTTAACAGGCCCGTGTAGTGATGGGTTTGTATGAACCAAAAAACCCAAAAAAAGTGGTCAACACCAATGTCACCACTGCAAACACACAACAGTAAGCTCCTATATTTGTATTCAGATGTTTACACCAGTGAGCAAAGCAGGGCAGGGCCACAGGCTCCTCACACCTACATACCCTTTGCAATTTTTAAAGGGCAGTTTCACGTGTGCTCCAGCACAAGGTGGATGGGCTGAGACACAATTCAGGCAAGGTTGCATCAGTCAGACTTTGCCCCTAGCAGATGTTTGGCTGATGGATGTACCCCATGCTCTGCCACCTGCCCTTTTCTTTGGCTACTATGGATGAAGAGCACAGAAAGGAGAGTAGAAATTACAGCAACAACCCTAAAGGGAATCAGGAGAAAAAGCAGAAAGACTCAATAATAGGAAACACCATGACCCTAGGAAAAGGAGGTGAATAAGAAAGATGAGGAAATGCTGGATAACAGAGCTCAAACGTTTAGCCTTTGAGACTAAAGATCATTAAAAGCATCCCCCCACCTCCCCATGACTCCATATTAATGCTTTAATCCCATTTTCAGAAGAAAAAAAAAAAAAAGAAAATAATCTTACAGACTTTTACTTGTAGTATGATCCATCTGGGTCTTTGAGTTTTAAAATGGAAAAATAGGTTATTATCCAATTTGAGAACTCTACCACAGCAACACTATTTTCATGTTGATTGGTTCCAACTTGGGGTGGGAGGAGTTAATAAAGAAAAAACAAGCTGTGAATTGTAGATGCATTGAACTTTTTTTTTTTTTTTAAATAATAAACCATAAATTAAACCTGCATATTTTCTTTACACTTTAAATTGCTGCTTCTTAAGTACAACAGTGAACATCTTAGCAAGACCACTTATCCTTTGTGTATTCCCATAAGCAGGGCTTATTGAACTTCTAGACTTGGCATAAATTAATATGGAGCAGATTTACACGCTTAAAAGACTTCCCCCCCCCCCCCCAATTTTTAAAGACTTGATAATAATTGTACTTCACTTTTTAGTACATGACATTTTTATGCTTCTTTTATGACATAATTTAGAAAAATAAAAGGGAAATATGAAATATTTCACTGGGCTGAAATTGAAAACTCTGAAGTATCAAAGGAGCCATGTCATCCAAAAATTTAATCTATGATCCCACATTTCTAGAATTATACAAAATTGCCAGCATGTTCCAACACTCAGTTCATGTATTATTGCCTTCATATGTTTAACACTTCCAGTTAACTGTTACATTGCCTGAGTGCTTATCTTTGTAGTTCTACTAATTACTGTACAGTTTTTAACATGAGAATCACCAAAAAAAAAAATTCACAACTTCATCAAACAGTAAGAACTCTCAGGCCTACTTTAATTTGAATCATACAGGGGAAAAAAAAAAAAGTCTTATTACCAGTCTGTCTTTCTTAACAGACCCCACACTTTCATATACTTGAAATTAGCCAACTACTATCACACACACAATTATAGCAATGAAACACAGACATCTGAAAATTCCAAACTAGGAAAGATCCCACCCACTGCTTGGACTAGCCCATGCCATTAACACAATATTTGTCATTTCAGTTATTACACAGAACTCAGAATCTGTTCAGAGCAGTAATACAAAATATATTTAAAGTTTTATCATGCTAACTTATGTGAACTCAATCGTCAAGAAGCTCACAAGAATTTCCAGAGCATGTTTTGCATCACAAAACATACTGATAAATAGGAATTTTAGTTTTGCCTAACTCATAAGATTATATTAAATAAATGGCTTAGCCATTCAAAGTTCTCTGCCAGGTTTCTTCTGAAGTCAAATAAAGTTGAATGGCATTTCACTATGGTTACCATCAAAAAAGAAAAGATCTATTGTTAGAAACACATAACCTGCTCAAAGAGATGGTTATTCACAGTCATTTCGAGCTACAGTATAAAATCAGAGCTCCCTTTCAGAAAGTCAGACCCAGTTTAAAGGGTGGTTTTGCTTCTTTTTTTGTTTACATGGAGGGTTCTTAATGCGTAGCAAGATAGTATAAATCACACATTTATTTAGAGCTTGCAAAATTAATTAAAAATGTGATTGGGATAGAAAAGTCAGAGGGAGCAAGAACAGCACTTTGTTGTGTTGGAAGCCCAGCAACAGTGTTTGAGAGTTTGTCGCCCTATTTTTATCTTACAAGTGACATCCTTCACTATGCATATTTTGCTCCAGCCCATCTGACTTGGGCCAATAGAGAACACAAAACTTGTCAGGCTTTTGTTCCAGAAGAGCCACTTCTAAGTAAGAGAAAGTGTTTCCTCTCTTGGTCTCTGCCACAAAATTTGCCAGATTCCAGACACACTCATGTTCAGAAAGATAAAAAAGTTCCCATCATCTACTGCTACCCTGCCCTTCAGAAGGGCTAATCATTTCTGCAGTCACCATCAGCCACACAGGCACACTCTGCAAGGCAGGTAACAACGCTGACTACTAAATGAAGACTGATGACACTCTGATGGTAACATTTCCAAGAAAAATTTCCCTAATCAAAGTAGGCATTGTGCACATAGAAGAGATTTTATTTTTTAATCACTTGTATCTGCTTGCATTCTAAACCCCATTTTTTTGCAGGCCTAGAGAAGTGAAGCCACTTGTAGCTGTTGTAATTACTAGAAGAATAAGTGACATAAAGCATGTTAAGTCACAAATGTTCTTCAGGGTTGTCATGAGCCACCAGTTGCATTCTCTCGATCCCTTTTAAAAAAAAAAAGAAAAAAAAAAAAGAAAAAAAGAAAAATTTTTGTATTCCAGCAAATTCTGCCCAAGAATGCCAGCAGACTCTTCAAATATTGCCAATCTCAGTTTCACTTGTTTATTTTATGTATATATGTGCTAATAAAAATAGTGGTAATAATGGCAAAAAAAAAAAAAAAAGAATCAGCCTGATGTTTCAATGGTGTGCAGTTAAAAAACCAACCCAACCCCTTAATCATAGCAAAAGCTGTTAATTTCTTAAATAAGAAGCTTAAGTTACACAAGTCAGAATTCCTTGTCTTTGTCCAAGGTCATGGCTCATGCCCAGGGGAATCCCCCTGCAAGAACACACCAAGATGCATCCTCAGACTTAAAACACACAAGGAACTGCTGAGATACACAAATATCTCGTTAGCCAGATGTTATGTGCCTTTTTCCATCTCTTGATAATTTTAGAGCCATTCGCCAGGTAGAACTGGCCAATATAATCCCTGTTCAGTCCAATACAGATGCCAAGGGAATAGACCAGGTGTCTCTCAGAAAGCTGCCAGTGGTGCCTGTGATCTCCTCCCCCACAATTTTTCACTGACCTTTTAAGGCTTCAAGTACTTTCGCTCATAGCACAAAGTATACTTTGTATATTTGCATACCAATATCCATTTCCTGTATTAAAAACTACATATATATATATTACTTTCATAGTAAAAAAGGAGAAACTGTCAATTGAGAAAAAAATACATTTCACTGGTTTGGCCATTGGTCAGAAAAGATCCATTCAGATTTCACTCCACTAATACTTTAGACAGTTACTAGAAGATTCAAAATGCATTTGTAACCTAAGCACACACCACTTTTAGAAAGCTATAAAACTTAACCTTTGTAGAATAGGAATGGTGCTTCAAAATAGCTTTTAAAAAGGCTATTAAAACTGCACACTTCAGATAAAAAACAGTCTAATGCTCTGGATCCTGACATCACCTTTATACAATCTATTTCTTCCTGCCACTCAACTGTGTGAAAAACCCCACCTATATTCTAAAGATTATATCTTTGAACTTTCAAAAAGTAATCTAAGCAACTCCTGAATTTGAAGCCTGAAAAAAATAAAAAGAGAAAAAAATCCACAGAAGTAAGAAAATAATTTTATCTAATTCCTGCCTTCTTTCCTCACTGACAGGGATGGAGGTCAAGTAATTAAGACTTTAGTGAGGTTTCTAATTTTATGAAAAGGTTTTTTGCAACTTCTAGATGGCAGAGAAAGAAATATCCTCATATTCCTTCATCTGTTTGTGAGAGCATCTGAAAATTAGTCTTTTCATACCCACTGACAAGAGATGAAAAAAAATTAAGTGAACAGGCATTTCTTCTGATACAACCGTGGATTAGACTTCCAAAACCTCTTTGTTTATAAAGCACAGACAAGACAATTAACTGACACTGAAATAACAGATCAGAAAACCACAGCAATCGGTTAATCTAATACTGACTACAATAAACAGTTCATTTTTTAGGTCAAAATGTATTTCTTTTTGGGAACATACAGGGTCCTTGGGCTCTCCCAGGGGCAAAAAAGTCTCCATATTGTATAGTCAGTGTAGTGAGCAAAGGATAACCCTTTTCACAGAGAAAAGCAATGAAAAATAAATTAAAAAAAAAATAAATAAAAATCAAGGCACAGGACTCCTGTCTCCAAGGATCTTCCCTTCCAGCAGAACTCTCTGTTCTCATGTCATATTCAGGCAAGTGTGCTGCACACCACAGCCACAATCCACAATCCAGCAACAAGAACAGCATGTGCTATGGCACAAACAGAAGGCTTGAAAGAGAGGCAGTATGGCTGGGCAGTAACTGTCTCATGCCTTGATACTTTCCAATACAGAAGCCAATTCTTGATGTAACTACTCCTCCAATCAAATCTGCTGGTTTTGCTGAATGACAAAAACAATAACATACACCCACTCCCCAAATAAAAATCAAGAAACAAACCACCAAAAACTCCAAAACACTACCCACCAACTTCTTTACATGCTCATTACAAAGAATACCAGCCCCAAAATAAGTACCAACATGCACTTTTATTTCTCCCTCAACTCTTGAGGGTGTCTCAGACACTCAGGGTTCAGCTTCTTTGACTGACTGCAGCAGTGCCAGCACATCACAGTAGCGAGCCCAGCTGTGAGACCAGAACAATCACAAAAAGCCATGACCCTCTCAGTCTTTCTTGTTGACATGCTTCTTCTATATGAAAATTATTTCTTTTGGGGGTTGAGATACTTCCTAGGAGTTGACACATGCAGGCTCTGCTTCTGCAGCCACAAACACTTATGAATATACATGGGACGGCTGCACAGTTTCCTTCCTATCCTGCAACTTGGGTACCAGCCAAGGGAATTTAGACTCACGTCTCTAACTCCTCAGAAAATTACACCATGGCAAACAGCAAGCACTCTGATTCTGAGCTGAGCATCTTTAGTTGCTTTGTGAAGTCATTTATTTTCTATTTGCTCACATTTTATAAATGTTTCATTTCTAGTATATTAGTTTTAATTTTCATGAAAGATTCTAATTTTTTTGAGTTTCTGGATTAGACAGCTGAAGTCCAAAGTCCTCATCCACCCAGATACCACACAGATATATTTTTTTTTTGGAGGCTAATCTCTAACCCCATTGTGTTAGATATGCTTTCTGCCAGTTTTATTTGATGACTCTATCTGTCCTTTCCTTCCATATTACTCCCACTCAAGGTGGGAGTGGGAGAAAGACATGCCATTTATTCTTGTAACAGTCTCTTCCCACACAACCATAACACAATTAATAATCTTAGTATTTGAGAAAGACTTCTCAAAAAATTCGTGCAATCATATTCAGTGTGAAAGATGTCTAGGTTTATCCCTTCATGTTTTCAGCTCCATTTCAGATACCTTTTATTTTTTTTTTTTTAGCCCTATGATCAGAGGGATGCAGCACCTCTCCTAAGATGACAGGCTGAGAGTTGGAGCTGTTCAACCTGGAGAAGAGAAGGTTCTAGGGAGACCTTATAGCAGCCTTCCAGTACCCAAGAGGGCCTACAAGAAGATGGAGTGAGACTTTTTACAAGGACATGGAGGGATAGTACAAAAGGGAATAGTTAGAAACTGAAAAGGGAAAGGTTAAGGTTCTTTACTGTGAGGATGGTGAGACACTAGAGCAGGTTGCTGGGAGAAGCTGTGGATGTCCCATCCCTGGAAGTGTTCAAAGGCCAGGTTGGATGGTGCTTTGAGCAGCCTCGTCTAGTGGAAGGTACCCCTGCCCACTCATGGCAGAGGAATTGGGACTAGATTATCTCTAAAGTCCCTTCCAACAGAAACCATTCTATGATTTTATGATTTGAACATAATCCTGAAAGTTTGGCACAGTAACATTGCACTTATTTTACAGCTAGATGTAATTTCAGTATATATCCTGCCTTTCCATCATGTCTTGAAGATTTACTGCAGCATAAGATAAAGAACCATACTGAATTTATCCACTTGCCCTAAAAACTAAAACGTTATACAGCTCATGTTATAGTTTAATGTCTGAATGTAAAACACAGAGATTTAAGAATTTTTTTCTTGATACCCTAATATGGTACTTTTCTTAACCTGTTTGTGGGAAAAACAAAACCACCCACCACACTATCTAATTTTTACTCATGAAGAGTGATATTTACCACTTCCCAGGAGAGTCAATGTAGCAATTTTCAAAATATTTCATATTTTTCCAGATTTATCTTCATATTTATTATTAAAAAAGAAAAACAAACCAAGCCAAGACACTGGATAAACAAGCTAAAATAAACCAGTTTTGCACTTCAAGACTGAACATTCTGTGTTTCAAGGGAAATAGTACATGCATAGGTTGTCACTGCCTGTTATTGCATGAAACTCCATCATAACTTAAGGGATGAGATTTCAGCAGGACCAGTCATCACTGGTTGCCTTATATTTTATCGTCATGCCACCAATTTCCTTGTGCTGGGGAGAAATGAATACAAAAGCAAGACATTCTACTTATCTTGGTTTATCTTCCATATTGCTATGCCTCATGAAAAAAAACAAGAGTTTTGATTGCTAACTCCAAAGTCAATCACTGAATTCCAAAGCCATAAGCCTTACAACCCTTACAGTATTGTTTGGGGATGGCTTGTTTGAGTTGTTCATTTCTTGAAGTTTTGTGCTTTGTTGGTTTTTTTGCCTTTTTTTTTTTTTTTAAGAAATCCAAAAAAGAAATAACTTCCCCTGTAATTCATTATGTCACTAAAACAGCCCGGGACAGCTAATGCTTAGTAGAAATAATATATGATAAACATTTTGCCAGAATTTATAGACAGGCAAACCTGAAGCTAGAATGAGTCTCGTTACAATGCCTTTTCTCGAAGTTAAGTCCAGCTGCATGTCACTCCAAAGAATTATGCATATTCCTTACTTAAGTCTATTAGGACACAGGGTATTTTCCCCCCTTCATTTTCATTTTACCACTGTATTTACACTAACTGTGTGGGTAATGGCAAGAAATGATCCATGTTAAGAAAAAGAAAACCATTAATTCTGATTTCATAATTAGAAGGGAGTAGACCCTGCCTGTTTGGAATCAGCTCTTCGTGTTGGTTCACATGTGCATAAAACGAGCAACCTTTCTTCCAGTGAGAAATAGCAGAGCACTGCTTTACTGGCATTCAGAAAAATGACCGCTTGTTTCCAGCAGCACTAAGGACAAAATAATTGGTGAATATAAAGAGTATTGGAGCAAATACAAAAAAGACTAGGCAGACTCTCAGGCATCCTTCAGTCCAGCCTCCTTGCTGCACATCATGCAGCCACCCCATCTTTTATCAGTACTTCAATGCTCTGATCCCTCAAGGTTTAGTTACTTGGCAGCAAAAAGAACAGTTTCTTTTTTAAATGTGTGGAAGAAGTGTGGAAAGCTGCATGTACATGAAAAAAAAGTATGCCTTCTTACAGAGCTGTTACTGACACACTGGAAATATCAATTTTGGTTTCCTCACTCAATTCAGAAGTTCTCAATAAATAAAACTTTCCAGATTACTTAGATCCCCTTTTCCTGTATTACAAAAATGCTGTTATCTAGGCCTGAAAACAGCAGATATGACATCAACAGGAAACCATATCATATTGACTTTTCACATAGTATTTGTCACCATTCTCATGCATGTTTTCCTTTCCCATTTACCTCCTTTCTCTCCCACTACATTACTTTTTCTACTGAGTTTACACTCCATAAAACATGCATCAATTTTATCCACTAATGTAACTGATATTTTAAAACATAAAAAACTTGTTTTAATGATACAGTCAGAGCAATTAAATTATGTCCTACTTTTGAAATGCTGTGAAAAGTGATTACACATATTCCTCCAAAATTCCTTCATGTTCTATGTCTCAAAAGACTTCCCCAAACTTCGTAATCTCCAGCCATATGAATTCTTCTCCCATTTTCAATGAATAGAAGGTAAGGGGAAAAAAAACCCCAAACTAAAAACCAAGGGGGACTGTGGGTCACCTCGGACATTGCGACATCAAGGACAGCGAGCCAAACTGTGTCCTAACTTGTGAAGTATTGATTCTAAGATTCAAGACATCCTAGATCTCAGGATGTCTTCAAGTAGGAAGACACCCTTTTCTCCTATCCAAAGTCAGATGTACATTTATAGGTTCCTTTCAATCAGCTGTAGTAAGTATATATATTCTTCCACGCATGGAAACTAACAAAAAAAGAATACTCTGACAATGAACAGAATACAAAGAGTAACATCTGAACCAGGCTCAGTTCTGCAGAGCTTTAAGAAAGATCACATATAAACAGGTATGACTAGGTCTTTAGAAAAAAAGTCCAAGACTTTCATGTGCCTTAACAAATATCAAGTTTCCTATCCACATCCATCTTGCTTTATTCACTACATTTCCACAGGTCAGTCATTTTCTCCGCTAATAAAATGTTTTGTCCAAAAAATCCCACTACATTTGCACTTAGTCTGATATAGAAGAATGAGCTAGACTTCTAAAGTTAAGACATGAAGAAAATTCTGTATCAATTACCACAGCTTTAGTCAAGACAATGACACTATACAGTTCATAACCAAGTCAACAGCTCTCCTATTCCTGTCACTATGTTCATTTGCAAAGCAAATTTTGGTAAGGATGGATACTAAGTTAACTGCACAGGAAATTAAGCCCAGTGACAAATGGGAGGTTATCAGTGGACTTCTCAAAATACTTGACATCAAAATTCTGTATTTCTTGCAGGATGAGCAGAGAGGAGAGATGCTGTCATCAGAACAAGAATACCACATGGAAAGACCTGGGAAAGAATGGGACTGCCTTAGGAGTGGAGTAACAGAAATGAGATGAAAGTTATAGAAATGCAAGTTCTCCAGGACATCTCACCTGGAAGTGCTGTACAAGTAGACAAGCCTAGGCATGACAGATAATGACACATCAACGATGGCCTGACAGCTCAACAGAAACAGAAATAGGAATTCTACCTGCGGAAAAAGCATTAATGTCACTGTACAACAACCACAGTAAAGCCTCAACTGAATAGCTCATTTCTGTTAATTTCTATCGTATGAGGGAATACTAAGAGAGAAGATTTTATTATCCAGACATATTTGAGATAGAACCGTTTAAGCTACAGTTCAAATACTGAGACAAAACTAACGCATTATCATGGCATTCTGAAAAACTGAAGCTTTCTTTCCTTCTGAATGGAAGAGGCAATAACAGAGGACATCACTTTTAACGTGAATCAGTCAATTCATAAGTGGAATTTATATTATCATCTGCAACCATGTGGGCACGAATTTAGTGATCCAAGATGTCCCTTTCAGTCTCAAATGTGCACCACTTTCTTACTAACATCACTATAAATCTTCCCAAAGGAAATTCCAATGTGGGCATAAACCACTTGCTTCACACAAATGTGCCATGACCTCTGACCTGAAATTAGCAGTGAACATGAACTGGAAATGCAAGACTCCTCTGAGCCTACCTCAATTTTCCAGTCCGCTGAATTTTTAAACAAATTCCCCTATAAGAAGTTTCTTGCTGCCTAGCCCTTTATACATTTAATAGATCTACTGAAAATTTGTTTCTGCATCTCTCTGCTCTGTTTTTACCGTTTTCTTCCTTAAAATACCCATTTGACCCCTTTGAATTTACAGGGCCTATAAGCATGCTGTAGCCCAGTGCTTCAAGCAGCAGCTTTAGAGGCTGCCAGGAGCACCACATATACCTGGTACCCTGACACTTCTCCATGCAGCACTGGGGATGCACCACCAGCCTGAGAAGGTGCAGATTCATCCTTGGTCATACTTCACACACTGCCTTCTCCTCCCCCTTTCCCGTTCCTCATTCTTTGTCCTGCAACACATTTCTGAAAGAAAAGCTTTCTGAAGTGATGTCTTAGAAGTGACATGCCATTGCTTTTCTGGCATTTAATAAGCCAGTTTAATAGCAAGTATTTATCTGCCTGTATCTCCCACCTGCAATTTGCTAACTTTAACAGCGGTGTTGCCAAGCTGTAAGGTTTTCCTAAAAAAGCAGGATTAAGCTAACTTCCAAGTTACATACCTTCTCCTCCGCATTGTCAACGTATACAGAAATATTTCTTTTCCACACTTGGAGTAAGTTAAATCTGATTCTGTGGATAGAGGCTTGTCAGTGTATCAGCTCTGCTTAATTTGCACATCTCTTGCCAGATACTACTGTTTTTCAAGACCTCTAGCAAGTGAAATACCAAACTGTTACTCTTCAGTGCAAAGAAAAAACCCAACACTTCTAAAATGAAGTCCTAATTGAGGTCTGGCAATTCTAGATTTGCATTTGGTACAGAAAAAAACTAACAAACCCCAAGAAAACTTTTAAAATGCAAACCTAAACTCTGAATAAGAAACCTAGAAATTGAACTTACAAGTGTGTCTGGAGAATATAGTAAGGAAGTATGTATGTGCATACCATTTTCTAATTGAGCATCCAATTCAAAGTTTCTACTTACTCATTCAAATGCAAATTCAACTAGCTAAAGCACAAATGCCCAGTCTGAGACAAATTCAATTATAACAAGTCAGTCACTGAATTCTTAATATGGACGCTTTTCTATACTTACATATTTACATTTTAATCTAGACAGAAAGAACAACCCTGATGAGGCATATGCAGATTAGATTCCATGGTCCTTGATGTATATGATAAATTAAAACAAGCCAAAAAAACCCAGCATACAAATAGGAACCTGAGATTTTTATTTTTTTTTCACTAAAAGACAGGTATGACCATTTTTGTCACTTTTTGTGAAGAGTTTTTCTCCTAGAGAAAGAACTGCAACCCCAGACATCAGCACAGAGAGATGATCTCAGACTGGTATTCCTGGTATGACCACAGGTAGATCAAAGGACAGAAGAGATCATTAAGCTGAACTATGGCAGCTTTTACTCTACTTACAAATTACTTCATGCTCTTAGCTTCTATAAACACCTTTCAAATTTCAACTAATTAAGACCTGAAGTTCCGTGAACGATCATTCCCACATGGGTCCCTCCCATGATGTGCAGTCCTTCAGGAACAGGCTGCTCCAGTGTGGGACCCCTGTGGGGTCACAAGTCCTGTCAGCAAACCTGCTCCAACATAGACTCCCTCTCCCTGTGGGTCCACAGTGCGGGCTTCCCATAGGGTCACAGCCTCCTTTGGGGCTCTGGCATGGGCTCCTCCATGGGCTGCAGGTGGTTATCTGTTCCCCCACGGACCTCCGTGGGCTGCAGGTGGTTATCTGTTCCCCCACGGACCTCCGTGGGCTGCAGGAGGCCATCCTGCCTCACCATGGACCACAGGGGAGTCTCTCCTCCAGCATCTGGAGCACCTCCTCCCCCTCCTTCTTCTCTCACCTTGGTGTCCACAGAGCTGTTTCTATCACATATTCTCACTCCTCTCTCCTGCTCAATCTCCAGTGGGCAGATTCTTCCCCCCTTCTTAAATACATTATCCCAGGGGCGCTGCCACCATCACTGATGGCTCGGTGGGTCCACCTTGGAGCCAGCTGGCATTGGCTCTATCAGACATGGGCAAAGTTTCTGGTATCTTTTCACAAGAGACATCCCTGCAGCACCACCACTATCCAAACCTTGCCATGCAAAACCAATACAGTGGTGCACAGAAAGCCAGCCCTCTCAGTACTTCTCGCCCTACTTAAAACAGTGTTTCACAGGTGTGTGAATCAGCACTGTGATCCAATCTGCCTGAGAGCCCAGTGACTGAGAGCAGAGCCAGTACTGTGTGCCTTGACAGTAGCAAGCCTAGTTAATGCAGTAGCTTAAGTAATCCGTTCCTGCCTTCTCTCATAAAAATATGTGAATCTTGTTGGATGTGGCATGGTCAGAGATCAATATGCTTCACTAGGTCCCCAAAAAGATGCTTTGATCTTGTGTTGGAACCAGTCATACTGGTTCAGAAAGGGCACCCAAATCAAAAACAAAATACACACACACACCCCCCTTCCCTTCACACATACATACTCTTCTTACTCCTGCTTACAGTGTTACCCAAAGACTGAATTTAAAGGACTTTGTGGTCTCAGCTGACTTGAAGCCATAGAAACTTAATGTTATAGTTTGATGGATTTTCAAGGTAGAGGGTTAAACCTAAAATAGGAAAGCAAGGCAAAAATTCCTTACAGAATTTAAATGGATGGTATTTGACACTTCACCATGAGCCTAAATTTAGCTTTATATCATCTAAAAATTTATCAACAGACCTGAGTAAAGATTAAATAGGTAAGTACCACCTTCCATTTGACCCATCACCATCACAAGCCAAACTCAACTCCTTACTGAACACAAGCTTTTAATAAATTATAGTGTAATGGAAGAGTTTTATATGGTCCAGATTTCTTATCGAACAGTTAGATATACTTTGTCCTGTAAATTTTCATTTATGTAAGCACCAGTTTCATGAATGTACATTCTTTTAAGGTACTTTCTCCTGCTTTCTGTATTTATGTATCTGCAACAACATCCAACTTATTTTTGTCCTTTTATCCTTTCATCACAAATCTTCCTGTATAATTTTCAATTTTTCCATAGCTCCATGATCTGCTCACACCTTTTTGGCATTAAACACCAACAGAAACATTTGGGATGCTGTGATATATGTAATTTAAAGTGGAGGAGAGAAAGCGTTTAAGTTTGCTGCATTGTGTCTTTCACTTGGGTGCTCTCTGCAGAATTAAAGCGTGCATTAAGCTAAGCATAACACTTTCGAAAGCATACAATTATTCATAAAGATCCCTTGTGCTTAGCTTTATATTTTTTCCCTAACAAGATTTAGTGCCAGTTGGAAACATCAATAAAGAATGTGGCACGTAAGAATATCTAACACACCCACTTAAGGTACTATATTGGCACTTAAAAACTATCCTAGTAAAACTTCTGAAGGGCAAAACTAAAACAAAAACTCAAGAGTGAAGTATAACAATCAATCTTACACAAACATACCAAGCTTTCAGAGCCACCAAGATATGTTCCTGCATGTATTAGAGCAAGCCATTCTGCTTTCTGCTCCAAGCAATAAAAATCCTACAGGAAATCTTTCATGACAGACTAGGAGAGACAGACACAATTATAAAAATGTGCAATTTAAGTAATTTTGCATTTAAAATACACCAGTATAGAACTTCACTAGTTTAATATTTTAATAAAGAAGCTACACATGCAACACACAGAGCAGGTATCAGGCCACAGTGATCTCGGCAGCAGAGCTGCTTCCTCATAACAGTACAGGATTAGTTTGTCAGCATCAGAAACAATCATGGACTTCCCTGTTTATTTAGCACATTTAATAATAATAAATACAAAGAACCTCAGCTATTTGTGATGGTGAAACTTAACCGACATGTCTGCATGAGTTATTCCACTGTGAAGACTCACACTGCTCAAAAAATTAAATGCTTTCTAAGATCAGCAAAAGAAATTAAGACAAAGCAAGCAAGCAAAACCTCAGCAGGACAGGTGATTTGATTTCAGTTGACAGAAGCTACACATCACCTAACTTCCACTAAGGACAACACTGCTACAATAAACAAGCCCTGCAATTTGACATCAAAGAAGTTTTGAAAGGACAGTACATTACATGAGGAAATCACTTTTTCTTCACTTCCTGACATTTTAAGAGTAACTACCCAAGGGACACAAGAGACTCGAGACTTCGTAGAATAAAAATCTGAGAAAAAATAACTAATAATCTTGTTTTACTGATATAGACAACTTAATTGGAAGAGCTGCAAAAGTGACCTTCCAAGTGATGGGGATAATTAGGATGCTTCACTTTTGCAGCATGTAAATGAATTAAAGCCAGAGAAGGTACTGGACAGCTGCCTTAGCACTTCAAACACCGAAAGGTGTTTTTGAAATCGGCTGTGAAGGGACATATAGTCCATCTTGGAAATAATTCTCTTATGAGGACAATTCAAGAGCACACAATTAGCTCAAAACTCTGCATCCTGAGACCAGCTTGGCGTGCCTCTTCATTACCTTGGCTGATGAGGCAAGGCTGTATGCGAGCTGTACTGAAAACAGGGGAATAAGGCAGCAAGATTGTCAGGGACTGAGAGGGGAGAAAAGGAAGGGAGGAGTGAAAAAGGAAAATAAAAACCAGTCAGGTACCAATTTTCTCAAACTGTATAAAAGAGAAAAAATCTGAAGTACAGATGTGCTTTTAAGGACAAGTGTCTTCAAAGTGGCAGGTCCAACTTCAGCAACAAGTCACTCGGATTAAAAAAGGGTTCAGGATGTCAAGAAACAGACCATGCTGGTGTGGAAACCATTGCTGTGCAGTACACTATGCTCTCCTTCATTAAGTTCAAATTCCAAACATCATCTAACTTGTGTTTTCAATATAAAAATAGAGTTTATTGTTATTATCTGTAAGTAGTACTTTTATCTCCTTACTATAAGGAAATAAGTCACACACTATATAAAAATACAGTGATGGGGACTCCACTCATACCAGTAAGCTTTTCCCCTCTGTAGAATGCTTCTACTGTACTGTAACAGGACAGGAAGCACAAGTTTAAAAAAAGGCAACTGCAGAAGTACATGTTAATGTGTAGGCACCAGTTTATGAAAATCTCTGCTAGAGTTTCCTTGGCTTGCATTCAAACTTGCACAGCTTTTAAGAAAAAAAGCAAGACAAAGGACTGGAATGTAGTAACATTAGAGAGTTTAAAGCACATTCAGTCAGCAAGCCCGAGACCCACATTAAAGGTTTAAAAAGAAAATAATTCTATTTTTCATTAGTGAGGCATTTTAATAAATGAAGATAGCAGCATCTGGATCATAATCTCTATTGTATTGCTCTCTTTTACTCCATATTATAAAAAAAAAAATAAAAAATTGCCAACTAAACGCTTTATGTCATTTATTTTAAAATTAAAAATTCCCACTTTAGTAACAGATCATCAGGAGAAATTTATAATGAAAAATGGGCTTTAATAATATTCACTACACACAGAATCACATGGGTTTATTGGTAATAAAAGCCTTAATTACAGACTCAATTATTGATAGACATAAATGAAGTACAGCTATACCATTTTTATAAGCTGTGAAAAATATAAACTAGAAAGCAAAGAAACCATTCCTGGGTTTTATTGCTTAATGTCAGTAAGATTATTACTTTTTAAATTTATTTACAAAAAAAAATTCTACACCCTTCATTTAGCTTTTCCATCTCCATCCAATTTCTCCTGTCATCTAGAAACAGAGTCCTTCTCAGGGTGCTTAAATTCATTCATTCTGCCTTTGCAGATGATGGCAGCAATGACTTTCATCGAGCCTTCCAGCTGGCCAGAAGGAAACCACCCAGTTGCTGCTCCCACAGGCACCAGCACTGCTTCAATACCAGCAGCAGCATTTGTCAGTGAGACAACCCCATCTGGCCCAGCCCACAAGGTGATGGCGACAAACAACAGTAAAACCCAAACCCCTCTTCTCATCTCTGCAAAAAGCTGAGCTCATTCTTACGTTCTTCTCCTGCCCACACAGGATTTTGAGAAAGAATTTTCTAAGTCTTTTGTACAGTTCAGGCACCTCTGAGCTGATGTTCCACAAGGAAGCAACAAAACTGGAAGGAAAATTACCTTGTTGACAATGCAACTGAGCAGAACCTCCATAAATCAACTCCTAGTGCAGCACCACGTTTACAGCTAGCATCTTACCACACCAGAGTGCTGTGCTCATTCAAGGGTCTTTCACAGACCCAGCAGCACCCAGCAAACCACTGCCAGAAGACACCTCACCCTGCAAACTCTGCTCACCAGAGCTTGCTAAACCATCTATGTGGTCTGGATCCCTGTCATAATTTGTGCAGAAAGTTGGGGCAACTTGAGAAGACATGCATGACCTTGGAGAAGAGAAAAACAGCACCAAAAAAAAAAAAAATATATATATATAAAATATTGATACCGAAACCTGATGACAATTGAGCCAGTCAGTCTAGAGGAGGTTGCTATTCTTAGCATTGCTGCCAGTTAAATAAAGATTTCTGGGTTAAATAAAGATACCAAGCGTACCTAGAAATGCTTTCAATTTTCAGTGCTGCTGCAATCTGCAGCTGGCAGTTGAGCTTCTCAGCGAGGATCTGAGAAGAAGAAAATGACAAGGAAATTCTACAAACTTTAAACGACTGAAGAGAAATTCAAATAGATGCTATCTATCATTTAAAAATAGAGAAGCAGTCAGAACACTACATCAGTCTGAAAAAAAAAAAAATCACGCTGAGGCAGAAAATACAGTTAATAAGAGCCTGACTAATGCCAATGAAATGCTCTTTGAAAAATAGGAGGCGTGTCATACAGTGCGATTCAGAAACTAACCAGTTGATGAAAGCTAGCCTTGAACAAGAAATAACAAACAGCAGTGATAAATAATTACAAAATTAAGAGAGTAAGAATAATTGTTTTTTATGAAAATTAAAAATTAGCAAAAACTCAAAAGGTAACACTAAGGAGTAGAGTTTACCATGCATAAAAAGAGTTACAAGACCACCTGTTTCACCAAAAATTTTACCTCAAGCAAAACAGCTAATAAACAAAAATTTGAAATTTCCTATTGGTAAATAATGCCTTCCCTTGTGATCTGCTTAGCAGAGCAACTTGATCCAACCATTTCTGATACCTGCAGTTTCAGATATAGGGAACTTCAGAAAAAAAGAAAAAACCTGAGGGTTACATTTCACACAAGATCCTTTTGTGAAATAAACTAGGCAGAAGTTTGTCACAACTCTAGCAGGATATGCCGCCATCCATCAGAAACACAGCCTGCAGAAGCTCTCACTACTGGAGAGAGTAAATAATCAAACATCAATACTAGAAAATTTGAACAATGTTATCTTTGATAAGAAGGTACTTCAAAATAAGAACACAAAAGGTTGCTGCTGTATCAACAGCAAACACTGAGCAAGCAGGACTGAAAGATTGGCAATTTTACGGCACAGTGCATTCACAGCCTGTCACCAGCAACAAATAACTTCTGCACACAAAGAAATTTGGAAGAAAATAGAAATAAAAAAAGAGTTATCCTTTGTTACTCTCCCATTTACCTGGACATTCTGAACAATGATGTGGCCAAACTAAGCATGCAGGGATGCAGACATTCCTTAAACTCACAAAGCTGAAAGTAATGTAAGCTATGCTTACAAGTGAAAAAAAACAAACACCATCATCTTCGTTGTCGGATAAATGTCAATTAAGCTTAGAAATTGAAGGGCTTGATCCTCATCTTTCACAAGCCAGTTTAAAAGACTTCAGGAAAGAGAAACATTTCTCCCTCATCTCTCTAAAATGCAGCATGTAAAAATACACTGAGATAACGTGTAGGCATTTACTGAAAATTATTACAGCTCCTAACCTTTGCTAACAAGCTCCAGGGCTAGGTAACTGATTATAAAAATGAAACTGCATTTACTATTTGCTAACGTCTGATAAGCTGCAGCTATATAATTGATTCTCCCTTTCAGTATGCATCCAGCTGCACTGGTACAAAAGCCTGCATGTGAAACACTGGTATTTTATTCAACTGTTCATCTGTTTCACTGCCTACTTTCCCTCTATGAATGAAGACTCAAGTTGCCATAAAAAAAATGATATGGACTACTTCAAGGTACCTAGTGTTACTGCTGGGTAAATGACACAAGGCAAAACGAGATGCAAGGTTATCAGAAGTTACTACTTTTCTGGAAGGGAATCTAGGACTCAGGAAGAATCTTTAGTCATTGTTCCACAACTCTCCCAAGATCTATGTCACAGATATCTGGCAAATCTCATAATACTGTGTTTCTTCTGGCACCATCAACAGAGAGAGCACCCAAATCTTGAGCAGGACCAAAATGGAACAAGCATGCTCCTTCCACAACTCTGATGACAGACAGATATCCAACTCTCCACCATCTTTCAGAAGACACACTAAATACACTCCAGAAAACCTTTAAGAGAATAAATGGAAGAAATAAAAGCTGCTTTCCTTTCTTATTTCCTTGTTTCAACTTCTGTTCTCATATTTCTTCATGTGATTACAGAAAAATAAAAGCCACAGCTCTTTAACATGTTCCCTCTATTATCACCACCAACAGTGAGACTCCACCCATTTTTATCACCCTCTGTTTTCTGCTTCAACACCTGCAAAAGGACTATAGCCTCCAAGGTATAGTTTGGTAGACAAATTCTGACTAATTAGCTGTAACAGAATAGTCTGCTAATATAACATAGCTCTCATCAGCATGTGTATTCCTGGCAGCATAACAAACAATTCTCCCTCCTTCTTACTATCCCTCGCTTTGCTTTTGACAGCGCAGTCTACTCACATAAGCACATCCATGCTAGCACCTGGGCTGGTATGGAGGCATCAGGGAAACATACATTATATTCCTGAGCAATGTCTGTAAGATAATTAGCCCTGTTTTCTGTTTATATCTTTGCAAAAAATACCCAAAGCTTTTGTTTGATGAACCACGGGGAGACAAGAGCAGCACCGTTTACTCCTTTGAGTAGTCCCCTGTCAGCCTAGAGCACAAGTCTCTCCACATGGTCACTCACACAAACAGGTCAAGGCAAATGACTTTGAATCCTCATCACACATTCACTTCTGATGGACTCTGACTGTCTTCACATTTACAGCTGATGACTTTTCTCCATGCCTTAGTTATTCCTGGACTGGGAAATTCTGCAATCAAACAACTCTGAGGTGTTATTTAAGATGACAGAGAAGCCTGTGATTAAAAGATTCATGTTGTCATGCTTTTATAGGCATGGTTAAAGTAAGACAAAAAAAATAGTTAAGCTCATTCATATCTTCATTCCAATTCTTTCTTTATTCTAAGCACCAGTTCAAGTAGAAAGCATTATGCCTGAAGATCAATATTCCACTGACACAGCTGTCCACTGCAAAGAGATCAGAGCACACAGAGTAGTGTTTATAATGCCCACTTTCTCCCTGTAAACTTTCCATAGGTCTTGCTTCCTATCACAAATTTATGCACTGTGAGCCAAGGTTTTACAAGATTCTACTTATGCCAAGACAACTTTTTAATTATTTAAGTCTCTTGTTGCAAGTCATGGTGATCCTTCCTTCACTTACATTTTACTACCTTCCAGTCTAAAGAAAATGGATGTCCAGGAGATGGAACAATGTAAATGATCATTATTCACAATAATCTAGTAAAATATGCTTCACTGAAACTTAGTATTTAAAAAACACAAGCTGAAATTAAAACTATTCTGGGAGTTTATTTTAAATAGCAATAACAGTAAAGCACTACAATATCTTGTTGAAAAGTGGGACACAAACAACACATGAATGGGACAATAACTGAATTAGTCTACACTGCAAAATAAACAAGTAATCATCACAAGATTTGATAGCCATGCATTTAAACATATCCTAATCCCAAAACTAATAAGAAGGCATAACTATAAAAATAGATCTCTCATGTTAAGTCTCATAAAAGTCACAAAACTGCAAATCTGCTCTAAAGGATTTCCTCACATTTTAATTAACTATCATAAAAATATTGTGATGAGATAATCTCAGTTTATATAGAAGCATTTTCTCAATTTAAAATTGTACTCAAGAAAGCTTAGTAAGCTGCATATTCCCCGCTGAGAGGCACAAAAAAAATTTCCATTCTCATATATTATAGTTTATATATAGGAAAACGCATGTGTGTACAATTTTAAAACGGAGGTTTAAAAAGTCAGCCAAAGAGGTGAACTTGCACCAGACTCAGGAAGACTGAACTAGATCAATCCCCTACCTATTTATTTGCAGGTCATAATAGCCCCACATTCTCTGCAACAAGCAGAAAGATACTACAACTCTCAGACAGTATTCAGCATCTTAGCAGCCTCTATGCCATCGCTTAAGCCTTACTGTATCCCCCTGTGGCCCCTCTGTATGGACCTGCCTCTCTCTAGTCTGAAAATTAGGTCCTTAAGAATCTAAATACTCAAATTCAAAGCTGTGTATTCAAACACATGCCAGATCTCAGCCCAAAACTATTATGTTAGCTTAATTTCTAAATTTTGTGACTAAGCAAAACTGCTGTTGTAGATTTACAGAATCTGCCATCTCTTCAGAATTGGTACAAACACATTGTGAGAACATGGGCTGCTTCCTTCCAGCAATGAGAGCTTCTTGACCATCTTTTGAATGACCAGAGTAAGGTGCATGTCACCCCAGAGAACATCCGATGTCCCAACAGGGCAGAGACAGACTTTTAGGTCACCCAGTGACTATGCTCAGCACATGACGCCCTTTCCCTGACACATTACCTCATACACCAAGTCTCTTACAAGGACTACAAGAAAACATTCAGGGGTTTTTTCCTACCCCAAAAAAGACTGTCATTATGAACAGCTTTTTAGTTTATGTCCTGACCCCCAGAGGGAGAAGGGAGGCTGCCTAGAAAGGGCACACCAGCCCAGTGGTCACCCTCTGAGCACAAGCTACATATGGCCAGGGTAGGAAAGCTTCAGTTTTGAGAAATCCCTGTGGGAAAGCAGAGATGGCTTCCTGAGACAGGAAATAACACTGAACTGTATGGCTGAGAAAAGGGGAACAGAGACAACTACGGTGGCATGGCAGTACATGGTCTTTACCGAGGGGGACAGCCTGCTTAATTATGGCAGACGAAAGGAAAGGGAGGTGGCAGAGTGACTGCCAAACCCAGGGGAGCACCTGGCAATACAGACAGGGGAGGGCAGGCACTGCCTACCTTGGAATTGGGATGTCCCCTGCTCCCTGGTGTCTTTTCTACCTGCTTCTACTCCTCTCCCCTAATATACTCTGATCAGGGATCCTCCTCAACCCCACCATTTTCCTGAATGCTTTCTGTTCTCCCACTCCACCTTGTTTCACTTGGAAGCCAAAATGCGGCTGCCCTTTCTATGCACAGGAGTGACGCCCCTCACCCCCGCAAGGGGAAGAGGCAGCACAGGCTGGCTCTGCACAGCTGTGCAGGTCCCTCAGCTTCCTTCCTCCTGCCACTGCCTGCCTGCTCTCGCTCCCCCAGCCCCTCCCCCGCAAATATCACTTCCCACTGTCTCTTCAGTGGCAGTGGATGTGGCCAGGCAGATCCAGAAGCTGGGCTCCTCTCATGTTCAGCCGACTCACACACACACCAGCCACAGCTCCTCCTGTCCCCCCTGTCCCAGCAGCATCCTTCTGCAGGCCTTCCCAAATGACACTGCATCCTTCCCCGTCCCTGTTGCAAAGATCCCTCTCCATCATTTTGCCACAGTATTTCTGATCACAAGCTGTAGGGATATACCTGGTTTAACATGCTGGATGTAAGGTTTTTGTCCTTCATTCATGTGTGCCACTCTCTGAAGAGATGCTGATCTGTGCCTCTGGCCCAGTCACCAACTTCTGACAGCAAACTTCTCTTTCAGCTACCTCATAAATGTTCCAGTCATAAATATCTGCTTAGAGAACAGTGGGAACAAACTGAACTTTTAAGTATACACATTAATACACCCTGTCAAAGATCCAAAGTGCTGCTCTTGCACTCCTAAATATTCTAGCTTTCCTTAATTGTTTTTACCCCTAACACCTTCACTCTCCAAAGCCTACAGATCATAGAGACATATACTAGTCAATGACACACTTAAGTTTAGTAAACAATATGCTAGCAAAAAATATTTTCTATTTCTCAGCTTCAAATGTTCTCAAATATTTTTTAACATCTTTTGATGTTCAAGTGCTGTTTACAAATCAAAAACGCCTCTATTATGTTATTTTGTTTTCTTTAAATGAGAGATCTACACTTCTTTTCTTAAACCTCAGTTGCCAAAAGAATAAAAATTGGTAGTTAAGTATTTCACTATTCCATTTTTCCCCTTTTCCCTTTCCTGTGATTTTGGAAACTCAAGTTCAGACTACCCCACAAACAAAATGGCAGGAAAGCAGAGCTTTTGCACCCAACTCACTTCACAAAATTTTACACCTCCACTCGCGTGTCATCAGTAGAAGAGATCTCACGTGGTGCTATACAAAGTACAGCACCTAGAAGGCATAGTTAAAGCTGACACAAGAGCTCAGTCCCAGGACTAAATCACATGGAAACTGATGCTCCTCAGCTGCAGCCATAGCTGGTGGTACTGGCTGACACCACCAAGCCGCCTCCAGAGTCATAGAACAGTCTAATCCATTCTTGCAACAGAGGGAAGAAATACTGTCTCACAGGAATTGCTACTCCTGCTGCAAATCCTGGTGCAAGCTGGACTTCCCTGAGTTTTTGGACCTGGACATGTGCTGTTCAGGTTCAGATCACAAGGCATTTTCCCCGCTTCGAGCCTTGCAGGGTAAAGTTTGGCTACCCCTGACACTGGCAGAGCTCTTTAACATACGATCCATCTGGTACGTCTGCAAATACAATTTGCACAAGAGTAAGCATTTTAGACTCACAAACAGCTTGTTGCCAATAGAAATTACCAAGGATGTGCATCCAGTGCAGAAGAAGATCATATAAAATTATGCAGCCTTGCAGTTGCAACTGAAGTATTACTAAGCAGCCAGAGGCCACAAAGCATTCATTATGTTTGAAGTATAGCTCAAGCACATGCCACAAAAACATAAAACTCAATTTTTTCACCGCTAGAGTACCAGAGTTTAGGTTAGACCACTCAAGTCCTTTTAAATTAAATGTATGCTGTGGTACTTCCACCCTGACTTTACAGCCCAGGAGTGCTGACATATCCAAGGGAAAAGTGGCTCTCCCAAGCCCCTGTCAGTCCCAATTCACAACAGTTTCGTTCTGTCTACAAATACCACTGTTTGAAAAGCCTGACATACTGTGGCCACTTACTCCAGAAACCACTGATCCCTTTCCTCTTTCATTAAACAATATTTAAAGTAAAAAGAAAATAAAGACAACCCTGAAGCCACATCCATTCCTCAAGTCTTCCCTGACCAGAGGGAATCTAAGTAACTCTGGAGGTTTTTTTTAATTTTCAGGTTGTTTCTGAGGAAGACAGTGGGGACACTACTGAGCTTAGCATTTTATTAGCAGATGGAAGATTTAGGTCTTAACCTCACACCTGGAATTAATGCAAGCCTCAACGAAACTTCTGGGTTTTTAGTAACTATCCTTCCCTCCTTTCCTAAAGACAGTAACAGTTCAGCTTTAAAGAATGGAAAGAAAAAGCACCAAACCAACAGAAACCCACTGAAAAGCCAACTAAACCCAATCCAAACTTCATGAAAAGTTTTAGCAAAAAACATTTACAATGCAATACTCCCTTTAAACCTTCTATTACTATTTTTAATTAACAGGGTCTGTCAAGTTTTATGTAGTTTCTCACACTGTCACAAAACTTGCAGTCTGTGAGCCACCAATCTCCTTCTATGGTTATGAAGAAAAGTCTGTGGTACAGCATGTCCAAAAAAGTAACAAATATTGACTCTATTGCATGAAGAGAGCCTCCTCACAAGGACTCACAGTCCCCAACACGCTCAGCACTCTGTTCTTTCACACTTACACGAAAAGTTTCTCAGAACAACCCGTACTGTTTACAGATGACGCCTCACAAGAAGACTAGAAACCAGCTGAAACACAGGAAAAAGCAAGCTATGTAAGTGGGTTTTGTGAATTAGAACTCATACCTAAGGCACTCCACCGTACCAAGAGGGCTAAGTTTTTATATATACTTACACAAAACTTCCAAATGTGAAGCTTATATATGGTCTTCAGGAGTAACCATATGTAAAACTAATTCACTTTGAGAAATAATTTAAAAGAACTGCTTCTGCCCAGAAAGGTTAATAAGCTTTCTGACTGAACCATCAAGTTCAGTCTTCAAAGCTACTGCCACATCTAATAAAACTGGACTGAGAATTCCAGTTAGAAACAATTAACCTGTCCCTCCTCCTCTGGATGCAGATATCACCCTCCTAACACCCTGCTTCTTTTTGAATAAAGCTTCTGGCAGCTCACACTCACCCATTCAGCATTCATTAAAAAAAACCACACTGTGTTATTCATTCCTCTATGCCCTGTGCCACTGGTGCAACGGAAACAGAGCCAAAGATCACAAGCACACTGGGTGTGCTGAAGCCCATCCTGCCTTATCACTGCTGTAATTGCAGATGGACATAATGATTAAAAAGTGACGCATAGAGTGCTTTGTGCACCAGTCAGAGCAGAAGAAAAAATGGGATGCTCCTAAAATAAGCAGCCACCTCTCTGCACCAGTTCAGAGAGTAAGCATGTCCCCAGCAAAAGGTAGGAAGTTCTCTTACTAAGAGGGAATACAGACCCTCTTCCTCTTATGTAGTGGAAATAAAACAGCCACCATGGACCCATAGGTCACAACCATTACAGAGAGCTTCTGCTCGCTGGCTCTTGAGCTGCATGGTGTCCAAGAGTAACCCCAAAGCTGCCTGCTCCGAGCTGTGCTGCCGTGGTGGCTGCAGCAGCACACCAAGTCCCCTTTTGTGGGATGATGACAACCAAGAGGCTCTGCAGAGCCTAACACTGCCAGCATGCCCCAACACCCAGCTACATTCCCACTCCCATAACAAGACCTGCAAAAAACCCCAATTCTCATTTCTCCTGCTCCCATACTTTCGCTCTCAGGCAGACATAATGCATCTCTTATGGCCCTCTGATACAGTCCAGAAAGTTCACATTTCTTGTGCCTGCAGACATCGAGAGCTTAAGGTTCTCTTGAGATAGGAAAGAACTTTCTTACAGAGGAGGCATACACTATGTCAAGATGCACAGAAGATGCCAAAAAATTCTGTGAATCCACTAAAAAATGGTTAACCTGCCTCTACATCCATGGTAGCCACACCTTTGCAATATGCCACTTATTTTCCACTATCTCGAAAGTTTTAGACTCCTTCCCCTGCTGCCCCCAGAAGCTGTGCAGAAGTTTTGGATTTAATACTGCAGGGTACTTAAGAAAGTGATAAGCAATGGCAAGAAATGACCTGCAGACACAACTGAGTCTGGATGAAATACCAGAACCTGACCCTTACCAAGCCTGCAGGTGAACTTTCAGAAGCCCCACTCCGACATCAGAGATTCACGAAGACACCTAGGAATTCGCTGCTGTGGGGCACTAGACATTATCTGAGGTTAAACCTTTAGGGTAAAGGACTTAAACTTCAAAGCTAACACAGAACATGTTGCATCATTCAACAGCAGCGTGATGAGCAAGGTCAAAGAGAACTATGAAAAGTCATCCCTCCAAAAGACCTGCTACAGAAGCTGCGTCAAGTGCTGAACTATTAGTGCAAAACATTTTCTGAAAGTTTTAAATACTTAAAAAACCCCAAAATATATGGTGGCAGAACTGCTTTACTAACCATAATTACTAGAACTACTTTAGTAATGCAGAGCTTTATGGTTAATAAATTCTGTGCAGAAACACAATAGTAAGAAACATAATTCACTCATATAAACTGGAAGCTGGTGGAACATTCGTAACACTGACTTCCTTATTGCTTCTGTGTGTAGGTAAGGTTCAAGATTAGCAAAAAGTTCCAGAGAAGTTTTAAAACTGAGGAGTAATATTAAAAACACTCGATAAAAATCTCAGTCATGAATTAAAGTTGAAAAAATTATCCCCTTGCTAACCTTTAAAGCTGTCAAGTGTAAGATGCAAATATTTTCTGGATAAACATCACTAGTTGTCAGTGAACTACTTTGCTAGCAGCGTTAGAAACTTTCAGCTTCCCCAATTTTAGAAAGAGAATCCCATAATGGTTCTGTCACTGTGAGAATTTTAAGATAATATTTACCCTATCATCTTCACCATATGCAAGCACTTGATGTGCTGTATCAAGAATGAAGGAATTGATTCAGCATCCTTCTCTCTTCTAAAGTTACATGACTACACTGAAATTCCCCAAATCCTGCCTAAATATTCCATTTTTTCTCCTTTTTCTATTTTGTGTATGGCTCTGTAGGTAAAGGTTAAGTTCATCTCTGCTCTCCAAACTAGAATAAGCCAACAAATATGATTTTAGCTAGATGAGTCACAGAACTTGCTTTGCTAAACAGATGCTCATTTCTACATTTCCTGAAACAAAATTCCACGCCATAAGGGAAAAATGCATAGGCTAATACTCTAGATATCTAATTAACAGCAAAATAATTTAGAAGCTGCAGTTCAAGAACCACATCTCACAAATAACGTTAAGATCTCATACTTGCATTCAACTGTTCATTTTTAAACCTAGCTCAACCCAGATATTCTCTGTAAGCTACCCAGTTACAGACAAAGGAACATTTACGATTCCATCCTTCAGATAAACTGTATCAACCCTCTAAAACAGGAGTCTTTGCAATTCTTCCTGGACAGCACGATAAACTCACTCAACAGTGAGTTCTTGAAAAATAAGTTGTTCCATTTTCTAAAATAGGCCAAAACAAACAAAACCAAACTCCAAATCCACCAAAAACTCACATAAAAAACCCAAAGCCACCAAACCCTAAAATAAGTCAGTTGTATAAAATACCACACTTAAACCAAGCTGTACACAAGTGACATCTAATTTGTTCTCCAATACTGATGGTTATTTTCTCTAGTTAAAATGAAGGAAAATGGATTTTAAAAAATGCAACTTCTGCAGCAAGTTAAATGATAAAGGACGTTTGTGCAGGATTCATCTGGTTGAAGAATAATGCTGAGTTCATTATTTGAAAGTGACTGGATTTATACATTTTTTTTTTTAGAAGTGGTGGTCTCTAAATAGAACTTCATAATTAGTTTCAAAATCATCTGGTAAGAAATAATATTTTAAAAAGGAAAGGATTCAAGAAAATATAAGTTTGCAGAACAGTTATCTTCTTTCTCTATTGTACCCATTTCTGTATTTAAAGACATGGAATGGGTTAAAAGCGTATCAGCACATGCTTAAGATGACTTCTTTCACAATGACCCTGTTTACAGAATCGCATACATATTCCAGTTTTCATTTAAAAAATCCTAGAACTTACTGAAAAATTAAATTTTGTTAAAGGTCCTACCTAATACATCTTACTGGAAGTGTTCTGGCTTTCTCTCACCACAACAATCAGTGTATTACAATCATTCCCTTACTCTGTACCCTGTTTCATGCCACACCACTCTTCACCCATTCTGTCCCTGGAAAAACCCTCTTTTTATACTAAATCTTTTTGGGCTTCCCCATCAATCCCCTCGCCCTCACTCTCCAGACAAGAAAATGCCACTTAAAAACCTGATTCCATGGGGTATCCACCTAAAACACACACAAAGCCTTGCAGCATAAGAGAAGTAGTTCTAATTGAGCCACCTTTCTGGGTTTGCCCAGTATCTGATTCAGATTTATCCTTCTTTCTTCTTCATGCAACAGGAAGCCTGTGATGAAAGTAAGATGCTTTCAGAAAAAGCCTGGCACTACAGAACACAGTGAAGAAACATTGACTTATAATAAAACTTTCAAGCTCAAGCCAGAGGTCTGGGAAAGAGAGAGATGTGCTGCTTCTAACAGTAAGGTAGTGGAGCTCCCTCTATTGAACGAGCTGCCAATAACTCTTCAAAGTTTACAAGATGCCAACTATGGTCAGAATCAATGTTCTGTTAAAACCCCAAAACCTTCCACTCTGGACAGCCCATCAGGTACACTGTATGCAAGAGAGAGCTGAGGGAAGGGGACAGCCACCACACAATGCTCCTGACACATGCCAAAATGTCGCTGCCTGCCAGGGCTCCAGCCCTGGGGACTTCTATCCTTGGCTGCTATTAGAGAGTTTTCCCCGAGGTCCAAAATTGCTGTGACCAATCCCCATGATTAATGATGCCAGGAGGTACTACAGATGGTGCTGCCACAGCACAAAACACGTTGCATGAATGCAGTTCAAGCATTTGAAGTTTTTCTTCACAACAGGTGTTAACTGTACAGAGTACAACATAACTGAAAACAGAATATATGGATATACAGATTGCTGAAACACTCATTAAATCACCAAATGCACTTTTTGCTTCTTATCAAGGCAACAGTTCAGTATTTCCATTGCTATTGAAAGCACTTCAAATGCTTCTTAACTAAACATTACAGAATTGTTCTAACCCCTGATAACTTCTTAAAAACATACCCTGAAGCTGCAGGCACTCTGTCTGACTCTCTCCACAGTTTTATCACTTTCTCCCTTTTCTTACCTCCCAAAGGAGGCATATTTCTTATCAACAATAAAAATACCCACTCAGTAGCAGTTTTTCCAGTAAGTAAATATTTATTTGTATTTCTGGAGACCTATATGCATGGTAACAAAAGCAATTTGATCTTAAGTTAGGCAGACCTTCCTCAAAAGAGCCACCACTTTGGAACAGCAGATTAACATCCACTGGTGTAAAGCCCAATTGCGATTCAAGCCATCCTGAATAAAACAAATAGAACAAAAAGAAAACAAAACCAGAGAAGAAAAAAGGAAGAAACTTGATCTGATACAAGCAGAATACTGGATTGCCAGAACATCAGGTGTACCATAATCTCCTCTCTAAATTATGAGATTCATATTCAAGCATATTAGAGGCAGAAATGTCTCCTTTAATATTCCTCCTGTTCCCATTAAAGAAAATACACCAAGATAAAGAACATGTAGGTCAATGCCTTGTCTTCTGGGACGATAACACTCAACAATTTCAAATCAAGGGGAGTTGTTAATATTCAGTTTTTCCTGGAAAAATCATGTTTTACTTGAGTCAATTCTAATTATCACCCTACAGCATTTACAGTTCTTTAAGAGTCTCTCATTTGAGCATCAGTGCATGGAAGCATAACTATTTTTCTTGAAGGCAGAGGAACTTGAGAGAAATCGGCATATTGCAACAGGTCCTCAATTTCCTTACAAATGCGGCCTTGCAGTTTATATGCATTTTCTCATACAAAATTACTCTATTACAAGAGGAAAAAGCTACAAACTAGTCAACCCTGAGGAACCTTAAGTAGCACCAGAGAGCCTGAAAACTATGGTTTTTAGACACACTAGTATCTCTCAAAAACCAAAATATAATGTCCAGTCCTGTATCAGAGTGGGCAGAACTAAACAAAACCATACTAAGAAACCATACTATTAGTGATGTGACAAAAGAGTTCCCACCATCAGCATGATAGTATTAAAAACCCCCACAAACTTCCCATGTGTAAAACAGCAGAGGAAAAAGCATTGCACACCGGACCTTGAGCCAGCTTATCTGTGATCATCAGGTTGTGCAGGTCACAAAAGGGTAAACTGAATACTGACCATCTAGTGTTAGGAGATACAATTACAAATTATAGCTCCTACAAAATAAGCACACTCAGTCTCTCAAGTGTTAGGCTCAAAGTATTGATGCTAAATTGGCTCAGTTGGTTAGAGCCAGATCAATCCCTGTACTGGCCATTCACTTAAGAGCTGGACTCAATGACCCTCGTGGGTCCCTTCCAACTCAGAATATTTTGTGATTTCTGTGATTTCCAAGTATATACAGGCAGGTCTGACTCCTCTGTCGTTGATTTCCTAGTCAGTGATCAGCTTTTGTTTCACTCAAGCCATCCAAAACTGCTCTGGAAAAAAAAAAATACTCTCCAGATAGGAACCTAAGAAAAGCCCATGGTGTGTTGTGGTATGACCAGCCAACACAATATAGCTATTGCTGCTATGGCAATGCTTGTTTACATATAGTGCAGAAGGACCTCAAATGAAATCACGCATGACATCATGGAAACCCGCAGTAAGCATACTTTTAGTTTAAGACTACAAACCACACCACAGAAGTAGCATATGTGCAAGAAAATAGAGAAGACTCTTTTATCCAGATCACACAGATCTAATTTGCCTTATGCAAAACACTCAGTGCCATTTCCTTCATTTTACCCTCTGTGTGATCTTGAATAAATATTTAGAGATTCTGTTCCCCAAAACTTTCTGCTGGAAGTATGTCAACAAATAGCCTAACTTCTACTCCAAAGAAAGATTAAACTATTTTATCCTGGGATTACGCATTAACATCGTAGGTTACTTTCAGGAAGAAGAATGGATGGTACTATAAGGAAGAGCATTACTCTTACAAAGGTTGAAAAGTAAAAATAAGGTAACTTGGAAATAAATATGACTTGCGACAGATCTATTTACTTCATGAATATAACATATTTTCTTCCATAAAAATTACTGGACTGACATTTCAGGGATTTACAGACCTGCATGATTTCTATTGTTGCTCTCTGCCTTCTGAGTCCTAGAAACCCAACAGGGGAAAGGAGAGGACAAGAAAAACAGTTTATCTTGGAAGACTCCTCTACCACAAGAAAAAAAAATTAAACATATCAAACACTTCCCAAAGCAATTGATTTAACAATACATAACGCACTAAAGAACAAGTCTGGCTTTGCTACCTGTGTATTGGACCACAGACACACAGCATACCAAAACACATACACATGGTGCAGCCATTTCCTGACTTCAGTTTCAGAAAACCATGTGAACTTCAAATCCAAATACAGAAATCCAGTCTCCCTAGCTCAAAGTCATACCGGATATACCAGCAAAAGAGTCAGGAGCGAGAACACGGCAAATGCCATGTGAATAAGATTACACATTTCAGTCTCACTACCCTTACGCAATATAGCAATACGTAACAAGTCTAGTAATGCAATATAGTATGAGAGACCCTGAGCTGCATTGCTATAGTTCACCAGAAAGCAGAGGGAAGAGGAAGCTTTACAAAGGTCACAATTAGCTGCTGATTAAGGGTTGACTTTCTTTTCACATACAGCCATTTCCTCTAGAAAAGTATGAGATTATATATAATTGGTGTTCTCACTTAATCTGACCTAGAGACCTACAGTCAGTCTCCTAGTACCAAATGTGGACTTTACCCCTCTTTTTTATTTATTTTTTTTTATTAAGGTGGGTATCTTTATTTCTAGGTAGATAACTCTGTGAAGAAACAGGCTCAAATTTTATAAGGATCCTCAGTCCAGCCTGAATATTGCTGAAGATATTTACACCTGGGGCACATAAACTTTTAATATGCTTTTAATACCTTATCTACTGCTTTCTGTATCCAAACCTCAAATGGAACTCCCAAAAGCAAGCACCATGATAGAGTAATACACCCAGAATTTGTTGTACATGACAGCAAACTAGCTAACACCTAAAATATCTGAGACGGCAAGGAGAAAAAAAAAGGGAAAACTACAACAATATCAAGAGTTTTTAATAGGTACTTTTATATTTAAGTATCTTTTATACTCCTCAGAATACAAAGAACTAGAGGCATAAATCTACTATTGGGCTTTCCAGACATTTTCTGTACGGCAGGGAAAGTTTCTAAGCTGAGATGAGGCTGGTTTCTCCCCATTTGTAGTTGCTTCCAGCCTGAGCTTCTCCTTGAGGAGAGAACGAAGGAACGAAACGCAGAAAGAACAAGGTAAATGGTTTTGCTGCCAACCCCTTTAGATGGTCAAGATCTTTTTATATCATTCTTCAACACAACCCTCGAGATAAAATATTTTATGGTTTCACATTTTCTTCAACAGGAAAATGTAGACAGCCACACAATCTGAGAGAGTATTTTGTATTTACTGGAATAAATCTCTCCATGGGGAGAGCAGCCTTGCTCCTTAGAAGCGGAGGTGCTTATCCGTCTGGATACTCCACATGCCTTTAAGATATCATAAAATGAACAATCTTTCCTGAAGACTTTCTCTACATCACAGCAACCAGTATTCTCTGTAAGCTCTGCCACCGGGACTGGTATTTATTATATCCTACAGTGATTCTACACTGTGTTTGCCAAAGCAAAAGCCTAGCAGTACAGTCTGACATATTGCTTATGGTTCTAATATTGCTTTTGATTCTGTTCAGATCTTTTTTACTATTCTAATTGAAATTACAGATTCAACAGCCTTACTTTACTGCAGTAGCGCATTTTCTACTTGGAGCTTGTAAAAACCAAAGATAAATACACATCGTGAAAAAGGTCTGTTCTTATCTTCCATTTCGATGAGAACATGCTGCCCCTAAATGGTTAACTGGAGAGCACGTAATAACCAGGCAGAGGCCAGGAATTAAAACCCACCAACTCCAACACTTCTGCAAACCCTCCGCTGTTGCAAAGGCAGGCACACAGAGGGAAAGCCATTTCTTAAAGCAATACAAAATTTTACCACAGGCTGACGCTCTTTCTACAAGAATAATGAGGCAGTCTCCACACCGAATGCAGAACTCCTCACTTCACAGCTTTTCCCCGAGACTTCACTTTCATGCTCAATATTTACAAAACAAAGCCTACAAACACCTCATGGCCAAAATGTTCCCAGAACAATTAAGGCATTTAGCGCTGTCGGAGCCCTCCTACTTCCCCTACCGCCTCGGGAGCGCTTTAGCGGAGCGGGGACGGCAGAAGTTGCGGGAGCGAACCCGCCCGGACGGAGAAGCCCCGGCCGGCTGTCTGCCTGTCTGTCCCGGCCGGCTGTCCCGCGGTGCGGGCGGCCCCCAGGCTGGGCCACGGGCGGCGCCGGCGGCAGGAGGGGACGAGCGGCCGCACGGCCGAAGTTGGAGGCGGCTCTCCGGCCGCTCCGCCCGGCAGCGAGGCTCGGCTGGGCTCGGCTGGGCTGTCCGTGCCGCCGGCAGCGCCCGCAGGGACCGCACCACCGCCTCCCACGGCAAAGGTGAGACCGTCACCCCCCGCCGCTCCCCAGGCCCCGCACCGCTGGGGCAGCTCCTGCCTTTCCTGCGGGAGGGACGGCACCAGGAGGGACGGCACCCCGGCCGCGCTCCCCGCGGGCAGGAGCGGGGTGCGGTGGGCGCCGCCGCCGCGGAGCGACCCCCGGCGCGGGGACCCCGCGGGGCGCAGCGGGCACGGCCACGGCCCCCCGCGCCCCGGCCTGCCCTCCGACAAGTTCGGCGCGGCCGGGACGGCGCGGCCGCCCCTTCCCACGGTGGGTCGGCGGGTCGGCGGGCGCTCACCTGGCGGCAGGCAGAGCGCAGCGAGCAGCAGGCAGAGCAGGGGCGGCGGCAGCGGGCGGCGGCGGCAGGAGGCGCAGGCGGCGGGGGGCTCCATCATCCCGCCTGCCCGCGGCGGGACCGGCAGGCAGCGGCGGAGCGGGGCGGCTCTGCCTTTCGGCAGCGGAGCGGAGCCCCGACTCGTCCCCCTGCGAGGCCGGGCGGCCGAGCCTCTCCCCCGGCGGCCGCGGGACCTTCCTGGCGGCGGGGCGGCTGCTCTCGCTCTCCCTCTCGCTCTCCCTTCCCTCCGGGCGGGCAGCGAGGAGCGCCTCCGCACCGAGCAGGTGGCGGCTCCCTTCTGGCAGCCGAGCGGCGCTCCAGGACTGAGCGCTGCGGCGGCAGGGGCGGGGCCGGGCGGCGGCGACGGCGGTCCTGTCGGGGCTGGCCCGGCCCCCCCGAGCCCCCGCCCCTGCCGGCCGGCACTCGGAGCGCAGTGGGGGACGGGGAGCCCCGCGGGCAGTCCAGCACCCGCACCCACCCCGAGGGATGCTCTCCGCCCCACCGGGGCCCGGCGGGCGGCGAGGGCCGTCGTGAAAACCGGGGAGCCCCGCCGGAGGGGCTGGGGGCGTTCGGGGCAGGCAGAGCGCTCTGTCACCTACCCTTCCTTTGCCTCTGCTCGGTGCGTGCTCTGCTCTCTGGTGCTGCGCTCAGGGTGCGTGTGGGATGCCAGTGCTTCAAAGCTAAAAACATGTAATAATAATGACAGCGCCCGTTCTTATAGAAATATGATGGATTTTCTCCTAGCCAAAATGAAAAGAACAAAAAAAAAAAACGAAGCAAAGATAGCAATCAGTGTAATCTGATTTAATTGATACAGGAGAGGATTGTGTAAAGGGAAGGGAGCTCACAACGCTTAGTTGCATGAAGAAGTGCGCTGCAGGGTAAAGAAGGGATCCTTCGTCACCCTTCGTCACTTGTGGAAGTCAGCTGCCCTAAAGGTCAAAAAGATTCCTCGTCCAAGTAATGTAATCGCGAAGCAGGCTTTCATGCACAGCACTCTATTCTCCTGTTTCGGTCTGAGTAAGCAGTGTTGTTTCACAGAGGGGGAAATAAGCACCCTGAAGTCACACAAGCAAATTTCTCAGCTAGCAGTACAGTATGATCAACATGTAGCCCACGCTGTCATGTGAAGTAGGACTGATGTCCAAAATCTGAAAATATGAATAATGCACATCGTGTGGTCTCTCCAGAGGGACTTTCTAGTAGTGAAATCTAAAGTGTCAAGTGCTTTCTCTCACTTCACCATGTGATGATTTGAATTCTTGAGCGGAAACTTCCCCGAAAGTCCTGGAAATCAAAGAGAAATTTAACCCATCTGTCTTGCAAATATATTTACTATTCTCAAAACAACTTTCACAATGGCTAACAAGTAAGAATACTTAAACACTGCTGTGATGCAGAGTAGGTTTAGAATAAAGCACCCTGTTCTATTTGTGTATCATGCTTGTTTTCTGTAAGGTGGAGTAAGGATATTTCACTTTTGGAAATTTAAAGCATTGTCTTAACTTCAAAAAGTTCTTCTTCCACATTATTATTATCTTTCTTATTGTGTAAAGCACGCTATGCTATCAGTTTTAAAAATATTTTGCTTTCTGGGCTTACTGCTCGGCAGAGCTCTGTCATCTTTTTTCTCAGATTTCTCTCTATATGGGCATATAACTAAGCAGATTCAAAAAAAAAATATTACTTTTAAGATCAATAGTCTTTTTCTTTTCCTGTTGAAGCCAATTATTATTTCCCATTCAGTGTTTTGGTTTTTTTCTTGAGTATTTAAAAGCAGTATGGTACTCATTAGTAGAGATATTTAATATTTTTATTGCTGTCGAACCTGGAGACCCCCCCTCAAAATCTTGAGAGACTTTCTATAGAATTGCATTGAGATGGTCATCTAACACATTTCAAACTTGTATTCCTACTACATTTTTTTTTAATTTCTAGTACTTTTATTAGTGTGTACTGGTTTTGCAACAGTTTGGGCTCCAGCACAAATTAAGGGCCTAATCCTGCCTTATTCATTCATATGGACAAACCTGTTGAAGCTAGTAGGATTGTGGCTGGGAAAAAAAAAAAGACAGAAAAGGCCAAGTCTGAAAAAGATCTGAGTGCAAATAAAGATAGAAGAGGAAAAGGCTTATAGGCCAGAATTCACTCTGCATTTAGTATATGTATTTAATTTTTTTAAAACATGGTAATAGTGAAATCAATTTGTATAAATACAAACACATAGATTGCTGGTTTAGGGAATTAAATAGTGCCCAAGCACCTTGTTTTAAAGCAGATGATTAACTGCTGCCTCATTTGCATCAAAATAATGAATAGTATGTTTTGTCTCAGTGGGAGTGGGGATTAGGAAGTCTGTGAATATTGCAAATATTTTCCACTGGCATGGTGTAGAGATTAAAAAGGCAAGCTATAGAACTACACATTTCAAGCAGGCAAAACATACAGAGCAATTTTACAATTTATGCTTAAGATAATGCTCAGAAAAATTATTTGAGCACTATTTTGCTCTGGACATCTTAAGTCTATAAGAAATATGAGAAATGTGGGAGATTACATTAAGGACATAATACTTATATAAGAAAGTATGATTTGTTTAGGGTTTCCCTCACTCCTTTGTCATTTATCTTCAAAGCTGTTTCTACCTTTCCCTTGTAAGCAGCTCTTTGAATTTTTAGTAAATAGAAAATATCTCAAGCTCAGATTACTCAGGTATTTTGATAAATACAGGATTTTACTTGTGATTAGAAATTGTTAAGATAATTATTAAAGATGTCTTTATATGCTATCTAATTTCAACTATCCTCAGTTCTGAGCTTTGTAATTAATTCCTTTAATGTCTATTGGATTGATAGACTATAGATTTGGGTTTTTACAAATTATTTTCTTGGGCCATGCTCTTCTGCCCATTGAAGTTAACGGGAGTATCAGTGAGGCACAAACTTGTTTGGAAAGCAGCAAATGCCTGGCTTTAAAGTCCAAAATAAACATTTAATTTGAAGAATTTAAAACACTTATTAGTAAAAAAAAAAAAAAAAAAAAAACAAAAACCAAAACCCCCCCCAAAAAAAACAAAAAAACAAAACAAACAACAAAACAGTAGAAAATAAATGTGTTTGAAACCCACTGATAATAATAGCAATAAAATCTTTGAGAAATACTTAATCCTATCAAACCATAGATTTTCTATTTGTATGACAAAGTGGATTAAAAATGTAATCCATTAATAATGGTTGTGCATAATAACAAAGAGTTTTTGTTAAACTGAAACATCATTTCCCATTTACAACAGGTGCGTATAATACTTACTTTGGAAGCAAATTTCTAGCAAGAGTGGTTGAGAATAGTGTTGAATAGAGCACTGCTCAGTGCTCCTGGTAATTTAATCTGTTGTGAATAGTGAGTGAACGATAGGTAATATTATGTCAATGAATCTGTACATGCTGTTTTGGCTCAGCATTTCAAAGTACAGCCTGCAAAATGGAAGCCTTCTGTTGCTGAAACTGCCCATGAATCATTAGCCAAGTATTAAATGCAGCATCCAGCCTTGAATTTCTGCATATCTGATTACATTGGTTTAGCTGAGCACTGCCAAGTTAAAGGTGTTAATTCAGTAGATACCTACACGGATATAGATTCTTGTAATTTGTATTAATAACACTTGCAACTTTTTCTAACACCAAGGGTTAAGTGTGTATGTAATCCATACTGCCAGTTATAGCTACAGGAATTGTTAGTGAATCATTTGGGACTTGAGTCATGTTTTATGACAATTGGGAAATCTACAAGGTGCTTCCTGCCCCCTTAGGCACCTGAATACCATTAAACACCAGGCTCTGCAAAATCTGAGCCAAAGAACGTTGAAGTCAAGCAGAATCTTTCACTGATTTTGCTTAATTAAGGTAGAAGCTGTGATAGAAGAATACTCATGTCAGGATTTACTTTGCATTGCTCAGCAAAGGCCCATGAAGATAACTGGTAGCAAAGTCTTTCTGAATTAGATCAGCTGTTTATGGTGGAGTGTCTCTAGGCTGTTAAGTATTTCAAACAACATCCAGGATATATAGAAAATGGTCAAAAAACAATTGGACTCAAAATGGACTGTGATCAACTGTAGCAAAGAGGAAAGCCTACTTACTGATGTTTCTGTAGCTACCTACAAATTGGACTTTTTCTGATCTAAGTAAATGAGACCCGCATGTTTGGAATAAACAACAAAACCCTGATGAATTATAGTAAGAAGAATAGGTGGAATCTGCATTTCCAGTATTTCTTCACTGCAAAACTGATCCTTCTCAAAAACATAAGCAAATGCCTTCCAGTGTTGTTATTATAGTCATCAGTGTAGCAATTATGCTTCTGACACAAACTTATTTTGCCATGTCCAGTGCACCTGTTTTTTTTCATAATTTAAATAAAAGACTAGTACTGTTCATTAAAATAACATACTTGTATTATATACAAACTACCCAGAATGCTTTCAGCTGAGATGATATTTTCATAAAATATGAGTGGAACATGGAAAAAAGAAGTAGGAAGAACAGCTGGTGGTTGTTTTTAAAAGTTTGTGATCTATTATAAACAAAAAACAAACATGAAGAAAACAAAAATTTTAGTTTATAAGCAGGTCTTATGCACAAAATATACAAGGGTCACAGTGGCTTGACATGTTTATTGAGAAGTGCATAAAGAGAAAAAGCTATCCAGTTCTTTAGGCTGGACCAGTGTATATCAAATTTGCTGGCGTTCTATTTGCATTTTGTGAAGGCTAAATTGCCTTTTCCTCTGCCTTTTTTTGTAACAGATTTGAGGTAGGTAAAAGTAAGCAGTTTTCAGGTTTCAGATCTCTTTTTTCATTACAAATGCCACTTCTGAGGGCAAAGAATTCTTTTTCTCTAAAACTCCAGTGGGATACACAATGCTAGAGTGTGAAGAGTAGAACTGATAATATGTTGGAGATGTAAAATAGCTGTAATAAAAAGAACGAGATTATTAGAATTGTTAAAATGACTACACTGTTTCCCCTTTTCTCAGCATTCATGAAGGCAAATTCTTTGACTTTTTGTGCTTTCTAGTCCTTGGCAGTCTCTGACTGTAACAGGAAAATGCCATAATACTGTAGGAACTGATGGGCCCCTGTACTAAGGAGAATCCTTGACAAGAAGTTGCATTCTGCCAAAAATATCCTGCAAGCACTTCTGCAAATTCTGGTTTCCAATGCTGGTGTGCTGTGAATGAGCACGAAAGAGAATAGTCAGTGTCATGTGTTTTATTGGGATGTCACTGAGTTTTCTGCCCTACTTGGTGGGTCCAGACGAGTCCTGACACCACTTTCTGTGTACAGGATGGACTTCCCTGTGTCTCAAGCAGTACAGAACACAGTTCTCAGAAGAGCTTAGCCAACTCCTGATTTGTGAAGTTGCTTCTTGGACTAAGGAGTCTTTCCACAAGGCTGTTAACAAAGGAGTGTAGTGTGGTTGGTTTTGGAGCCAGCTTTACTTGGAAGCATCTTCCCTTCTGTTCCGTTGGTGTCACTTGTGGCTGAGACTTGGACTAGCTTGATTCTTACAAGGTCAGCTCTGGCTAAAGCTGGACCAGCTATCAAATCTGGGCCTCTGTTACCCGGTTCTACTCATGTTGCCAGTACAAGTGCAGACAGCATCCTGGCAGAGCAACAGAGGAGAATGGAGGCCCTTTCTGGCCAGCATTCTCCTTTTATCTCTGTTGAAGTGCTGTCAGTCAGGAAGCAATACATAATTGCTCAGGGATTATGTGATGAGCTGGTGTAGGAGCTAGTGTTGAAACAGCATTAGGAGTGCCATCACAGCTTCAGAAATGTGAAATAATGCAAATGGGGGCTCTGGAGGCATCAAGAGGTGGGTCCTTCCTCATGGACTGCCCTTGCTTGGGTATTGGTGGGGATCAATCCTAAGAGGAGCAATGAACACAGCCACAGGTGCCCATCCTGCATCAACAATGAAAGACTATTTAAATATCACTGTATTAAAAATTAATTTTATCTTCCTTTTTACAGAGCCCATATCTGCTTTTGGTAAAAAAAAATTCAAATTCTTACTTGAATTGCTGATTTATCTGTGAGCAATGTAATTTTAAAAATCTGCTTGATCAAATCTAATCAGAATACAGATACTGTGCAATTTTTAATCTGAGGGTCTGATTAAGCCTCAAATCACACTTTGTAAGGTAGGTAGTCAAATAGCTTTCACCTTCGTCCTGCCTTCCATTTGAGGATTTCAGATACTGTGAGAGCATTAAGCGCTTGGCAGCATGTGTCATTGGAGAAGATACTGAACCCTAGAGATATGTTTGAAAAAACAATGCCAATTCAAGGAAAAAATTCAGTTCCTGAGGTTTCATCCCCAACCCCGAAACAAAAAATACTTTCTGTTTATACTTCTGTTGTGAGAGAAAAGTAATAAAAGAAATGTAGAGATAGAAGCAAGGCTGGTAGTCAAGGCAGTGAAACGCACCTGCCTATGCTTGTTAGTGGGCTTATGTTTAATTTTCAAACCTCGACAAAGGCAGAAAAGTGGAGGTAACTCATTCAGAGCATGTTGTGGATTTTCTCTTTTGCATTATGAAAACAGGAGTTAAAAGAAGGATGGAAAGAAAAGAGGTATAGTTAATGGAAAGTTGGGAATGCAAAAAGTGGAAGAGAGTCTGGTTTATAGCTCATGCTGACCAACAGACTATTCCCATATCCATAGGAGGAAGCAAGAAAGCAGTTCTCTAATCCTGTCTCATCTCCACATAATTCTTAGTTATGATAAGGAAGATAATGTCATACACAAGGACTTAATGATAAGTGAAGAAAAAATACGGGAGTAAAAGTCTGAAATAAAAAGCAGGAGACAGGACAAAAGAGGAAAAGTAAGCTTAGAAAAATACATATTTATTTTGGTTGGGTTTTTCAGGGGCTACTTATTGCCACTTGTTCTTAAATGTTTTTGGTTATCTTTCATTATCATTTCACTGAATACACCTGATGTAAGTGGGATTCTTGACAGAATATAATTTTATAGTGAGGAAAAACTAAATGACTTTGGACAAATCCTTGGCTGCATTTTATCCGCCTAAGTGGAGACCAGTTGATTTTAGGTCTGCTTGTGGCTAAAGAAAACCAGTGAAAATTGAAGCTACCTGTAGATCTCTGTGGAAGATAGACAGAACAACAGACAGCTCAGAGCCTTTCATGCCTGCTCAGGACTTACTTGAACCAAAACAAATTTGTTACCTCTTCCGCAGAAGCAATTTCCTTCCCTTTTTGTCTTGGGTGAACAAAGAACCTGGATCAAGCACTGAAGACTGATGAGTTAGTGTTGAGTAGAGCAGATGTATTTGCTGCACCATACTGCAGAGTTCAGCTCCTTCAAAGCAGTGCTTCTCTGACTGATGCAAGAAAATAAGCTTTGTAAAGGAGAAATTAAAATAAAGAGATAGTACCAGGTTCACACTGGTTTTCAGTGCTAGCACACTAGACTCTGCATATGCCAAATATGGGTCGTTTCCTTATGTGACAAGTATTGTCTCGAATCCTACTAATCAGTTTTTCCTTCTGAATGGTAGTAGCAGACCTTCTCATGCTGCTTGACTTTTAACATGAGCAGCTTTCATTCATTAACTTGGAGGAGAGGGTCAGCAGGAAATCAATTATGCTCTTTTTTTTTTTTATCTAGCCGTATGCAGAACCATTAAAATTAATCCACTGTCTGTGTTCCAGCTTTGCAATTTCTTCCTTGCAACCTTCATTGCAGTATGTCTGCCCCAGATTGCGCTGCATCAGCACTTACAGATTTGAAAGAGCAATTCCTAAGTAAACGAAAGGAGTTGCTGCTTCCCAGTCTGCCAGTTACTCAAGATAGGAATAGGCCTGCCTCAGGGTATGAAAAGGCCATGGCTTGGGCATGTGTTCCTTAGAGCCATGTTGGCAGATCCTTGGAAAGGTGTATTTGATCTTCTGTCCTTTAAGACAGTGTCAGTGCCAAGGCTAGATTTGTAAATTGTTTTTTAAATGCTTGAAAATTGAAAGGTTTTTAAGACCAGAGTGTTTGGATTGCAGCACAACTTAGGGGGAGAGTATTGGAATATCTCCCTTATATATGCAGTGCTGGTTCCTCAGAAAGTAAAATTAACCCTTGAGAAGAAGGATATAGTGATGAAAACTGATGAAAACAGGGATTTTTATCAAATCAGTAGAAATGTGCCAACTCACTTGAAGATGTGGAGGGATAGGACATGGATTGTGAGAATTAGCCATGTAGGAATGTTGATTATTGTATCATATATATGTTGCATTAGAACAAAAGGCTCTGAAGTGCTTGGAGTCCCTTTAAATAGCTCCTGCTACAAGTAGTTTACAGATTAAGTAGGCAGGATGAGCAAAGGATGGTTTGAGGGAAAAGAAAAACATTTTTCTTGTTTTACAAATGGGGCAATGAGGCATTGTGAGACTGACATGATTCTCTGGAGAAAGAAATTTTGAAACTTAAATGGCCCTAAAGTCTGTGTTCTTGCATATGTCAAAAATCATAGGAAAGATATTCTGTAAAAATTTGTAGAACAGTTCATCCTTAAAGAAGAATAATATGTTAGGAGCCATCCAGAAAGATTTTTAAAGGTATTACCCATCTACTATAGCAAATACAACTGCATCCACATTAAAATATGATCAATAGTATATCATCCTTGTTCAGCTTAACAGGTTACGTTTTTCCATACGTTACCTTTTTACATTAAAGCAAAAAAAAAAAAAAATTGTAGAAAAAAAGAATCAAACTTGAAGAAAATTTTGATTTGCAGAAATTATAGTGAGAGGTGTATTATCATAAAAATCACCTTGTCATTACTTTCAAGAAACTGTAAAGATGTCATTGCAAAGGAGGTTTATGGCATTGAATGTATTGGCGGAAGATGTAAGCACAGGTTGTTGGATTAGGGACTCATGTTGAGTCACATCTTAGAAAGTAATACCAATTGCTGGTGCATCCATACAAGAGAGACTAACTGGGTAGCTGCCCCATATGTTTGCAGTGGCTAAAATAGACAGTGCAATTATAGAAACAGTGCTGCAAGGGCTTTTTTTTGTAGCGTGCTGAGAGTTTCTGATAAGGATGGATAACTAATATTTTGCCAATCTATTTAGTAGCACTTTGCAACTGAAAGGCTGGAAGACAATTGTTATCAGATATCTCAGGATCATGCTCTGCAAGAGGTGGATTCACAGGCACACTGTAGATTCAAGGTCGGATTCACATTCTGTCAGTATGTGTGTAATGGTTCTTTGGTAGGGATGGCAATCAAAAGCGTTCAAAACTTCCTGGCATTAATGTTCTGAAAAATTGCAGTTAATAACAAGAAAAAGTCTACCTGCTTTGCTAAGGGCAGACTCATCAAGATCTCTTTGCTTGTCTGGCTTGCATTTTATCTAACTTTTTAAGTCTATGTGATTTTTCAGAGGGCAATTTATTCCCTCTGTTCAGGTATCCAGAGTTCTAATTTATTTGCAGACTGTTCACCTGGTTCTCTCATTGCCAAACAATCTCCCACAACTCATTGACAAGATGTTTCTCCTGCATACCATTACCTCTTTTGCTGTTCTCTGTCACTCTCAGTCCATATGTGGTCCTATGTCTTGGTCTGTCCCCCTTACTCTAAGTCATTTGTCTTAGCTCACAGGTAGGTTTCTACCTGTCTGCTTGTCTGCAGCGTAGAAGCCTTCAACCTGCCAGTCAGTTCTTCTCCCCACTTTTTTTTGGTGCGCTGTCCTCTGAAGAAGAGGAAGATCAAGAACCCCTTAACTCTGGTTTTCATTTCCAGCATAAGTCCCCTACTCATGGGATACTGAGCTCAGCAGTGTAGGATTATCCTGTTACTGGGAAATTCACCTATAGCCTTGTACTGGTTTTGGCTGGGATAGTTATTTTTCTTCCTGGTAGTTCCTGTGATGCTGTGTTTTGGGTTTATGACCAAAACATTGCTGACAAACAGGGATGTTTTTGTTACTGGTGAGCAGTACTTGCACAGCACAGAGTCCTTCTGCTTCCCACCCCACCCCACCAGGGAGTGGGCTGGGGAGTACGCAAGAAGTTGGGAGGGGACACAGCTGGGACAGCTGACCCCAACTGACCAAAGGGATGTCCCACATCATATAACATCATGCTCAGTATATAAAGCCAGGGGAAAAAGGAGGAAGTGGGGGATATTCAGAGCGATGGTGTTTTGTCTTCCCAAGTCACTGTTACTCATGATGTATCCCTACTTTCCTGGGGATCACCATACAACTGCCTGCCTATGGGAAGTGGGGAATTAATTCCTTGTTTTGCTTTGCTTACATGAACAGGCTTTGCCTTCCTTATTAAACTGCCTTTTTCTCAACCTACAAGTTTTTTCACTTTTACCCTTCCAATTTTCTCCCCCATCCCACTGGGGTGAGTGAGCAAGCAGCTGTGGGGATCTGCGCTGCCTTTCTGGGGTAACCTACAACAGGTCTTGTTCCTTAGAGAGTTATTTTTGACTCGTTCGAATTTCTACTCTGATTTGGAACGCTAAAGGTGTTATATAGTGTTATATAGTCACTACAAGTAAACAGGCTTATTATGGCTTTATATAGCTTTATTAATAGATAATAACGTACTCAGAATAACGGTCATGCCACATATTCACCAACAAGATTGTGTATTCAATATGTAGTCCAAGATACAAAAATGCATCTGCACAAGGATAAGGATGTTTACAAGTGTAAGGTGTATGGTGAAGATCCATTTCATCCTCAAACTAAAATTTCTCCCACTGTTCTGTAAGGCAGTTGTAATATCTGTTTAAACAAACAAAATGGATGCATTAATCACAGTTCTCTGCATCTTGCTCACATTCAATCACCTGTTCTTCAAGTATAAATCTTTCATCATTATTGCTTTCTCACACTGATAAAAGGTCAAAACAAAAGAAAGGGAAGTTGGAACTGGGAAGAGGATGTAGGCATTTTATAACAGTCTTCTTATGGTTAGATGGGGAAGGAAATTAAAATTGCTTCAATGAAACAAGACAGCAGTGTACAAAGTTTCAGTTTTCTGAGAACGGAGGTGAGGTTTTAGAGAGGCATAAATGCAGCAGTAAGTTACTGAGGTGAATGCTGCTGTTAGGCAGAAAGGTTTCCACTTCCTTTTGAAACACTGCAACTAATTTTTGCATACATTGTGAGCTCATTTTTACAAATCGTATCTCTTTCGAGAATGATGAACCCCTTGAAAAGCAAAATGCTCTAAAAGGCAACCAGAAGGTTTTGAGCCTATAATTGAGCTCATGCTGAATTAGTGTTGCATTGTCAATTGCTGCTTGCTGACATGGGGGATGGTACAGCCATATCATTCCTATATTGTACGAACCAAATTCTGAGGTCTTAAGGGGTTCTTAGAGATGGCATCTATCTCACTCGTAGCTAAGTGCCTCTCAAATTTAAAAGAAAAAAAAGGGAATAATAGTACTTACAGAGAGCATCTATGAAGAGCTCATCATACATGGTTCCAACAGCACTTTAAGAAGTTTCAGTATCATTATTCACATTTTGGAGCTCGGGAAACTGAGGCAGGAGATGAAGTGTTGATTTCCTAAATCAATAGGTTTGTAAAAGATTCAGGAACAGCTACAATGTCCCATAAAGGCTATTAATGTCCTGTAATCTTTATCATCTTGTTTTTTCCTCTGAATGTTACTTGAGAATAGGCTGCCCTTAAGAAAAACTCTTCAAGTGGACCACTTGACTTGTTTGAGAAACCTTAAGAAGTCTGAATTTGAGAATATTTTTAATCCAATGCCTCTTTGGTATTGAATCCTTCATGTCCGTCCCAAAGTATATGTGAAACCTTTGCAGAAGCCATGGATAATCTGGAAAACAGTATTAGGAGGCAGGCAGCATGCTGATTTATCTCCTTTGCATTCAAGTCATATACTGTGGTCTTTGTTATTTCAATAGCTGCCAACCACAAGGACCAGAATGAAGAGCAGGGGGAAGGCTGAGCCAGAGATGACAGAAGGAGAGCTAATACATTGGCACAAGGTCTTTGTAATGGGTGCATTGTCCTCCTGTGACAGCAGATTGCCCTCTCAAGGTATTTGCTCAAGGACATTACTGAAGATAAGTCCTGCTGAAACATGAAGTTTTAGATAGTGTTGGCTAAATGGGATTTTTATCTGCATGCAATGAAATAAATTAGGATTAGATGATTTGAATACTTTTTTTTTATTTTGATAAAAACATCTGTGGGATCTTACATATGCAATCTTTAGGACATGCTATTTATCTGTAGATAAATTGAAGATAGACAAAGCTGTGTAGAAACCATGGGGGACAGAGGAATTTTTCTTGTTCGGGTACTTGTTTGACTATTGCAGTTAATGTAGTAGGCATTATAATTCCTTGCATTTCTGAACTTTTCATTGTGAGGCCCTAAGTTCTGATCAGAAGATGGGCAGTACCATCATCCTTATTGAACCTTCATGGGTGGAAGTGTGTGATGCAGTGCGATTCAAGAGTGTTAAGGCTGTTCATGGATGATAGTCTGTAGGAATTTGGTCTTGATTTTTCAGAAGGATGCTGTCTTTCCCATGCAGAGCAGTTGCTGTTACTGATGACTCCTACTGTTTGAACACATGGAACACAGCAGCAGCAGCTACACATGATTGTATATATATGTATATGAGGGAAAGACTAGATTGGAACTAATTTTGGAAATTCCTTCCCATTCTGATCAGCAATACATTAGCTTCAGAACTAAACTGCTCTTTAACAAGTTGAAAAAATGATTCAGCTCCAGCTGGTAGGAGGCTGAACAATCGTGAGGAACAGTTGCAAAGATATGTTGTCTGCCTATTAACTCAGAGTCTTGTTTTTGGTATTTTTTATTTCTAGGTTTAAAACTACTTTATTTTAGTATAGTAAGTTTGAGGGGAAAAAATCATTGCACATAAGCATAAAATTTTGCCTACTGAGATATCTTTCCATAAGTTCTGTCCAGGGCTAGTTTATTTTTGTTATTCAAATTTATTCCAATGGCATGTTTGAGGGGTCTTAACACTCTTGTGCAGCATATGCAAGCTGATCTTAATAAACAGACTATTGTAGAGTTTAATATGAAATTTTGCTTGTCATTTATTTATATTAAAACTTTCCTGGATTGTCAAAAGACACCAGTATTTTTACATTAATTACTGCTGACCTGAGAAATTATTTATGCACTTACTTAAGTCCTTCCTATTTGTCTTAAGAGTGAGAGAACAATCTTAGCTAATTCAGGGCAATAGCTTTTTGGAAGAATATCTGTATTGCCTTTTAGCCTAAATACAGCTATCATAGGGTGCAAAAGTTCTTCATGAAGTTCTGTATGTGGTGAGTTGAGCTACTCTGACTTTCTATTATTATATTGCGCTCAGTACCCTGACTAGTACCAGCCATTGCTGTTGCAGGCACACATGGCATAACAGAATTGGTTTCCTTTAGCCATGTTCCTGTTGGGGGCAAGATGCTGTTTGTAATAGTCCAGTTGGTATTTACTTACTTTCAAGAGATGTCCTTTTGGCAATGCTGTTGGCAGGTCACAAGCAAGTTCAGTGGAATTTTTTTGTTGCTTAGTTTGCTTTGTTTGCCTCCCGTACTCCCCTAGTAATGCTGCTGGGTTTTAACCAAGTAAATTGCCTCTTAAACAAGATTATAGTTTAATTAAGATACAAAGAATTTGATTCCATATTCATTTTGGTAACATTTCTAGTTTCATTTTCCATCCAATTTTCCTACGCCATCAGCTTCTATTTGGAAAAAAAGATATCCAGAGTACAAGCAAAGCAAAGCAAAGGACTTGGATGAGTGTATGCCCTAGTAACCAACTAAAAACTCCTATTTCCATTGAGACTCACACTTTGTTTGAACTCTCCACTAATGCTAAATCTGTGATTATCAAACTGTACCACAATATTGTGGGAGTGAATAAGGCAACTATTCTTTTGAGATACTGCTTGTGATTACTGGAAAAAATAGGGATATTAGTAACAACGTTGAGAAGATTTATAGCTTGTTTGCTGGTGCATAGGAGAGTAAGTACAGATTACTGAGGGTTCTCAGTTATGAGGGCTATGAATTATAGTTGTTATCCATAATTTATTATTTTCCGTGTGTTTCCAGTCTACATTTAGTAGGAGAGAAAACACAGACAGGTAGAGTAGGGAGGAGTAAGCTTGAGGGAGTAAGTCTTGCTTCATATGATTACCATTTTTGACACGGTCCGCCAGGGTAGAAAGGAACGGTCCACACTCGAAGTGAGGTGAGAACAGAGTGGAACATTTATTAAGGGAGCATGGGACATTTATAAGGTCGGGTATGAAAGCTGCTAGAAAAGGGGCAGAACCGCAACAAATAAGGATGATTAGGGATGGGACAGCACCATACAAGGAGTTAGGGGATGAGGTTGACCTTATATGGTAGTGCCACAATGCACCACTGGTCAGCCAACAAGAAAATTGGAGGGGAAGTGACCAATAGGTAAAAGGTAACCGGGGAAAGTCGGGGGAAACAACCAATAAGAACAATTGTACAAATATAAAGAACTATTATCTATCTAATACAATCATATTCTAACTATTATAACATGGGAACTGATCAGTAGTCTTCTCCAAGCATTATTATGCTGACCACTCCATCCATTCATAGAAGTTCTCTGCTCCGTCGTCCTGGTGTCCTCCTACACATTTTCACCCTGTTTCTGAAAACAAATAAAGAATCCTCTACTTATTTAAATATTTGATTGCTGTCTTGCTTTAAGAATGGGAGACCCATTAAAACAAAAGCTGCAGCAGCCCTCTTGCACAGCTACTGTGCCTTCACCGTGGACCTCCTGTGAAATTTTGGACAACAGGAAAAAGCAATAATGAACCTCAGAAAGATTTCAAGTATAGCTACCAGCATAGGGGGATCAACTGTTTCTATTTTCACAGGTGTTTACATACCTTTTTCATAAGTGATGCTCCTGGAGTCTGGTGCACAGGTCAGAACTAGTACACTTGCATGTGCTTTTCTGAAGTTGAACAAAAAGAAAAACATAGCACTAGTTTGATAGATACTCCTTTGTTTGTTACATAATTGTGAATTTTTCTGAATAATTATATCTCCACTAATACAGATTTATGTGTTTATAGACAGAAAAAATTGTACAGTGGTTTTTAAAAGAGGAGAAAGAAAATGTTTATAATTTCTTTTAAACTAAATTCAGGTGAACTCAGTGATCAGAATACACTGTTTAATGGTCTGCCCTTTAGACGTTATATTAGCAGCACATCAGCTTCACTTTGGTACTTCTTTCATTCCCCAAAATTTTAAACAAGTAGTACTTTAATAATTTAAAGAAAATATTTCCTGTGGATCTTCTTTTTTCAGTGTCTCCAAATTATCTTCTCAACTCCTGCTCTTGTAATACATGGTACAAGTTCTGCAGAAAATTAGTAATGTCATTCACATATAGGCTGTTGGCTGGCTGATTTTATAGGTAATCAAGAAGTAATTAGGTAACAGAATTGTTAAGTTAAAGTCTGCCTAGGCAGTTGAACCTCCACATTTTTTAAATTATCATTAATGTTCATGAAATGAGGAAGTAACATTTTATAACCTGGAAATAATTTGCGCTTATTTACTAGTTATTAATTCTTATATTTATAGCACAAAAGTAACAGGAAGAGACCTGTTTGAACTTTCTAGAACTCTTGACACATATCTGAGAATGGAATAAATCCCCACCAAAAGCAGCATTCTTGTAAAATGAGAGGAAATCATTGGGTAGATAAAAAAAATAAACCAAAAGGCTTATTTTTTATTTGAAAAAGATTCCTAATGCTGCTATAACAACTGTTCTAATAATCTGACCCTTGTGTCAAGTCCTGATGCACAAAGGAAAGGGGCGGCTTTCAGCAGTACTGAGGAACTCATTGAAAAAGAACCTTACAGCCATTGCTAATGTAATGGCAAAGGACAGAGTTCATCTCCTGAACTCCAGAAACTTAAAAGTCAGACAAACAGAAGAACTGAGGTTCAGTTCTCCAGCTCTTGGCTGGATTAAAACCCTTCCAGAGCAACTCACCTCCTGTATTTTTTAGCACAGTGGATTCACAGAAGTGTTGACATTGTGCCTTTATTTAGTTTTGAAATTTTGAAATGAAATTTCTCACCACCACCGTAGTGAGATTCACTTGGCAGACTTGTTGTCACATTAAAAAAGAAAATAGCTAGTTTTATTATTGAAATGTATTCCTGAGCATCACATACACACCCTTTCTGCCTGTATTTGTTGACTTCCTATTTTTTTTTCACTTGCACTGTCTTTGTTTAGCTACTAGTCTGAAAATATTTATGCATGTGCTCATTGTAGGTTTGAAAGTATTCCAGATGTGGCTGCTCAAATGCTTACAGTAAATTGCTGTGTTTGCTGAACCTTTAAGGGCTCCAGTTGTGATGACAGCAACGTGTTTTCTTACAGTGTCATGGTTCAATGTTTGCAACTATCTAGATAGCTGGCTTTCACCAAATCTAATGGAAACTAGGTACCTTAAATACTTCTGAAAATCTGCACTCTTGGGTATTTGGGGTAGAAATGTTCTTTCCTCTATTTAACAGTGGAACAGAATGCCAACTTATGGTTGTGTTTTAACAGTAGTTATAATACTATATGCCCTCACTGCTGCTATTTTCATTTGTGTATAAAACCTTCCTTCTTTTACTGTATTACTCAGGGATTGTTCCATCTGAAGAGGAGAGGGCCTCAGAAAACACAATAGCAGCTTTTTATGGAGAGGAGGTGATCAAGAAGTTGGAGCCAGATTCCTAACAGTCAAGCATGGTGGGAGGGTAAGAGATAGTGGACAGAAGACTAAACAAGAGAGATTCAAACTGGGTACAAGAAAGATCTTTTTCCCCAAGAGGACAGTAAGCAGCAGAACAGATTATCTGACAAGGCAGGACTGTCTCTGTCCTTGAAAGATTTCAAGACCTGGCTGGACAAAGCTGTAAGCAACCTGATCTGCCCTCAATAGAGATTCTGCATTTCACTTGCTGAGATCTCTTAAAGCTGAATCTTTGTATGATCCTATGAGTGTGCCATTTTGATCACAGAAGTTTTAAAATAATGCTACTGGAGCAGCTAAAAATGACTATTGCACTCAGATCGAAAACAAATTAGTCTAATCAGGCAGTTCTGTATGGACTACAGAACCAAACTCTTCCTTGATACTGGAAGTATGTTTCTTTATAACTTTTGAATTATTGTAGTGATGCCACATATAATGACATGCAGGTGCTTGAATATATTTACTGGAAAGACAAGTTGATCTTGTTTTCGCTGTCTAGCTGTTGAGATAAAGAGGTTGGCAATGCCTTCATAAACCATACGAGAGGAAAGCTTAGTATTGCTAGGGTTTAGCTGTTAATAAATTCTTCAGTTTCTGACAACCAGCACACTTTTTTTGAAAAGCAGAGCTTAGTTAATATCATTTTCAAATGAGACTTCCAACACCTAAGATGTATTGTACTACAACATTTTTTACCACGTAGGGTTTTCTTTAAATCACCTATCATGGCAAAAGACAGATGTACCTTTATTCCATAGTCTAAAGCACCGTGCGTTTATATAATACCTTGCAAAAAATCTGCTTCTCTCTTTCAATTCAAAAAGTCCCATCAAAATGTGCTTGTCTTTGCTTTAGATAAAAATAAAGGGGGGGGGGGGAGGGAGAAGTTACAGCTTTTAGATTCTTTTTTTAAAGATTCAGATTTCAAAAGCTGCAGAGAGTAATTATTATAAAGGCTATAGTCCCAATTGTTTTGAGTTGATGTTGTAGCCATACTGTAGCAGATACTCAGCAGATGCAGACTGAAGCACACAACTTGAAACATATGGGAAGATAAAATCTGAAAGCTATGCTAGCTAGCTATATAAAGATTTTGTGAGGGAAAAGAACCTTAAATCAACACAGACTTTTAGGGAAGGACAGCAAAAATGTTATAGGATAGAAATGATGATACCTCTCTATCACTTCTGCATCTGTAGCTGAAATCTCTAGAAAGAGAAGTTACTGTGTTTTATTCTAACTGAAAGAAGTTAACAATTTTTTGAGACTTCCAAATAACACTTATAACCTCAAAGCTCAATTATTGCACATTCTATTATTCCAAAGTCTTTCTCACTGTAGCAATATTCCAAAGAAGATGGAAGGAAATTTCAGATAGTACCAACAAGAAAATAGATTTTAACTCAAATAGGTCTTATTAGCATGTAAATCACTGAGAACATTTTTGCCTTTTGGAAATCATTCAGGTGTTTTCCACTTGTAAATAATGTGGCACCTGCCTTTTTCCCTGATGGACAAGTTTAGTTTTAATTTCTGTGGTAGAATACATTACTGAAGTGTAATTGTCATTCATTTTATTTTAAGCATTCCAGTGTAGAAACAATTATATGCCTCTTCGAAGGCTTATAAAAATATATATTTTGTAAAGAACATATATTTTAACATTGAAGCTTATCATGCCTTAAAACTGAGGCCATTCCTTTCATTTGTATATATATAGCTCCACCACACATGGACATTAAATATATGCAGACTGTAAGAATTTGTTTTCTGTACTTATCTGCCCGCTATGTTGGTTTCTCATTGTCAACTACTTACTGTGACCTGCTAACCATCATTATTACTCTGATTTTCTATCTTTCCCCCTTCTACCACCCATCTGCTGTTAAAAATTTCCCTGAGATGCCTGGTCATATTGAAGCAGGTCCGACAAGCAGCAGCAGGCATTACAGGGTTACCTAAACATATGGATGACACTTTACTGTAAACTATTACTTTATGTTTTCTTCCATATATTTTGATGAATGTATTCCTTGTTTCAGTAAGATATTTACATATATAAAATGCTGATAAAACTGATGTGCCTGAATAGAGTACAATATTTTTTCTGTTTCAATATTGTTTCTCTATCACAGTGCTGCTTCTAGAACTGTGTGGGAGTCTAGGGTGTTGTTTGAAGCGACATCTTCCTTTTGTATCTGAGTAAATATCTTACGTTTCTGGTTGATGTTAATGGCACATGAGTGGGAAAGATCTTATAATGCAATGTACAGTTGCTATCTGTATGCATTAAGTGCCTGAATGCATCTTCTCTTTACTACAACAAATCTTACAGAAAAAATTTATTTCTCTATCCATTGACCTGCTATCTGTTGCCCTTTTCAGGAGCTCACCCTTAGCAGGTAGCAGGGTATGGCTGTGTATATATCTAACACACACGTTCACATCTTCAGAGATAAGACATAGCATGCATCATGACCAGCAGATATTTCATATTGGCAAAGAAGGATTTTATGTCAGATTGGAAGCTGCTAGATGCTATGAATGACAACAATATCTCCAGCTATCCCTTCAAAACAGGAAAAAAAGAAAAGAAAAGAAAAGAAAAGAAAA
>JAWWEW010000001.1:18312784-18329985 GCA_035583185.1 Anabacerthia variegaticeps | reverse complement strand
TGTTACATCTCGGGACCCGAGGGCCACGTGAGAGGGGCATAAGGGGTGGAGAGGATCCCCTTCAGCTGCCGCACTTCTACATAATAATTCAATCCTTTTCAGAAGAATTTCAGGGATTTTATTCAAAATCAAATTATCTAGGTGGATTTTTTAACGGGGAGGAAGGGATTGAAGTGTGAGTTTGACTCTCCGCAGGGTTGTAGGCAGAACTCAGACATTTGTAATCAAGATATTATGCTGAAGTATCGCAGAAAGTATTAAACTATTTTGGAGAGACCTTTATTAAAATGTGCAGTGGCTTTTAAACTCTCCTTAGATATTTGACTGCATTTCAGTGTATCAATTTACTTGGAGTTTTTAATAAAATGCTGGGAATGTAATTTTACTATTTTCTCATGTTTAGGATTTTTTAATTAAAGATTTCTTCAAATTGCTTCTTTGACATTGTTAACACAGCTCTTGTTCTGTGAATAATGTAAATATAGAAAAGGTAGTATTATTATATTGATTGCTTGCATTTTGTTGCAAGTAAATGCAAAAGTTTTATTTCAATCCTTAGTGCTTAGCAAGAACTTCTAGTTAAGTCTGATACACACATAGAGTAAATTTTGGGGTGTCTGCTATATTAAAATACAGCATGTAGCCTTTGAATTCTTTTGGAAATAAGAATGTGAATTTTTTGGGGCATTTTGGCTAAGACTTCAGGATCTGATAATTGTTTGTAACTATTGCCTATTTTGTAGTAAGAAATTAAATATAGCAGCTTACACTTAGGAATTTAGAAATGCTTCATGAATTCACACTGTTTGCTGGAAATTATTATTATCTCTTTTTTAGCAGAGGGACTGCAAGTAGCAGAACAGAATGTTGTGGTAGATGCTGCTTCCACATACTTTCTTCATAGGTGCTCTCACCCCTAAATATTCCTTCTCTCCCAGCAGTTTTCAGTTCAGAACACAAAAGTGTTTGGCACACAGAAGTCGATGGCTAAGACCATGCCCACTTGTGAAGGCAGCAGGAGGCCACTTGAGTGGCTGATTTCATTGCTATTGCAGTTGGTGTGACCAAAACTGAGACACTGAGGGGGCCAGAGCGCAGGCTCTGTGCCCTAGGTGTTGGTGGTGGAGCGGCCTGCTGCTTGTGCCTGAGAGCTCGTGGGGCTCAGCCTGTAAATTGCAGCCATCTCTGTCTGCACTCTGCTTCCCCTCTCAGATTTGTGGGCTGAACAGAGGTCAGGTGTTCTTAAACTGATAAAGGAGCTCTTGAGAGAGAAATTACTTGACCATCTGTATGATGAATGGCTGAAGAGAAATCAAGCAAAGCTGAGCTTCAGCTTGGCATCCAGTAAAAACACCAATGTACATTTTGTGCCAGACATCTGTGTTTGTTCCAGAGAAAGCCCTAGGAAGGAGGCTCTGGCCTTTCTCCACCTGGAAGTTATGAAAAAGGCATGAGAGCTCAGTTTGCTTTTTCCCTTAGTGTGTACCGTGTTATCTCCTAGGAAGCTCTTAAAAATGGAGCATTGTGTTTCCACTCAGGCCCAGAGCTTTACTGATGACCAGGTGCACTGTGTGGTTTCCAAACTACTCCTTAACTGTGCCCTGGTCAGTATTGCCTCCTGGCTGGACTTAAAGAGGGGATGCCCTCATGGCAGCACACTTCAGAACATTTACATATGCCATTACAGTGTTTTCAAGGAATGTGTAAGGCTCTCAGTATATGCAGTTAGAAGTCCTCAGTGAATTCTACAATTCCTTTAAAAATCTAGAGTTTTTTTGATGTGACACATCGTGTCCCATGTTCATTGGAATATGGATAGATATTTGCTTCCAATCCCTTTGTCCTTTGTTGTTTACTTAAAGATGAATTCTGGGTTGGTTGCTATGTTTGTTTGCTTGCTGGTTTTACATTTAAAAATCCAGATCTTACCTATTCTGAAAGACTTTTTGATTGAATGAGAACAAAGTAAAGTTCACATCACAGTTCATAGGATGTTCACTTAAAAGCATACTTTAGTTTGTTTTTGCCAGCCTCTTATAAAGAAGTAGAAGAAAATTTGCCTTTGATAAAGCATTCCTTTCTTCAATTATCTCTTGTAAGAATTCCCAGTTCACATCTCTTTATCATCCAAATGATTCTTCTCCTAGAAAGGTTTAAAGCTCAGTTTTTGTCTTTGTTAAATCTCATTTTATTTCCCATTGATATGAATGGAACCTTGAGACCTGTCTCATGTTTTGGCAGCCTAAGGTGTTATAATGCCTCAGGACAAATCATGAAAATACTGTAAAAAATTATTTATTTAACCATTTTTAGGGCATCTATAACAGTTTGCTTAATCTTGAACACACAGAACCTAAAGTAAAGATGTGCTTATATTAATCTGGTTGCTAGAAAAGCAGGAAGATTATAATCAAATGATAACTGCCCTCACAATAAAAAAGGACCAGCCTGGTACATGAAAAAAATTGTGGGTCAGAGGCAGGAGGAAACAAAGGAGATGGCATTCCTAGGTTTTGGTAGTTTGGTTTTTGTTGTTGTTGGGTTTTGTTGTTGTTGGTTTGTTCGTGAGGTTGTAATTGTTTGGTTTTTAATATGGCACTTCTAAGTTTCTGCTTAGCTCTGCAGAAAATAATAAATTTGAAAAGTGAGGATTCCCTAGCTGGGCTCTTGCAGCCCCCCAGAGGAGTTCCAAATCTGATTCTGGCTAAAGAAAAGACAGCTTGGCAATAGAAAGAGAGCTGTAGCTGAATGGGCCTTATTTTCCAATTCTAATGTATCCAATGTAAAACTACCAGGCTATTTCCCCAAACATTGTTAATAAAGTGAAATGTGGAATTTTTCAAAAATCATTACATCAGCCCAGATCCTGCTGAGTATATGTGTATGGTTGTCACATAAGAAATCGATAGCCATACTGCAGTCATGGGACTGCACAATGTATGAACACATGCATTTGTTTTCTGAAATTAACTGTTAAAAGTAGAGATGAAGAGTGAGATGAAACATGCCAGTGAAGAGCAGGACTGCGCTAGAGTTTCATAAAATTGTAACATGTTTCGATGGACGCTTCAGGTGTTAATTTGGAGGAAGTTAGATGTGCAAGTTCAAATGAGCTGATAATAATATTAAAGAAAACTCATGTGCTGCACTCATCGTGGAATTATACATCTGCCACAGGAAAGCTGCCACAGTGAGTCTTTGGTATGAAAGTTGTAAGTTTGATGGAGAGCTCTGAAGGCCAGGTAAGGTCCAGGATGGCCACAACCATGCTCATTGGTATTTGTTGGCTTCTCTCAACTGTCTCCGTGGCATTGACATAAACACGGCCTTGTCAAGCCATAAACATAGCTCTGTAGCAATATAGTTTAGTTCACTTATTTTAGCTCTGAGAATGGTTGGACACTGATAGCTGTAACAGTCTAGCTGCTGGCAGTCTTTTCACATTTTCCAGTAATTTGAATACCTTGTCTATTGAAAGGCATTTTTTGTTTGATATAGTTTTAAGTCAGGTTAAAAGTTACTAGTGAGCTAACTTAAAAAAAGAGAAGCAATTTTAAAAAGCCCTGAACAAACCACTTCCTAAAATTCCAGGTATGAATTGCACACTTTCAGAATGTGTAGGCTAAATTCTTCTAATCTTCTCAACCTGTACTTGAGGTACATACATGGGCATTCAGTCAGAATAAGACATTGCATGCCTACCTACAATTCTAGCATTGGTGCAATAGGCATGCATGTCCCCATGTGAAACAGTGTCCGAGATTTCTACTCAGTTGCCTAAGAGTGTAACAGTCCTCTACCATATTCACTACCAAATACAAAGCAGTGCAAGACAGGTGAATGCAGTTTCAGCTACATTTGAAGCAGAATGCTGCTATTTTGAGTGTAAAAGTGTTTTATTTGAATGAAAGCTGATATCTCTTAGAAAAAAATAAGATTTTATTTTAAATATCTATTATTAGAAATAATAATGTCAGAAATATTACTTTTGCCTGTGTAGGGGCAAGTCTATATTATTTTAGTAATAAGTTTAAGTTTTGTCAGAAAGCATATTTGTGTAATGGTTATTTGGGGGTTACATGACAGTAGTTATTTCATTATTCATATTCAATATTAACAATTTATTAAAAAGTAATAAAAGTACTTGGCTTCATCCATTGCAGACTGAAAGTTAGATCTGTGAAATGTTATCCTTCAAACCTATTAAAGGTGCAGAGTTAGAAGAATGTAAAAAAGAGGAAGATAGGATGATACTTCTGAGAATCTAATGATGATAAAAGAAGACTATTCATTAGAGAGTATTTCATTTTATCTTCCTTCTGATTCATTAAAAGTACCTTACTGGTCTTTATACTATACTGGGAGGCTAGAGGAATTCTCTTGGGGCTGCCTTCCATCTCAACCTTGCCAGCTACCAGCTTGGTGATGTGTCACACCTTTATACTGGTGTTGAGGTCAGGCTTTGGCTGGTTTGATTGTTTGGACTTTGAGCTCTTCAGAGGAGAATCTTCTGCTGGCTTGCAACAAGTGCATCTGAATTATGTGTTTGGTACTGGCAGCTCTTGTTTCTTGAATATTTCTATGATGCAATTAAAAATGGTCACACTATTAAGCATAAAAATTAGATATTCAGAAAAAACCAAATCCCAGCAACACCATCCCATCTTCAGCTGTTGTTTTCCTGCTCTCTAGTACAATCTGTAATTGCCATCTCAACTTAACAGCAATGGCATCCTTCTGAAGTCTGCAGTCCTGTCTACTTCAGGTTACTAAGCTGGATTTTCTTGGACTCTGAGCATGTGGAGCAGGGGCAGAGGAGGAGAGGTGAGCTCTTTAGAAATTGCATCCTGTATTCTGCACTCTGTCTTGTAGAATTAGTAAAGGCAAGGTTTGCTAGACTGAGCAAAGACATAAATCTGCTAGTCAGACCTGCTGTTTGGAGTGTCCTCTTTGCTCTCTTACTACTCATTTTAAATTAAAAGATGATCAAAAGAGAGGTGATAATCTCTATAAAGGCCAGATTAAATATGCATGCATGTGTGTGAGTTGGAGAGCCATTGGTCTTTCCATGATATGGTTAGAACAAAAATGTTAACTCCATTTTTTTTTAATGTAGATAATAGTGCCTAACTTTTCTGTAGTAATTTGGAGGTGGGAAAGGGTGGCATTTTCTTTCCTTCACACAGGAAGTTTTTAGGTTTACCTGAATTTTGCAGCTGGTGACCACAGCATGCAGAAGGAAAGTGATACACCTTAAAGGTTACAATAGAATGGGGAAAATATAGCAAAAATCACCTGTGTCCCAGCCCATTGCACTGCCCTTTAGACCAGAAAAGATACATGACTTGAGGGTCAGTCTTCTGTCAAAACCACTGTGCACTGCTTTGGAAAAAATGAGTTATTTGTCATGCTGAAGATCTCCAAAGCTGGCTCTTTGAAACAAAGGCTAAAAATCTGCCATATTATAAAGTCATTTTTATGGCAAGTAGCTTCTAAAATTTTAGGCGTTGCTTTTCTTGTTTTTATTTTATGAGATTGTGTAACAATGAGGAATTCACAAACTGAAATAAATTGATATTTATTCCTGGAAGTAATAATACAATTGCCCCACAGGAGCATAAAGCAGGGCAAAGAGAAGCCAGGAAGGCTCACAGTGCTCAGTATCAGAACCTGGTTGTACTCGTGCCCTGGATCTTGCCATGACGTATGGTACATCTGCTCCTCAGTAGGAAAATGGAGGATAAACACTTCTGTCATTTCTGAACGTACTGTGGGTAGGAAAATTAGACATGTTTTATTTCCATCTCTATTAAGCTATATTGACAAACCAGACTATTGGCCACATTTGGAGAATATTAGTAATTAACTAGGTAGCCTAATTATCAGAACCACTTTGTCCTCCTGGAAGAAAACAATTAGAAATCCATTTCCACATATTAGTTAAAATAAAAATACTTCACAAAGACAGATTTTATTGGCGGGGCCCATGGTTTGCAAATGAATCATAGGATACAAGGAATTGTTGTTTGAAGTTGCATTTGGTGGCTTTTAATAAGATCCCACTGTTTATGAATCAGATGGAGCATAATCTGTTTATTTACTTTTTCCTGTGCAAAGCATCACTTTAATGCCAGTCTGCTGAGACTGGCAAAGACAAGCAGAGACACAGTTGCATCATTAGAGCAAAGGTGCAAAAAAGGGTTGTTTGGCTCTTTCAGATCTCCAGCTCTTCAATCCCTTTTTTTTGCCAGCAGGCAATACTTAATAAATACTCTGAAAATCAATTCAGTTGATTTAAATAATACTGGAAGCATAAACTTGTGTATGATCAGGGGAGAGAGCTGCTTGTCTGAGCGCAGGATAGGCTACAGGACTCCTAAAAGTCTGATTTCCAAGCTAACTGTAGGTCTCAGCACCTCGCATTAGACTTGCCTACATGAATGGGCATAGAGAGATCAGAGCCTGTGCACAGAGAGTGATCCTGTGCATTGTCGGGATGAAAACCAGCTCTGCAGAAATGTCCTGCCTGGGTGTATTAGTCTGAAGGGCAGAAGGTGGCCCCTCTGGCTAAAGCAGAGCTTCAACCTTAATTGCAGGGGTGGTCCATGGTTGTTGTAGGTGGGGTGTGGGGCTCTTCTGTAAGTCTCTGTTCAGGTACTGGATAAGACCTTTACTACTATGGAGCAGAGATTATTCCTGTCTCTCCTGTGGAGGAGTAGCTGATGGGGCTCTGTACCTCCTAGAGTTCTAGCTGCCATTCAGTGCTCCTGTAGTGATGGGCTGAATCACACTGGAAATATTTCTCAAGGGCTCGGAAAAGAAATTGCTCTCTGTGTTACTTTGTGTCCTTTAAACTGTTTCTTTTCACTTTTAAAGATGAAAATGCAGCTTGGTGCTGCTCTTGAGGGCATGATTAATCAGGTCTGACTGAATACTCATCAATTTAGTAGATTTATGTGTATTTATTGTCATTGTAACATTTCATATGCAGTTACATCCATTACATGGAGTCTGTGCAAACCTAGGCAGATGCAGATCCAAGGCTTGTCAGGTGTATTTTTTCTTTGCTGAGTCAGGGACAGATTTTACACAGCCAAGCCGCAGAGTCTGGGTTGTTATTATAAATTCAGATATATTTCATATTGATAGTGTTTGGAATAATAGGTGAGGGCATAAACTGAGTTAAGAATCTCTTTCTGCTCGGCAGAAAGACTACATAGTAAGAAGAGTTCTACTGTCTAAAGAGGCATCTGGAGGGGAAGGTTTGTTTGGGAAAATGCACAAAGTAACAAAGTGGTGTGTGAAAGATACCACAGCAGATTGGATGCAGATCTTGGTGTGCACCCCTAACTCCTGCTTTCTGGGACTGTTCCCTTGTTTCTCTCCAACTCTTCCTGCCAATATAGAGTTATTATCCGTAAATGGTTACACAAATGTCACAGTGGACTGCAAAAACCAGATCTTCAGCTCATTAGAAAAATCAGTGCTTTTTCATTATGTCAATAGGGCTATGCTGACTTACCATACATGAGGACTTGTCACCATATTTATGTTAAAGTTTTCTAGTATTTTTAAGATTCAGAACTCTAAAGACTTTCAAAATTTCTTTCCTAATTTAGGCATTAATTGTATAAGTAGACTGAGAGGTGTATGGCCTGAATTTTGATGAGTGATTCCACTGTAAGCAGTGGTTGCCTGAATCGTTCATAGCTCAAATCACTCACATCACTGCCTACAGATGAATGTGAGTGCTTACCTTCAGGCCACGTAGTTTGAGAAATTTGTCTCAAGTACTGCTGTTGACTGCTGGAAATTTCAGTGTTGACAAACATTCAGTTCAGCCATCTCTCCTAGTCTTCTTTGTCATGGTGCACAGCTCCTACATTAATTTGACCTTCTGTAAACAAATAAGCTTTGCAAAATTTAGTTTCATTTTTCCATGGGTTCAGAATAGGAATGGATTAGGTTTTGTATTTGGGTCTTTATCCTATGGAACTGTTGCTAACTTAAATGGTACAGGAAAAGTCACCTATAAAAGTAAATTGGCAAAAAAGCCCTCGGTGGATTAAACATAATGTTATCATGTTGGTTCTCCTTCTCAAGATGGCTTACTTCTAAAATCGGGATGTTTCTGAGGGTGGTTACTTTCACCTCAGTTGCCAACATCCCTTAATTTTCAACAGCCCTTTGAAATGACCCCACAAGGTTATATAATAACTTTTTACAAGGAGATCTGGAGACTAGAGAAACACATCAGGCTGGTATTTCACTTACATCTAGATGTACTGTGTGACATTAACACTGCAGACACATCTGCTATTCCTAAGGGGCTGAAGAAACTTCACTCTCAGGCAGATGCAATATGTGGGGTTGACAGAGCAGACAAAGAATCACTGCAACTTACTATAGGAGGTAAGAGATGGATGCTGGGGAATTGAGTGGGGCTTAGTGTGATACTGCGTGATGTGCAAAGTAACCTAAAGCATGTGGCTGTGTTTAGTGACTTAGAATTAGGGCATAGATGGTGATGCACTAAATAAATATTCTGAATATAGAGGAATGACTTTTTATGGCTTAACTTCTGTCACCCTCACAATAGCTTGAAGTCTGGTTCACAGTGACTGTACCTCTATAAATACTTCCATAATTCCTCTGAGCTTGATCTCATCTATGAGACCAAAAGAGTCATTAAAAATTTAAATGGTTCCTAAAGAGTCATAGTTTTACCTAGAAGTTCTGAAACACTAAATCCACAGAATCTGTAATATTATTTGGGGTTTCCACTTGTTTCATTTTTGGACTCCTAAACTGTTGGTACATGCAGCTGCAGATGTGGAAAGGTTTCGAGCTCTGTAAACAGGTTTGGACACCCATAATTTATAATCATATAACTAATTAGTGTAACCTGCATTATTTTTTAAATAAAGAACTTGCTTCTCCTTTTTGAAAACTTTAGGGTTTTCTGTTCAGTTTGAAATGTAATCCATCTGAGGTAGAGACTAATCTTTTTGTCCTCTACATGTGTCATGGTTTCAGGTCCATTTAATAACCAATAGAATAGGAATATTTACTCCCTTGTTCTCCTCTTTCTTGGTCTAATTTTGTGCCATTTGATTGCAATTTGATTTGACCATTTACTTACCTTATGTTGACTATTATCTTCCTACTGTGTTCTGTCTTCATTTTTATTTTGCTTCAAAGCTGCCTAACATTGAATTAAAAGAAGACTAGTTAAGAAAGGCAAGGTTACAGGGAAATGAGCTGTTCATTCCAGTGGTTTTTGCGGGCACCAGTTTGGCATTTTTGTTTCTACAAACCATTTCTCACTAACCTGAATGCTGGAGTGTCTGTAGGTATAGGCAAAAATAGTTGCATGAGACAGCAGATTGCTCTGTGCAGTCATGTAGTTACGACCTTCTGATAGCTTTGCCTGTGCCAGAGCACTGTAAAATCAGGCCAGCTGCAGCTTTACATGAAGCCGAAGAGGGGTGGTTGATAGGCTGGGGGTAGCACCTGTTGGAGGTGAGCGCAAGGCTTCTCCTCCCTGTTCCCTGGATACCAAAAAGAGCACGTCTGCAGAGCTGTAGCACTGGGTTTCTGACCCAGTTATGTCTTCATCTCTTTTCTCTTCAGCATCTTGGGAATTGTGGCTTTGTCTTGACCCAGACACTCAGTTCTTTGATTCAGCTTTGCTTACATGGCATAGGAGCCCCAAGTTTGAGGAGAAAACTTTCCAAAGCTCCTTAGAAACTCAAGAGTACAAAAGTCACTGCTATTTTTCAGTGTAATGAGACCCTAAATCCTTCAGTTTTTTGAAATCTCCTCTCTAATATGTAAGTTCGGTCAAACCACAGTAATACAGCCTTGTGGCTTTGACAGTTTGCTTTTAAAGTTCACACACCCCTGAAAATTTTCTTGCAGGATCAGTCCAAAACATGACTGCAGGTTGGACCATGGTCTCTGCAATTTAGGGAAATTATTCAATGAATAAAACTAGGTGTGCACCAATAAAGGGATGTTGATCTGCATTTGTTGCATTTGCGGGGGTATGTTCAATACTGTGTAATGACATATTAGCTATGAGGTAGTAAAAAAATATGGGTTGCTTTTCAGTTATGCAAAATATAACAATTTTGGTAGAAAAAGAAAGAAAGCAAGGAATTGAGGTTGGTTTTAAGATCAGCTGTCTGAAGGCAACAGGGTAACAATTTCCTAAATGTTGTTGATTTGGTTTACTGAAAATATGTTAAAGAGATTAACTTCACATTTCATGTAAATTATAGTAAGAACTTGTAAATTAATTTATTGGTAGCTAGGTAAAGTTTCATTACACTATGAAAAGAGAGGGTGGCATCTTTCTCAGTACTGCTCCTTTGTGGGCAACTTTTAGAAAGAGATTCAGAACATCGTTAAATCATACACTCTAGAGACTGAATTGGTTCTGTGTCCATTTATAATCCAATTAAGAGGAAATAAATAAACAAACACACAAACAAATCCCAGGACTCATCTAAATTGTCAACACAAACAAAAAAAGTGCATTAAAATTTAACTTCCATGAAGTTTTCTTTAATGAGGGGGGTGCACTAAAGTAAATGTCACAAAATTGCTTCTTTTGGGAAATGGTAGATATTAGCATTCTTAGGATTAGAGATTTTTTTTTCCTGAAACACCTGATAGTCCCCAATATCTTTCCAATCAACTCCCTCTTATTGTTCTCCTGTATTTTTTGCAGAAGACAAACAAGAAAGTGAAAAGCATTACAGCATTTCATCATATGAAGGGGGATTTAAAGCCGCTTTGAAGAAATTGCACCTCATTATCTGGAAACACAGCTACCCAGACTGAAAACAGTCCAAGATGATAGAATACAGCAACTTGTCTATTTCGAAACACAGGCAACTCTATTTCCCTAGTGCTCTGTTCTCCATTGGTTCCCCTCTGAATGCAGATTGAACTTAAAGATTTCTACCTTGTGTTCAAAAGCTGACAGAAGGTTTGCCTTTTTTTTTTTGCTTTTTTCCCCTTAGCTGTAATATGGACCCACCCTATTAGATAGCTTGCAAAGTCATATGTGGACAGTCCCTACCCTGGCACCACTGAGGAAACAAAAAAAGAGGACTAGATTGAGTGCTAACTTTTGGGCAGGTTCACAAAACAAAACGGGAATGGAGCCAAATCTGTGACATTCACACTGGTTTCATAGCAGCCAAATCACAGTGGCTGCCAAAACTACCCAAGGAAGCACATCTTTCTCTAAAAACATAATCTTTTTTAAGAATTTCTAGCATAATATTGAAGTTTTTAATTGCAGGACTTCTATGTCTGTTGCAAAACTTACTTTAGCAAGCAATTAGAATATCGGCCTGGGGAGATCTGTCAGACATGCTTGTTCCCTTGATTTAGCTTTCCAAGAACAGATCTTTCCAAATTTTAAGTCTAAGAAGGAGAAGAAAGAAGAAGAAGAAAAGATACAGGGGAATTAATTATTTCCTTAAAAGGCATCCACCATCTGGACAGCACAGGGTTAAAGGTAATAAGCACTACTAGATTAATAAAAAGGAATATGGGGGACAAAATTTTGTTAAGTATTATTCATTGTTCCTAAAATATGTCATTTGGTCATCTTGAAACTCTTTTACATCCCATTTTCTTCAGTTTGAAACTTTAACCTGAAAAGCTTCCTGTTTGCATCTTGGTTTTGTATTTGTATTTGCTGTGTGCATCTATATCTGCATCTGCATGCCCATGTAGGCTGGTGGCTCACAGGTCTACTTTTGCAAACAGGTTCCCATCTAAATGGGTACCTATGCAAACTTGTTTTGCAATTGTGCTTCTGGAAGACCTAGTAGATTAACTTCTTAGTTGCTATAAATTTGGACAGCAAAGCTTTACTGAACAGGCACTGACAATGCTCTGGACAGTATACAAGACCCAAATCCTGTGATTGCAGCCTTCACCATTGGCATAGGGGCTGCATCTATCTCAGTGAGTGTAGAAAAACATAAATATTTGATTCTGTAAACTACACTAGGCAAGTAAAAGCTTACTGTAATTATGAATGTAGTGCAGTATCTGCATAACTAGGTAGAGGTACTTTTAAAGGGAAGTACATTTAAATGTGTCTTTCTTTGAAGCTTCAGTCTATCTTTTTCTATTAAGCAGCTATCTATGTTGCCTAGGTGTGTTGATGAACTAGTACTTCAAAAGAACTGTGATTATAATCCAAATTGTTATTAATAAAACCCACATTTGACTGAGACAAAGCTTGGATCATATGAATATGTAACTGTATTGTAACAGATCTGCCAAGAGGTTTGCAGGATTGTAGACAAAAGATGAAGTAATTAATTAAGGAATTACATCCACAAGGTGAAAAGTCCCTGAAGATAAGTATGTTGAGAGCTATTTTTGGGAAAGGGTCTAGGGTTTCTGCACCTGAATAATTTTATGCAAATATTCAATGTCAATGCTTGTGTGTGTGCTTTCCTGTATTTTGCCTTCTGCACAAGTGCTCTCACTTCTGGAGTGTCAAAATTTTTGTAGCCTCATACACATCAACAGTAGACCAGCAGTCAATGTGCCTAAAGGTTACAGGAGAGGACCTTCCAGGTGATGAAGATTAGGCGAATGTTTGCTGAGGGAGAGAAGGATTCAAGGTAGGATAAAGGTGTAGAACACAGAGCTCCTGCCTGTTGCTGAGGAAGGTCATCTCTCTCCTGAGCTCTACTAAAGGACCCCACTAAATTTACTAGAGCAGTACATAAAAAATCTAACCCAAGCTCACAGTGTGGCTGTGACTGTGGCTTTCCCAACTTGTGAAATAACCAGATGTCATATTTTCATGTCAATTTGGCACAGATTGCTCCAGTTCTGGGTCATGCTTATTGTTCTTCAGTTCTACCAGTGAGAAAGAGAGATTCAAAAGCATTTTTTTAGTACACAAGTATGCTCTTTTCTAGACATTATTTTGAAATCTTCTATTTGTACTTTTCACATGATTAAATCCTTGGTTTAAGATACCTGAAATATGCTGTCATCTACGTACACACACAGACAGATTGTAATCTCGTGTAAGACATGTAAGACAAATGTTCTCATTATTGTTTCTAACTATCTATTTTTAATATCTTTCATTGTGCCAGTAGGAAAGAGCCGGATTTGTACTAGCAGTTGTGTGCTTGGTGTATTTATTTAGTAAACATTTCTTATTTGTTTATTTATTTTGATTTTTAGAAGAAAAATATATTTCTTTTAGTTTAATGACCTTATTATATTTAACATGTGTCTTTCCACTGTTTCTTAATAGTAGATAATACCTTTCATCCACCATGTTAGAATAATTCGACAAACTCCTCTATTTTAAGTGACATTAATAGTGATCTATAATTTGTTTTAGATAATGAGCAGGTTGAGAGTATCATTTTATGAGGATTTTATGCCATTTGTAAAGCAAGCAAGTAAACAAACAAATAAATAAAAGTAACAAAAGATAAACAGAAACAATTTCCTGTTTTCCTTTCTCTAATTTCTGGCAAGCTGAAATATTTTATGCTTTTGTGTGTATTTCAGTGAAGGTTTTTTCTTGTTTAGGAAATAGGTTTCTCCTGATCTTGAAGGGGAAGAATTAAGACAACAGGGACAGTGTACCTTGCTTAAATGAAAGAACAAACAGTAGTGACCAAGCATTGCAATACTAGAAAGCAGAAAAAATACTTTGCAGCACCACTTGTATCCAACATGTTTGGAGCACTGCAGCTCTTGAAAGCTGTTTCATATTTTAAAATATGCAGCACACCCAGGTCTGAGCTAGGAAGCACTGCTGGGTAATGCGTCACGAACCACCAAGGAAACACCTCCATGGTGTGTCCTCAGTGATCCGGTATCTGTGACCAAACCCAAGTAAATGGTTCTATTAACAGAAAATTACTATTGATTATAATCTATATTTTCACACATTTTTAATGTAATTTCCTGCCATCATCCAGACATATTTCTTTTACCCTAAATGGTGAAACCCCAGTCTTGGGCTTATGGCCAGGAGTGGGCTGTGAACATGATATCTGCCTGTATCCCAGCCTTCCAAATTCCCTGCTGACCTTTGCTCCAATTGTGTCTAATTCCTTCACTAAGTTCTGGCATTTTTTCCTGTTGTTAAGGATGAAACAATCCACTCTTAAGTCTCATCTAGGGAGCAAAAGTTGAATATTCAAGTCAACTGCCACACTCAGAAATTTTGAAAGGTGTTTTACAAGCAAAATATATAGATACAAAAATACCCAGGCAGGTCTTTTTCAACAATCCAAGTAGCCAGCACTGTAAAACGAGGACATGAATTTCTGCGGTCAGCCGGACATGTTTTGTTCACCAGAGCATCCTATCTAAGCCTGTATCACTCCATACACAAAAGTGAGCTGTGCTGGCTCCTAACACTAATTGTAAATGGAGCTATTACAGAGACAGGGAAGTCATTGTGATGGATCTTTGTCTAAGTCATTACGGAGCCTGTAAAACATGCTGTGTTTATGATAGTAAGTATTATATGGCTCTAAGAGCTGTATATCATGCCTGTTGCTCTGGAGAGGCACCTGCTGACTGTTCACATGCCAGCTTGTAAAAAAGGTATGAAGACAACTTAGCTACAAAATCTTCCTTTTGTGTTTGGTGAAACAAATTTGAACTTTGATCTGTGACCCTAGAAGGAGTAGTTAAAGAGCCTGTCCTTTTATGAATGTGAAAGAAAAATAAAACCTATGCCCAATGCATAATTGGTTCGAGGACAGAAGTTTTTAGGCCCATATTCTTAAAAAGGTCATGCTGTATTTAGATATAATCCACCTTTTGGTGCTTTGAGCTCCCAATCAAACCCTACAGAAGAGAAATACTCCATCATATGCATATGAGAAGAGGTGATGCAGAAAGGCAAAGATATGCATTCCCTGGCATATCACCATCCATAGTCGTTCCAAGCACACTGTACAATGTGCTTTCCTTTTGGCTCTGAGGGAAATCAGTGTGCAGGCCACAGCACAACTGCTCTGTACCTCCCATCCTGTGCCTTTCATTGTGTGACACAAAGAAAAGGTTGCTTTATCTTTGATCTCTGCAGGTATGCCACTGGTCTTTCCCCTGTTCTTGCTCACCTTGGCTTCTGGGGTCATGGAAGAATTCAGACCCAAGAAAGCCAACACTTTCTGTGCAGCAGAAGTCTTTTAGGAAATGTAGTAAGTGTCCTTGTTCCTGTATTTCATGCAGAGGTGCTTGAGGACACATATAAATATCTGCAAGGAGTGTTTATGGGATGCATAAAGCTCTGTCCCTGGCTTTCATGCTCACTCATCCTTAACCCCTCTAGAATTAAGAGATATACATAATAAATGATTCATTATGAACGATTATCTCTGCAGATTTTTTTTAATCTTATCAAAGCACAGACTGTGTCAATCATGTGCAAAGTCTCAAATGGAATTACTTCTAATAATCAACCACTCTTCAGTTTGTATGTCATTTTTACTGTGTCATTTTAAAAGGAGATCTGATTCTCTGTGCCTCTTTTGCAAATTGAAAGAAAGAAATAATGTATTTTTAAATCCATATTCAGGACTCAGAGCCATCAACTGAACAGCCTCTGGAGCCTTAGGTTTTCCAATAAACTTTCATCAACAGAAAATCAATCACTTCAGGGAAAGATATATGTATCCCAGTGGCTGCATGCAAACAGAAGAGTGGTAACACTTGTTAAATTAGATGCCTTATCAAGTGGCACAGTAAGAATGGTGCTAATCTACATAACCCATTGCAACAATAACCTCTGACACAGCAAAGTGCACAGTCAACTTTAATAAATAATATTTCTGAATGTACAACATATTATGAGATCACCTTTGAGAAAAAGTAAGTAAAAAAAAAAAGTCAGACTTTTGAGGCTAAATATGGAAAACACATCCAAGAATTATCAAGATCCATAGAAACTATATATATCTGTAGGGCCTCTACTATTAAAAACTTGATAAAAAGTAGGCAAAAAGGATTTTCTAAAACAACATGAGGGAGTAAGTTGCAGCCTGAATCTGTGCAGCTTCCATTAAAGGTAATGGGTGTTACAGTGTGTATTTCTTGCATTGAAGATTTGCCCTTCATAGTCTCATTTAATCTCACCAAAAGAAATTTCAAACTCCAGACAGAAACGTTCTAAATATTGTGCTGTATAAGAACAACAAATTAAGCCATGGACTTAATTTTGTTCCTTTGCTCAATGTGTAAGGGTAATGTGAAGCACAGCCCTCCAGATGCTATTTTCCAGGCTGTAAGCTGCCCATCATTTCTTGCCCTGCCACTGTGGGATAACATAGCACCCTGGCCCTGGAAGTTCTCTTGGACCTTTATCTAAAGGCAAGAAGGGGAGGAGAGGTGTGCCTGACCTGGGTGGCTGGTGCTGTGTATTGCACTTGGACAGCTGCAGTGCAAGGTCAGTCCCTCTCTCGGCAGAACAGGGGCTGGTGGCTCTGGAACCTGGAGAAAGGCCCCGATGAGAATTTGTATGGGAGTAGCACTGTAAGGTGTGAAAGCACCCTGGTCTCTCCATAGGATGCTGAGGAGGTCTGGGATACAGTGAGTCCCAGCTGGATACTTTTTCCATTCAGGCTAGGCACTTCTATATCTTGCTTTTCTTTAAACAAGAAGTGTAGAAAAAAGATACACTTAGAAGCTAAAGCAAGAGTTTCCAGTCCCTTCTGGTGATTAAACTGGAGTTTTCTTTCTGCACTGTGCAGTTGTGTTGAACAGGAGACATTCAAAGCCAGTGCTGCAGAGATAGGTTCTATTGAAGAAGAAATTGTATGGAGGGACAGCTCCCTGCAGTCCCTGCAGAATGGAAATATTTTTCTTCTGTAAAATTCAGATACCTTTATGACTTAATATATTTTTCTGCTCAACCTATAGCCTTATATCATGACTGAAAAGACTGCTACTGATTTGGCAGAAGTTTGAACCAGACGCGTTGAAGACTTTATTCCTATGTAAAACTGTATTTATTCCATGTATGTTCATAGTGCGCTGTTTACAACCAGGTCCCACATATACCAAGATCTTTATTCACTAGACCATGCAATGGGCATGTGGTGGTTTGACCCTGGCTAAATGTCTGGTGTCCAGCAAAACTGCTTCAGAGTCTTTCTCTCCCCCCCCCCCCCGTTTTCTCC
>JAWWEW010000001.1:18295401-18312684 GCA_035583185.1 Anabacerthia variegaticeps | reverse complement strand
CCCCCCCCCCCCCCCCGTTTTCTCCTTCCAGAGGGAAGAAAAAAAAAACAAAACCAGCTAGGAATTTACTACAAGAGATAACAACCAAAATAGGAGCTTTGATTAATACCATGGGCAAAGCAGAACTTAGAATAATAGTTAAATTTATTGCTAACAAACTAAGGACTAGAAATAAGAAATAAAAACAAGTTAGAAACAGCTTTCCACCACCCCCACCCCTTGGTCTGTCCATGCTCCCCTCCTTCCCCCAGTGGTGCTGGGGACCGGGAATGGAAAGTTTACAGTCAGTAGTTGTTGGGTCAGCCATTCGCAGATTTAAGTCCAAGACCTAAGCAGCAGTTCATCCAAATGTGCTGTCTCAGGGGGCTTCCCTGTGGGCTGCAAAGGGGGCAGCTTGCTTCACCACAGTCATCACCATGGCCACAAGGGAATCATAACCCTGAGAACCCCTGCGTTCTGGGGGGTCTCCCCCATGAGAGAGATCCTCTGCTCTCTTGTGGGTCATTCCATGGGGTGCAGTCTCTTACGAAAAGCTAGCTATACCTGCTTAGCGTGGGCTTTCTCTTTGTGTTCACTCTCCCTGTAATAAAATCACATTTGAAACATTTTTGTTCATATTGTCAAAAAATAAAATACAAAATCAAAATGAGCATGTGAAAGGTCACCAAATCTGAAAAATTTTAGTTTAAAACATATTTCCTTGGAAATTTATGAACACATGAAAACAAGTTGTTAGAATGATTATACATTTGGACTATAAATTTTTAGTATAGTAATGATGTTCTAGCTAGAATTATATCTAATTTTTCAGAAGTTCATTTAAGCCTTGGCACTTTAAATAATTAAACCACAAAATGAAGAAACTGAGGTGGGTGTGATTTTGACCTATATTTAAAAAGAAAAATAATTTCTTTTATGAGCATGTCAGCTAGCAATCAGCTAAGCACAGCTCATTTGGTTCTCCATGCAGACTCAGTTCATACTTGCAATGAGAGCAACATGGAACTCTCTCTTTTTAACAGATGTGGTCTGGAGCCAAGATACTGAACAATGCAGGTGCAACTGGAATATCCAATAACGATTTGGCCCCATATCTGCAAATTGACAGAACCTAATATTGGCAAGAGGAAAGGAAAGGTCCCACCTGCATTTTCTATGTGACAAATGCAGCTCAGTCTGTTGACTCACGGTAGCAAGTGTAGCCTCATTACAAACTCTGCCATCTTCCTTGTTAAGAGTCTTCATGCTCTGCTTGCAGGGGAGGGTGCAATGCACAGGCTGTTGCCATTTTCCTTTCTAATAAATGCCTTCAATTCTATTCCAGCAAAGACAAATTGCAAGGGGATGGGAGGTAAAAGATTGGAGCAAGGCTTCAGATCCCAAAGTCTTGCTTGTGGATATGTGTTCTGAAGTCCTGGAATGACCAACTTCCATTTCTAGACATTTAGAACCATTTTCAGGGATCATAGCCTGGAAATTTTAGGAATAAGTGTTTCAAGGTGGCCTTTCAGGATTCCTTTGAAAGGACAGTGCATAACTAACAGCAGGGAGTGGACAATGAGTGGTGCATGAAGCATTAATGAAATGAAATTATATTAAAAAGACACTGTCTTGATAACTGTTGTTCGTGAAAGGTTAGACTGTGTAGGGAAGCCTCTAATTTGTGGATCATGTAGAAGTGATTCACAAGGGTGAGACAGGTCCTTACAAGTCCTTCTTGAAGAGTGGTACTGTCATATCATAGAGAAGAGGCATCCCATGGCCTTGTCACTTTTCCACATTTTCCAGAAGCGCTGGCAGGGTATGGAGGAAGACTCATTTCAAAGAAGGGAATATACTTCCCGAAGCCTGGTGAGCTCCACATCATTCTCCATAGAGACCATTGCCTCAGACTTATATGTTAACTTGCTGTGTTCTGGTTATGTTATTATTATTATTAATCCTGGAACTCTGGTCTCATCTCTGGTAGGTGATTATATTTTGACATGTGAATTGCCTATTCAGTTCTAGTTTTCTGTGCGATAAGGTTGTTGAACATTTCCCAAATTTCATGCCGGAGGTATCTGAACGATAGTGGCAGATTAAATAATCCCTGCAAACCACTTTGTTATAAAGGTGTCTAAAGCATATTTGGATCTTTTGGGATAAAAAGGAATTGTAAACTGCAGTTACAATTGTCATCCAGCACTTAGGTGTTATTGTAACAGAATAAAGAAAAAAAGAAAAGCTATTTAATGCCTACTAACATGATTATGTGATATGTTGATTTTTGGTGACTAAGACAGCTTCTTTTTCACGTGTGAAGGTACAGAAATAGTATCTGACTTAAAATTTAGAAGATTTCATTGTCATCCTCTAGAGTTCTAGCTTGTATTTCTGTCTTAGTTCGAGGGGAGAACTAAGATATCTGTATTGGCCAAGAAAAGAAACAATAATCCCTCTCCTTAAATTTAGAAAACAGAACTTTAATTAGGGGAAGTATAAATATGAATATATGAAAGGATAACAGTTCTTAACCACAATACACAGATATACACATATACCTATATATATCTATAACCAGAAAGAGCCAAACAGCAATAATTTGTAATAAACTCCTTTCAACTTCAACAGCAAAACAAACAGTTAAAAGTCTTTAGGCTGTGGCCCAAAGGGAGAAGATGCAATTATATCTACAGACAGCGGGTGGCGCTGTTGCACCTCAGCTGCTGGAGGTTCACTCTCCCGGGGGTGCAGTTATATTTACGGATAGTAGGTGGCGATGTCGTGCCCGGCCGGCCGGCCTCCATCTCTCGGGAACGAAGGGGCTGCTCCCGTGGGGGGGGTGGTGTCAGTGACAAAGGAGAGGAAAAGACCGCAGTAACTCAGCCTCTGCAGTGTAGAAATGCAGATGAATCCCTTCCTTACAGAGGCCTTTGCCGTGGCTGTGGATGATTGGCGGAGAAAGCCCAGAGAGCAGATGACACAGTTCTGATCTCCCAGCGATGTAGGATCTGGAGTCTGTGTCTGTTCTCTCCCCTCCGTGCTGGTCTGGCCCCGTCTTGACCTGCGCAGCAAAGCCCAGGCACCTCACCCCCTTCCCCCCAGGCTCCGAGAGAATGTTCAAACAAAAGGCTTAGTTAGGCTTTTAACATACATATTCATGGCATCCTTTGTTCAGAACCTGTTTTTCCAGGGCCAAGGCATTAGCTTCAAGCCTTTTGGAAGGAATTCTGAGTTTAAAAACTATAACAATTTCTTATTTATATTTATCATTACTAAGGACCCAGAAGCAAAGCAAGTGAGAAAGTAATATCCCACAAGATATTCTGGAGTTTCAAAGTGTGCTTTTTTTCTCAATTACAATTAAAAACTCAGAGTAGAGATGTTGATCTGTTTTATTCTGTTACTCTGCACAAATGTATTTTAATAATGCTGAAGCAGAATATTATATTAAATCAAAAGTCTTAAGAATATTATGCAAATAATATGAAATCTTATAAATTTATAGTAAAAACAAAATGAAATTAAATGCGTCCAACTTTTCAAAACACAAGTTTTCAATATGACCGAATCAAAGAAAAAGATCAAATGAGTTTCAATGTTATACTTTTCTCTCAATTTTGGGATGAAAATTGTCAGTGTCTTCTTTTAATTAATTTTTTCTGAATGTGAAACATCTTTTGACCATTCTTAAAAAAATAGGTACATCAGAGTAAGTCTTTGCACAGTTCCTTCACTCTAAATAACTGTGAATGACTCTGCCTGCAAAACATTACTATTGGCAAGTTTTAATTGCTGTAGAGGTTGCATCTCTCCATGAAGTTCCTGCAGGCTATGTGCCAGTATCAGAAGCCCTGCTTGGTTTAGATGCGGCTCTAAAGAGATGCAGCAACCAAGCTCTTTTCTCATCCTTAGGTCTTTTCTTCATACAAAGTTACTGCTATGTAAAGCTAGAGATTGCAATGAAGTGATGTACACAACTTTACACCAAGGAAATAAAAACGAAATGTTTGTGTGGCCTTGTCTGGTCATCTGTTTTGGAAACATGAGTACCACACTGAGTGCTATTAGTAGAATGAGAATGCAGCATAATGAGTACGAGTGTAGATATATTTTCTGGTCAGTAAATCCAGCCTTAAGCTAGGTACTCCAAACTACTGCCTTGTGTAAACATTTTTATGAGCAATGAGATTGTAGCTTACTTAGAAATGTGCTTTCTAAGCTGTTTGGCACTCAAAGTTATTTTGAAAGCTTAATGTCTTTGAAGATAGGTTGAAGTGCTTCATTCATATTTGTGGCATTAATAAACTCTCACAGAGAGTGATTGTGGAATGGCATGTGTGTAAACCCATATTAACTTCCCAGCTTGTGCATCCTACTCTTAAAACCTAGTTTCCTCAGCTCAGGGTTGACACAGGGCCACTGGCAATATTATATTGTGGCTACATGTACCCCAATGCTTAACATGCCATCCCTCTACCAATCTCAGGGCAGACTAGCATGAAGCAGCTGCCACCAGCAGCTGTGAACATTCAGCACCTCTGAAAATTAGCTGCAGGGTATCTTAAGTCTGGTATTCCAAAAGTGATGAATCATAAATTAAAAGCTGCAGTTGCAAACATAACTAGTTCTGGAATTTTTCATAAGAACTACTAGAATTAAAGCCTTATAGAGGATAAAAATAAGTGGGAAAAATCAAAAGACTTGCTGTACCCACTTGAAAAGGAGAATTCATATGAATGATACTTACTCTAATTGTTTCAAGTAACATCTTAAAAGCAATGTTGATAATTTTGAAATAATAAGAAGATTAGTAAATTATCAGTTAAGTGAAACCACAGCGCAAGGTCAACAGCTAGTGCGGCACCACACTAAACAGTAAAATGAACAAATTTCTTCATTGAAACAATGAATAGTCGGTTGATAAACCTACTTGGGGTTTTGAAAGTAAAGCTGAACATCAGTAGAAGGTAAATTGTGATGGAAATACCTGAAGAAAAAAATCCAATGCAAATAACTAAGAACTGAAATGCCTCATTCACCATATTTCACCATATCATTCTTACCCAAGATCCTACAGGCTTATCACATATTTTACAGCCAAGATATGTGTTTCTACTCATTAACACTGTTGAAATAAATAGATATAACCCCATTTTTAAATTTATATTGGTACTTACTTTGGTGTCAGATATCACTAAGTGTGTTGCTAGAGTCATATCGCATATCACAAACTATGTCATGCAAGTTGTAAAACAATGCCTCCAGGCCTAGGAAAACCTCTTTCCTCTAATCCATCTTTATAAATAAGAAGTACTTAAATTGCCAGAGTCAGTGAGATAATACTCAAATCAGTTCATACCACACAACTGTCTGAAAGATCCCTGACCTTTCTCCTAAAAATTTCATGGATGCAAACACATTATTGTTTTAATCTGGATTGGTTTTGGGCTTAATCTCCTCATTGTTCACACCATCAAGCTTTCACATCATGAACAAGTTTGAGAGTATTCGAAGTGGATTTCTTTGCATGAAACTAAAGCAGGAGACATGCTCCAGTCATGCTTCAAATGCAATGGGTTCAGTGCATAGGGCCAGACTAGAAAAAGTTTGAAGTAAAAGCTCTCTGAAGTGCAGCTAGTGCAGATACCGGTTCCTAGGCACCATCTGTTCAGGTCCACAAGTCCTCTGTTATTGGCCTGCATTACCTGGTAATGTAGTGTAAAGGCAAACCAGTGGGAGAAATGAACCCAAATCAAGAGAGATTACAGGTCAGAGTTACAATTTACTAAAATGATTACAAAAAATATGACACAGAGAAAAACTGGTTTTAACCCACTAAAACAGGTGTACAACTCAGCACCCTGAGGCACAAACAGAATGGTGTTCATTAGCCTCTGTGCTGAGTGCCACGTGGTCCCCCTGAGTGCAAAGTAAAAGGAAAGGAAAACCTGTTGGTGAGGATGATGGTCACAGTCTTGTTGAAAGTGGCAGTCACAATCCTGTTAAGGTTCTGGTCCTCCTCTGGATCCAACAAGTGGTACCAAAAGTCCCCAAACCCCAAGATTATAGATGCTCAGGTTCAGGTGAGAATGCCCAGTACCTCCCCCAAAGAGGAGAGTTTCACAATGGGGGATTTAATTCTGTGAGTCATGGGATATTTTTGAAATCTTTGATAGTCTAGGTCATAGCAACTGCCTATTATGCCAATAAAGACATGACCCCTCAGGCTGGGTGTGAAGGTGCTAATGCCTCCCCAGGAGGGAGTTATCATGGCTGTCACTGGTGTGAAGGCAGAAAACACTCCCCTGCCTTACAGGGTTCTTTAACATCCAGCCTGTAGCCTGAGGTGTGAGGTGTGCCCTGGGGAGCTGCTGCAAATGCTCCATTATTAACAGTTCATCAGAAATTACATGGAGGTTGTGCAATACACAGTTTTGGTAACACTCACATAGTTACAATATGGTCCCAGCCCCTCTAAATGGTATATGTAGGCACAGCTTGTCTGATTATCTGCATTGCTGTCTGGAGATTTCCTGTAAGCCAGGCTACCTGTACTTCCTATACAGCATCAAGACTCTCCTAAGACTTGTTTTCTTCTATGGAGTTTGCAGAGGATAAAATGAGCTTTGCAATAGCCTTTCCTTGAGCAAGGCAAGCTGGGGTTCAAAAGGCAGTAGACTTAAGACTGAGAGTCCTTGATCTGGATCCAGATGGTCTTGCACCAAGATTTTAGGACCCACATGTCTACTGAAGCTGAAGCAAAAGAGTAAAAGTGATTACTGGTTGGCTGGTACATATCACAAAAGAGGTAAAAAGCCATAATACAACTGTTCATCCTATGTGTCTTTCACAGGATACACAGCAACGTGGACTTTGGTGAGGAAGAACTTTTTTGTAATGAACCATTTGTGTTGGAAGGGACCTTCTTACAGGTTTTCTCCCTGCTCTTCTCATTCCCAAGGCTAGCTTCTTCCTTTTCCATCTTCTTCTTGGAAAACGTGTTTTCTGTTGACTTACGGTGTTTTGTTGTCCCAAAAATATGTTTAGCAAACATCACAAGTGCTAATAAATATCCATTTGGTGTTCTAAAAAAATCCACGTAGTGTTCCTATATTAGAAACCGCATGTGGAATCTGCACAAAGCATCCACCCAGTGGCTTAAGAATACAGCAAGTCCTCTGTAAATAAACAAGTAATATAATTGACTGTATTGTCCTACAGAGGGAAAACTGGTAATTCCTCCTCTTTGGGTTTTGTCTGAAGGCAGAGAAAGGTATTTCTCATGCTTGACACAAGGAAGAAGGAGCTTCACACTTCACCTTTTGGTGTTGTGAGTGTGTAAAATCCCTATAGGTACCTGGCCAGTGGAGACAATGTGGTGGTTGTGTGCAGACTCAGTCCATCTGCTGAACTACCTTGAATAGGCTCTGTTCACTTTGTGATTTCTGCTAGTAAAGAAATCTTTGTAGAAGTTTTTCTTTTATTCTCTTATTGCATCTTTCCCAGTCTTTCCCCTGCTACCTATGAGCCATTGCTGTCCAGTGCTAAAGTTGTGAGGGCTTGATGAGAAAAGTGCCTTCTAAGAATTGACTGTCAGACTATTTCTCTCTCTACAGCCCATAAATCATCAGTGCGCATTTACAATATGATGCTGGTCTCTTTCTGGTACCTGTGAATTCCGAGGAATGTCAATTACTGATCTATCCAGGTTAATTTAATTTGTTTTTGTTGTTTTTTTTTAATTTTTATTTTTGTTTCCTTGGGTTTTTCTTTTGTAAGATGTTGCATTAACAGATTGCACCTCCTCCTAGTAGCCCATGAAAGTTGATATTTTCATGTTTATTCTCATATCCCACTTGACTGTCAAAAAAGTAGTATTTAGCAGTACACTTCATTTAGTGCAATGTATTAAAGTAGTACCATCTCAGAATAAATACATTTTGCCTCTCATGCATGATATAAAATTTAGAAAGGAATCAGGTACCAGAAAGAAATGAAAGAAAGGAAAAAAAAAAAAGAAAAGAAACAAATAGCCATGCACACCCAGAAGCCAGATTGATGCATATTGGTGTAAGCTTCATTGGAACTAAAGGGAAAGAAAATCAGTTTGCATAAATAATACTCCTTCTCCTTGCATGTTGATATTGTTTAGATGAACGTTTGTGTAACTGAATGCTGGTGTCTTTGACTTCATTGGAAAAGGAAGTTTACACACAATGAAGAGGATCAGAAGATAAAAATAATAAAACAGTCTTAATGGAATTTCAGGTCCTCTGCTAGTACTCTCTCAGCCCAGGGAAACTGTAAACAAATATATGAGAACAAATGCCCAACTTTTGCAAGCTTTCTTTCTCTCTTTCTGACAGAATTATAGAAGAGTAGGTTAGGAAGGATCTAAGAAAGTCAGACTATAAAATTTGCAGGCAAAAATATTTGCTGGATTCTTCAACATGGAACTAAAAATAAGGGAATAGATTAAAAACAAAACTACTCATGAAGGATTTGGGAAGAGTGAAGTATTCCTCAGGCTTGGAAGTGTTCCATATGCTTTGAACTGATACCTCAAGAGAGCATGTGCTGGAGATCTGACCACTGCAAATCAGTATTGCACCAGTGTTTGTCTTTTTCGTGTTTTTTTTTGCCTAGGAAGGTAGACCAGCAAAGCAAGAAGCACTGATGTGGATAATTAGTGGACAACCTATATTTACAATATTTACTGTTGCATGTCATGCAGAAATTGCTTTCACTTTCTGCCATCATACATGAGATAATATATTCTTTTTTTGCTTCTTGACATTATAGCAGAAAATTATATGATACTAATATTATCCTCCTGCAATCAGTATATTTGACACTTAGGGGAGAAACAGTATCTATGAACAAGCTGTAAATCCTCTTCAAGCTAATAAATTCTTTTGCAAATTTCTTATAAGGAACTTCACTCCATAGCATTTTTCCTCAGATGAAAACTGATGGCAAAAGCATCACACTATAAGTTTGCTATTGTTTTATTTTGGAATTTGTAGTAAGTAAGACTCTCAAAAGCAATCTGTGATGATCTCATTCGAATATTATTGGCATTATATGTCTGCAAAGACATGCCACTTTGGAAAATACCCACCTCAGAATCACTTAAGCTATATTTCCCCGTGACAGTAAATCTAATTTTAAGAAGTGTAGAGAAGCAAAACACCATGGCCCATGACATAAACCACTGAACCTGCAAAATATCTTGTCAGTCCAAGTTGTTAAAAAATACTAAAGGAGAACCTTAGTTGTAGCAGGCTTTACATCAGAAAGACATCATTTGTCTGTTCATAGCCAGGATAAAGCTGAAATGCAGCTCAAAATGTAAGCCCCATGTTGCTGGGGTTTGTGTTGGTGGTTCTGTATAGTGGTAGAAACATGTCTGAGTCCTTGCGTTTAGTCCTGTGACAATGTGGACTCATAGCTGGAGGGGCATGTGCTGTAGGGATCTGTAAGGACAATTAAAGAGCCACACCTCTTTGTAACAGGACCAAAGACATCCTTGCATTCAAAGCAGTGTGTCAGGTTCACCTATTATTTCACCTATCAAAAAGTGGGAGTTCTTGGTAGGTTTATGGCAGTGTGACATGGGTGAAGGAGCATCTTTTCTGTGAATTAATTTTGGGTCAAAGCAGAAGAATCACACTGTGACTTCAGTGCTGTGTTGCTGTAGATGCTGAGTGCATCTTTAGAATTTAATCTACTTTACAAACTACAAAAAGATCATTTAATGCAGTAGGAGCATGCCAACTGTCAAAAAGCAATCTGAGTAGTCAGTGAGCTAGAGTATGATCTGCTCTGTTTGTCAAATCTGTGAAGTTAGGGGCACTTCCTCGCTTTCCCTCTGCCTACATCTATTGTAATAAATTTCGATTGCATGTCAATTACCGCAATTTATGACTATGTATGTCTCCATTTTGAATATGTATGTGATTTTAATTTAAGGCTTCCTTACTGTACAATATTTATTATCAGTTCTCTATTTTAGCCAGCATTGAGATAACTGCTATTTTACACTCTTCTAATGTCTTCTCTTTTCAAGGTCATCAGTTTTGCAACATCGCTGAAAATGAAGTAGGACGTATGGTTCAGTATAATCAAATTTCATGCTCTGCTGTCTCCTTCTTATGACCTCTGTGCTAATTGGTCAAGTTTTCAATTAAAGTCTTTGTTTTAATTCTTTGTTAAGGTTTTTATTCCATTACACAGTTTCATGAGATCTAACTTGTTACAAGTGCAAACTGTCTCTGCCTTTCCAACTGTCTAGTTACAATGATTTAGCTATATAGTTCATCTCATTTCCTCTTTTTTAGTATTAAAACTCTCAGTAGACTAGCTTCATCTGTTGGATTTAGACTTAAAATCCAAAAATTTGATTCATCCATCAAGGAGAGATTAGTTTACCTCATGAATTGTCATAGCTAAAAGTCTCTCTGTATCTCAGCAGCTTCCAACCCTCTTGCTCAGTCACAATTAAGCAAATTGCTGTCTCTAAAGAAATATTGAAATTACTGTCACTAATAAATGGGGTATATGAAGAAAACACTGCCTTAATAGAGAGGTTTTCCTAATGAGCAGTGTTTCTGTTTTCATTTTTTTATTGTGTTGGTATGGATCAAGAAAAATATAAGTATGTTAAATGTACAGTGCTGTATGGGGTTCATTACTCATTCTCTAGTTCATAACTCCATGGTACAGCATGAGTAATACCATATCAAATGGTTTTTGAAATCCACTAACACATTCATTTTTAAAAATCAAATAATCTTTTGAATCAAATGGTTTTTAAAAGGCCAAGGAAAATGTGATGACAAAATCCATATAAATAATTATTTTTTTTAAGGGAAGCTTTGTTCGATTAGTGACAGTTCATTTTAAAAGGTGGACTTTTTACTTAAGTTCTGATACTTTTAACTCTGATGAAAATACAGATGAGATCATTCTCTGAAAAAATGGTGATAACTGTCAGCAGTCATAAAAGGTTTATGGTTTAGACTCTCTGCAGTATGAAAAAATCTCACTTTATGATAATCTTCAAATAAAGCGTGAAAGCCTATAAAACATTTTACATGTCTCTGTTTAGGATGCAAAATCAGGTTTGCTTTCCAGCCTCAGCTTTCTGAATGTTAAAACAGAGACAATGTGTTGATAAGACTGACTGTAGCAGACCAACTCCACAGTCACCATGTCAGTACATTTTTTGTATGCAGTTTTAGTATAAAGTCCTGTAGTTCCTAAACTCTTTCTCTCACATGTTGAAGTGCATGTGTTGTAACTCCAGCCAGCAATTAAGTACCACACAGCTGCTCGCTCACTCTCACACCAGCAGGACTGGGGAGAGAATTGGAAGAGTAAAAGTGTGAAATCTCATGGGTTGAGATAAAGACACTTTAATAGGGAAAGCAGAAGCCATGTGCACAAGCAAAGCAAAACAAGAAAATCATTCGCTACTCCCTGTGGGCAGACAGATGTGCAGCCATGTCCAGGAAAGCCAGGCTTCATCATGTGTGACAGTGATGGGGGAAGACAGATGCTGCCTCTCTGAGCATCCCCCCTAACCGTTCTCCCTCAGCTTTATACACTGATCATGATGCCATATGGTGTGGAATGTCCCTTGGATCAGCTGGGGCAGCTGTGCTGGTTGTGTACCTCTTGTGCCCCCCCAGACCCCTCACTGGTGAGGTGGTACAAGCAGCAGGAGAGGCCGTCACTCTGTGCAAGCAGCAATAATGGAACATCTCTGCATTATCAGCACTGTTTTCAGAAAAAACCTGAAACACAGCCTCATACCAGTTACTGTGAAGAAAATTGACCCTACCCCAGCCAAAATGAGCAGAGCATGCTGCAAAGCTTTGTGCTTTGAAAATCTTCTTACCCTTTCAGGTAGTGACCAGGAGGAAGCCTGATGTATTGGGAATACTTGAGTCTTGGGAATCAGGTAGCATGAGGGGAGATCCTCCTTCTACTGCAGGAGTGCCAAAATTCCTGTTGATTTCAACATGGTCAATATTTCATCCTTCCACTCAGTATGAAGTCATTCATAGATGTTGGCGTTGTCCGTGGCACCAAATTCTGTTTGGGATCCATTTGGTTTCTTTGGGCAAGCTTACTGACCAAAAATACTTCTGTTTGTAGACACCATCTTCAGACATCTGAGGCATTTTTGTGAGGGCTGGTAGGATCTATCTAGCCTGTAGGGCTGGTTTTCAACAGTAGTCAAGTACTGAATGCATGGAGAAGGCATCATTACTAGGCAAGTGTAAAGTCGTGTTTCCCTGGCATCTTTTCCCTGCTTCCAGCAATCTGTAGTTTAACAAATTCCTTGGTTATAAACTTTATTTCATCAGGTTTTATCAGCCTTGGTGGACTTACTTCCATGATTTGACCCTGTTGCTTTTTGAGCTGGTAAAAATTAACATTATTTAGAATAATCTCAGGCAAGTTTTCTCAGTTTAATTGTGTTGTTTGAAAAAATGCTTTCTTTTTTTTGTTTTCAACTTGTCACATAGTAATGTCATTTGTTGCTCCTATTTCTTGCACTGAAAAATCAAATAATTTCATAATGATCTTCTCAATGTTATTGATGTTTCTCATAATTGGTGTCATATCTACTTTTGGTTTTCTCCTGTCTCTGCAAAAGACACTTAATCTAGTTATTTCTTCTTTGGACACTGTTCTTTTCCATGGGATACCTTTATCCATATGTTTTCTCACCTTAGCACAGACTTTCTGACCAGAAATTCAGAACTGCAGGCAGTATTGAGCTATGGGCATCCCATGAGTTTATACAAAATAATATGTACATTTCCAACGTAGTTCTCTATTTCCAAACATCCCAGTGTTTTTCTCAGGCCAACTGATGTTTTTGTTCTCCTTCCAGACATACAGCAGCTGGTTCAGAGCCCATCCTTGCACACATCAGGTTAAATTGTGTCCCCATGGTACATCACTGCACAATTACTGACACTGCATTTCAACTTTCATGTTATTCTCCACTATTGTGCCATCTTTCATTATTGCTTTGTACAGCATCCTTTCCTTTCCACTCTTCTGAATAATGTAACATTAAAAAATTTGTTCTCTCACTCTTCACTCTTTTTTTTTTTGAATATGTTTATTAAACGTCCATTAAGAGGAAGCCTGTTGAAAGCTTTTTGAAAGTCCTTTCACTGTGTGGTGAAAAGCATTTGAAAAGGCTCATACTCTCCATGCACAACTCCTACAAGTGGAGACACCTTAAATGGGCAAATGCTTTTGCTTGAATGTCTCTGCCCTTCACTTCTCCTCACAACTATATGGGTCAATAATGCCCCTCTTTTGCAAGCTGTTCTAGGGGTTTTGGAGAGTGAAGATCACAGAAGGGCTAGCCATTAGTATTTAATAATTTAGCTATTTTAGTAAGGACTTACATGGTGAATGCTTGAAGGAAGCTATTGGAAGAGCACAAGCTTCTCTTTAATTGTATCTGGCAGCCATAATAATTAATAATTTTAAAGCAAACATCTACATTTGAAGTATGTAACTACTACAGTGAAAAAAATTAGAATATCTCTTTGCTTTTAAAAATCCCTCAAAGCCATTATGTTCTTTAATAAGTATATTCTGGAGTGTATTTTCTTATGCAAGTGGGAAAGTCAAGAACTGCAGAGATGAATACACTGCATTACACATTTAAATCAAGATTTAAATAAATTCAAAGACAATTCAAATTACTACTAAAGTTAATAAAGCAAATTCCTGTATCCTTCTCATGGTTATTCAACACTGCTTAGCTTGCAGGAGGAAGAGTAAAAAAGCCCATTCCCTACCTTAAGAAATAAAGATGGCAACAATAAACCTCTTTTATTGAATGTTTGATTATTTTAAGAAAACCTGCTTGTTTTTTAAAATGTATGCTCTGTTTTCTCTTGACATGGTGAACCACAACATGTAATAAATTTTAAAGCAATTTTGTCTGTTAATGCACAGTGTCAATTTAAAGAGCATTTACTTGCATTGGATTGTTTTAAGGGGACAGTAGCTCAGCAAGTAGGAAACTTCATGAACCTCCATCTGCTGAATGCTAGACCAAACTGAGACCATCTGGCTTTTCTCATTCCAGCCTGAGTAAAAGGGAATGTTCAGTTTCAGAAACAGATTTGGAGCCAGTCTGAGGGATGAGCTGTGACCTGGAGGGTGCTCCCCAGCACCCTTTATTTACCAGACAGAGAGCCAGTGTGGGTTGGTTTTAGTCCCACTTTATTTCTTTACCCAGAGTCACTTGTAAGCTGGAAGGTGCTCACATCTCCTACTATTCTGAGCCATCCACCCTACAAATCATAAACAAAGCTCTTCTAGAGTCTTCTTAGCCAGCCATCAACACAAATTCTGCTGCAGACAGGGCTTAGACAAACTCCTATTTCCTTCTGAGTTTCACCCGTATCTCTGCTATCACTGCATTCTGTGTATTCTAGATCTTGTAGGCACTGTGCTCTTGTAGATACTCTCCTTAAGGCCAAAGTCTTAGGACCAAAGCCTTAAGGAGAATACAGGAAATGTAACTTATACTGTATCACTAGTACATCCACGAAATAGGTGGAAAATTCAGTTGGCAAGGAGAAGAACAATGTCTGAAATTTCCAATTGCATATCTCCTTTCCAAACATTATAGTCAATGTTTGTAAATTTTGGTCAACTCAAGAAAAGTATAAATTCAGTTCTATCTTGATATGATAGGTCCTTTTAGATTGCTTTAAATTGTTGTTCTCAACACCTAATTTGCTGTGTGGGTCATGTCTTCCATGCATGGCATATACCTGCACAACAGAGGCTGGACAGTGGAAGGAGGCACAGGACTTCTTAAGCTGCCACTTTCTATATGGAGAGGCTCCTCAGGGAGGACACCTTATTCTGTTTAGTTTGGGAACATACAACAAGGCCTTTTTTTCTGCTGCAATGCTCCTCAACATGCACAGATGGATTTAATTTTTGCTAGAAAAGTGTAATTTATTTATTCCTTCCCCTATTCATTGTGCATGCTTCTCTTACCACCTGAGTTTCCTACCTTCTTTGCAAAATAATGACAGATAGGTAGTGACTAACCTTTCAATGCCCTTGTGATCTTTAAGGGTTTGATTGACCATGGCCAGACTGCAGTGCCTGCAAGTCTTTGATACAGAATGCAGAGGTCTTCAAGATCAAGCCCAGTTGTAACAACAAGTATAATTAATTCCGGTGACTTTGTATGTGGGCAAGAACTCACATAGCATTTAAGGTTAATGTTCTCATTTAACCTAATAAATGCATTCAGCACAGGCTACCATACATTACCTACGTATAGTGACTCTTCTAAGCCAATTTGTCCGTAGTAAAGTAGCAGAAGAACCATGATTCTTCTTAGCAGCTGAGGGATATAGTTGTAATCTCTATTTCAGAAGCTGCAGTGGGAAACAGCCTTGTATCTCTTGCTTTTGTATTCCAGCTAGATTGTGCTAAGCTGATGGTTGCTGTTTTAAAAGCCCAAAATTGCTATTCTTAAATTTAGGTTTTATTGAATTTAATAATTCTATTTTTAAAGCTGCACTTCAGTTAATGATCCAAACAGATCAATATTTGTAACCGGAGTTGTGCAAATGAAATACATTAATAGGTAGAATATATATACTTGTATTTCACGTAACAATTAATCTGGAATGATTTGTAGACTTTTTAACTTGAGTTATCAGCCAAGGAAGATGAAGTGTTTACCTGTCTCTGGAAAGAAAGAGACATTCTGGTTATTTCCAAAGAATAGGTACCAGATTCTGATTTAGTACTGTTTTTTCAAGAGTAAATTGAGCTCAGTTTCTTCAAGCAATGCCTTCACTTTAAGGGAATGAAAGAGCAATATCATGCCTGTAGGAGACAGTATCAGTGAAGCAGATCCGTTTGGTAAGGGTTGGCAAAGAATCAGATGAAGGTACAATAACTTCGCTTTCAAAAGCAAGATCTTGTCCTGTGCATGAGAAAATAAACCTAACCACTCAAAAGAGTTAATTAACTGAAACTCAAGTCCTTGGTGGTTGTGGATATTTTTGTTCTGGAGTTAGCTAGACCCTCAGCTCTTCATAATTTGCATGATGCTCTTGTAAGGTGTGTGAAAACTACTGTAGAGTGAAATCACCCTTGATATAAGTAGTCACCCTCTCCACTAGGATAGGTTGAGGTCTTGCACAGACATGATAAAAGTGTAGTAGACTTTGCAGTCTAAAATGAGTGCATGTATGCCATATGCATTTCGTTTTTCATGTGTATGTGGAGAATGTTCTTACCCTTTTGGTTAGGCAGACAAAAGTGTATTTCTGGCACTTTCCTTCTTTACTTTGACTCCTGGAACAAATTTGTCTAATCCATGTGCTGCTTTATTTAGGACAGTGATGACTGGATCCCAGATGTATCCCTAGTGGTCCCAGACTGTCAGAGTTCTCTCTGTACCTTGGGAAAGAGAAAGAGAATTCAGGAACACACAGTGTCAGGTCATATACCGTGGCTTTATGCACTCAGAAAATATATTGAGTGTGAAGTCTGCCAGGATTGAGGATTTGGTCCCACAAATAGGATAGGAATAAAATATCTCTCTTCTATATAGCCTGAATTATGTAAGATCACAGTTCATTTGCTTTTGTTTCCAGGAAAAAAAAAATCCATTTTTTTTCTCCACCTCAGTTGTTAGATCAAGAACCTGACACTAGTATCTCCCATGTTGTACCTGTTGGTCAAAACTGATATTTTTCTAAGTCACAAGTACAGGTGTCTATACGGAGAGATTTCATTTCTTCCTAACTGGTTCACATGCACTTTGGTCCATGTTAAGCTGGTTACACACACACACACACACACACACACACACACAATAATTAAATTCTTTGTCAGTAGTAGTTAGAACTAGATGATCTTTAAAGTCCCTTCCAACCCAAACCATTCTGTGATTTTCCCCCTCAATATCTAGATAAACAATAGTTACAGACCAAACTCTGCAAAGAACTTCTCCCTGTGTTGAGCTTTTCCTCTAGGACCATCAGCCCAATGCATTCTGCTCTGTGATTTGTCTCCATTTTCCAGTCTGAACACAGGACCCAAAAAGTTTGTTCTTGAAATCCTGCAGTTTTCAAGATTCTATTTCCAGCTTTCATATTCACTTCAGGAAAGCCTGACACTACACCGTCCCTGTCTCCACTTTTGTCTTAGTTTGAAGGGAAAACTAAGATATCTTATTGGCCAAGAAAACAAAATAATCCCTCTCCTTAAATTTAG
>JAWWEW010000001.1:18257413-18294740 GCA_035583185.1 Anabacerthia variegaticeps | reverse complement strand
ACCACTGTAGTTATGCTAATGCATTGCCTCCAAGCTTCTTTTTGGAAGGAATTCCAACTAGGTTTGAAACTATAACAACTTTTAATTCCTTCTTCCCATTGTATTTAAATCCAAAGAGGAACCCATGGCACCTGTGGATTTTGGTGTGACTGTGACTTAAATGGCAAAAGGGACAGGGAGTGATGTCATGTCTGTGGTTAGTCCTTCATCATCATTACTACTTGTTTCTGGAAATGACAAAGAGGTGCAAGAAATCAAGAGGCATGCAAGGGTCAAAGTCTCCCTGTTTAGTGCAGATTTCTGTGGGAAGTTTGCAAAGACCTCTAATGAACCACTCTGTGCCTGGCTGTCTGTCTTCAGGTATTCTTCAGCTACTCAGTGACATGGGAATCTGACAGTGTTGTAAAATTTAGCTTCAGAAGTTAAGCTTTTGTGGTTGTACTCAAATTTCCACCTTTTCTGGTAACCCAGAGCTGTATTATCCTTCCCAGCCTACACTCTGTCAGCATTTAAAAGAGGTGTGAATTTTCTCTGTTATTTCTGTGGGATGTGTAATGCCCTACACCTAAAATTCAGCTTCCTAACTATTTTGCTCCTGCTCATTTCAGCTAATAGAGCCAGCTAATAAGACTCTTTTACTGTATGTTCCCAGCATATGTTACATAGCTCATGTTAAAGTCTCTGCATAATTGTTTGATGAACTGACAGGTACTGGAAGAGTGGGAGGGAAAGAATAGGTTAGGAATTTCAGCCTATTTAACAAGCTGGTTTTACCTTTGCCTGACAAAGGAGGTAGAAGGAAAGGCTATATCACAACTGTTTCCTGAAAATCAAGCCACTTACCTTGTTTTCGTTTGATTAGTCTGATCCAACATTTCATTTTTTGGCCTCCAAATTGATTTACCTGTTTTTCATATGTGATTCTGTAGCACAATGGTGACAGAAAATACATAGTGCTGAAATCCTGAAGTTTACTCCATTTTGTAGTAAAATAAATATAGAGAAGGCGACTAATGAGAGACCCTTTCTAAGAATGTTTCTAGAAGATGCCGCAGATGTCACTGTTGCACAGGGACTTCTTGAAGAATTTAAGTTCAAACATTCAGAGACATACATTTTCCATACTGTAAAAATCTGCAGGTTTGTGTTGCAGTATTAGACATTGGTCTTGACTTGGACTCCCTCAGGTGTAGTAATAAATAATGTAATGATACAATCAAATAATGAAATAATGGTTACTGTTGCCCAGGGGTGTTGTGCATGTGCGTACTCTTGTTGCTACAGCCAAAATAAATCATAGCAAACTCTAAGATTCTCTAATCTAGTTATACTTGGCCTTAACAGTGGCAAAAGCCTAGGACCCCACAGACTTTTTACAAGTGAAGGAAGGCCCAGTTTTCTATATTCACCCCTTTTTTTTGCCTTTTTTTTTTTTTCTTTTTCCCTAGATACCCAACCCAAGAATCAATTAGCTTTCAAGTGACTTAGGTTCCAATGTTACCACATGAGTTGCAGTAGAGTTTCTTGAGATGTGAAGACTTATGCTTTCTTTTTATTTTGAACAGTCTTACCTTTTATGCAAGGAATTTTCAGATGTCCAAACAGAGAAAAAAGTTGGAATATACTATCTATACCTACCAGGAATTTACTTCCAGTCAGTGTACAGAGCTGAAAAATTAAGTCTTCAGAGCTCACCTGACTCAGGTCCAGCTGACTGGTAGCCTAAGTAGATAAAGTGATTTCACTTGAGAGGGTCTTAGGAGATTTGATTTCATCACCAGTGTAAGGATTTCTGAGGACATGCAGAACTTGTATTTTTTTTTACATCACCTCTGATCATAATTGCTTTCCAGAACATGAGATTTTGTGTTTTATTGTGTTACTTATATCATGATTTGGGTGATTGAGAATGCAGACCATGCTTTTGCTTTTGTCTTTTCTTGCTCAGAAATTCTTTGTAATCAGGCACTTACTCTCACTGACTGTCATGGAAGGAAAACAGTCCTTGACACACAAAGGACTAATGGGAAAGGTCGGGTGAATGAATAGCTCTTTGGAGAAAAAACTGGGTTTGAGAAACAGGATAAAGCAACCTAGAGAGCCAGGACAAGGTGAGCATTCTAAGAGGGATTTGCCATTAGCCTGGAGGCCAATGCTGCCCTGTTTCAATGCTCCAGGCAATGCATGGTCGGTTGTGCAAAGGAAAGAAATCCAGCCAAATCCCACCCTTGGTAGAGAGGACTTTTGCGTCAAAGTTCTCTCATCTTAAAGGGAAGAACTCAGAGCATGAGCAATATGACTTCTTCTAACTCCTGTAGTTGTTTCCAGATCCCAAAAAGTAAGCAAACATTTCCTACCTAGACTGAGCATCCTCAGGGTAAGGAAGTGACTGACTGACTCAGCTATGTATGAATTCGCAATGTGTATATCCCTGCAATGCAAGTCAAAAGCCATTTGTTTTCTGTGCCATAAAAGACCAAGCAAACATATCATTATTATTACTATTAGTTTTATTGTTTTCTGGGGTTGTATTGGGGACTTTGAATTTTTTTTGAAGGAAGAACTGGCAGGGAAGATGAAGTGATCTAATAATTTCTAATAATGAATACTGCATTTGTGGGTACTGCAGAACTTTATGTTATGGCTTTTGGGACCATGCATGCGTTTTATAGGGGAATAAATAAATAATAATTTGTGACTTCAAAATATAAAACTCTTCAGCAGGGGAGGGCAGAGAAATGAATGTTGGTTCAGAAGAAATCATTCGGATTGCTGTTCCAATTTGCCATCATTTTAACAAGAAGAGATCTGTTGAGTGCTTACAGAAGAACAATGTGTAGCTCATACTTCAAGTTAAGTACTGGCTTGACTTTTTTCCTCTTTATTCTTGGATCCAATTATGAGCAATCTTCAGAAATAATGACAAATTATTGAAAGTTTTCCGAATTTCATACCTTTTTTAAGGTGATGGGAAGGAGCCTTATATTTTAATGCTTTTATGTCTTGCTTCACTCTTCAAATCTGGATACGCTTCCTTACACAGTTCACCTCTGAACTTACACCATAAAGTCTGATTTATTGCTGCAATTTATAGCCAGCTGAATATTGATTTACTCACACCAAAGGATAACATATGCTAAGAGCAGTCCCCGAGGATCAGTGGACATACTTGGACAGTAAAATGCAACTTAGAGTTTTAAAGTCTGGAGTTACAACAATAAAATGGGTTTATTTGAAAAACTTTCCAGAGTTTGAGAATTATTGATATTCCCTGTTTCGAGGAAAACAAGGCTGAATTATTCATAATGAAAATATTATTGGAATTTTGTTGGATATGAGAGTTTGCTATTTGCTTTGGATGTTAAAAAGAATGGTAAGTGTTTTATCTCCCTTACTGAAAAGCAGTAATTCACATGAATAGTCAGCGATACTGCTCACAAAAGGGAGCTGAATCCTATTCTGGCCTTTAATAAATATAGGTCATATTGTCCTCTGTAAAACAGATCTTCTTATTTCAGGGGAAACACTGCTGACCACAGGTATGAAATTCAGCTTCCGCCTGGTTAGTTAAATGTGTAAGAAGGGAGTGCAATTATAAAATTCTTGTAAAGGATTTTTGTGGCTATTTCCAGGCATGGGAGACCCAACCTGTCATGCAGGGAATTTCTGGAGTCCCAGGATGAATGCCAGTCTAGATTTATGGCCCCAAAATTGTTCCTAGAACAGCCAGAAAATTATAAAAATTATACCATCACCTTTCTATTTCACAGTAAGAAGATATTTCTCTTTCAGTGAAGTTAATAGCACAGGTTGAGTAGCAAATCAGTACACAGCTGCAGCAAGTTGTCTTCTCATGAAAGAACCAAATTACACTTAGGTGTGATAGAGAATACATTCTCTAGGAAAGACTATGGATGCTGATGTGGGAACATTAGTTACCAGTGTTGCAGCCACACTGCATTACCTGTACTGCAGTCAGAGGGCTTCTGGGTTGGTGTGTCCTGTCTGCACAGGGACTGTCTTGCAGGACATGCCTGGCACTGCACCACCCATCAACCACATCACTCCTCAACCATGTTCTACCTTCTACAGTTAAAACATAGAATTATTTGGGTTGGAAGGGACCTTAAAGACCACCTAATTACAACTTCCTCACTGTGAGCAGGGACACTTTCCACTAGACCAGGTTACTTGGAGCCCCATCCAGCCTGGCCTTGAACACTTCCAAATGGGGCATCCACAGCTACTCTGGATAACCTGTTTCAGTGCCTCACCACCCTCACAGTAAAGAAATTCTTCTGGATATACCTGAGCTGATAGAGAACCAGTATGTCCTACAAAAGATCCTCTCATTTAAAGAGTAAAGAATGAGGAGGGCAAGGTGTTCTCACAGTATGCCTGTCCTACATTTGAGACCTAGACAAAACTGCTGTAGATGACATCCTCTTTCTGAATATTTCTAGGCTGAGTGCTCTGAAACATGTGTGCAGCCAGCCTGCTGCAGAGAGGCAAGCCATCTGCAGAGGGTCATGGGCCAGTCTGCACTACTTAAGTGGGGATTCATGCATGACTGCCTGAGGTGGGTACCAGTAGCAGTGTGGATGCAACCTTTGGCATTTCCACTGATGCCACATTTCAAGCGTATGGAAAGTGTGCTAGCAAAAGTTCTTACTAGCACCCTGGAAATCCATTCTAGTTTAGAGATAAATTATTAACAACCGAGCAGATACAAGGAGTCTCTATGACTGGTGGCTTTGTGTGGTTTCTATTTAGTTGCTTAGCTGGTGCTTCATTGTAGGGTTTATCTGTATTTTCAAGAGTATAATGGCATTTTGTGGTTAAAGATTAGTTCACTACATGGTTACACATGGTTGCACTTGCATGTGTCCTCCCTCTTCAGAATTCCTTGTGGGATTATAATTTTCCACCTCTGAAGTCTTATGTCAGCTTTTAAGAGAGAAATATTAGGCAGGAATTGGTGGATAGCCTCCAGGTGATGCATTTATCATTTTAGGGTACAGAGAGCAAGTGCAATATTTGTTGAAAGTACCATATACAAGCGATTGAGCAAATAAGTAGCAGTGGCACTTCCAGGGGGGTAGGCATACCAGAAATAAAAAGATTTTGTGTCATCTTATACATAGAACTGAGAGTTCTTTCCATTAGCTAACACTAAAGCCCATGGCTCTTTCCAGATGTCTAAAGCCTGAAGGAGTTGGTGGAAATGGGCAACACAAAGCAATAAACAAATGGCCAAATTCAGTGCTTCTGTATACTCTGAGTCAGAAAAATTTCACTCAATAATTCTTGTCAGTATTATTAGTAGCAATATTTGACTCAAACTTTGGAAAGTAATGTTAGTCTTTGACACAGTAAATATTCGGTTTTCTGTTTACCTTCTTCATGTTAATGTTTTAAAGTCTATGCTGTAGTAAATAATATAATAGTACATTTTTATTAGATTGAGTAGACACTTTTACATTCAGTTGTTAGCTGTTTAGACATTGGTAAATGGGCTGTTCTCAGAGATGCTGATCTTTGGATATCCTTTTTCTCTCCAAATGCACATTCCACATGCCATTTCCCTTCTCTAAATCTTACTTTTTCAGCCTTCTTCACCACCCTCCCCCCGACCCCTTTTCGTCTTTTTTTTAACTAAACAATAGATTTTATTTTTATCTACAGTCTTTCAGTGTTTGTTTTAGTTGGGGTTGGTATGCATGGATATTTTATTATTGTAAAGCAGTGTTCTTTATGTTTCCTTATGATTGTTTCTCCCCCCCTCAGAACAGAGATCTGAAATAGTGCAAAGTAGTATATAGGGAACTTTTTTAGTGCTTTGTATCATCAGTATAGAGCTAGCACAGAGCCTTCCAGAAACTCTTGGCAGGACCCTGAAATGATCATCACAGATGAGTGGCTGATTGCAGAGCTGAATCAATCTGTGATTACATTACAATATAAGGGCCAGTTTCTGCAACCCCTTATTCATGCAAGCAATCCTAATGGAGGCAAAGTTAAGGAGAAGAAAGCTAGAATCATCAAATTCCTTTCAAGCATAAAAAATGTCCTGTGGAGTGAAGGGGTTAATGTCTTGTAGACTGCCTTATCCCCACATTTTCCATCAGCTATATACAATGTGAAGTGAAGAGAATAAATTTAATAGTTGCTAATGGCTTAAGCAAAAGCAACTTCAGTAAAGCTTGTCTTCCCCCGCCCCCCCCCCCCCCCAAACTACAGGTATTGCTGACTCATTCTGCAATTCAGAAGATATTTTGTCCAGTAATCTATTTAACTTTGAAAGACTAGTGAAACGTTCCTTAATCAGGAGTCACTGCTACAGATAGATATTTCGTGGCATATCCATCTGAAGCTTTAACTTGAAAAAACAGTGTATTCTGATCTCATAGTTTTAATGTCATAAAAAGTATAATTGCAATTAGCCTACCTCATTACCCTTAGCCCAGCTGGAACACATGGAAACATGACATGATGTATTCAAAGACAGGAGAAAACATGATTAAAATGTAGGCATAAGAAAACATAGTAGGTTGGGTAGCATGCCTCCAGCATTGCTTATTTCATGATTTCAAAAAGCATTTAGAAATCCATGCTTAAATTTAAACTGTGTCTTTAATAAAGCCTATCCCTATGGAAAGCATTTAAGCTTATGCTCAGCTTGAAAGCTCTGGTCAGGTTGTACTGATGTGGATAGAAAAGGTGCATCCAAACTCATGAGCAGTGAGCAAATATGGGTTGATGCAAAGCCTATTGATACCCAAGGGAGTGTATCAGACAGACCCTTATTTAGAGCATTTGCTAAAATGGGGGAATTCATTTGTTCATTCCACGGCTCTCTAATGTACTCCTAGAAAGGGCTGAGCAGTATTCAGGTGAAAAAATACAGGGAATGCAGTCTGTGCCCCACCCTGACCTTAGATTTTGCACAGGGATTGGAAAAAGTTTTTGAAGGACATTCCAGCAAGAGTAGTATCTGTCATTTCTGCCCATATTGTTGTCCTATAGTATGGATAGTCTTTTTCCTCTCCAGGTTCTCCACATTTCAGGAGACTTTGTCCCCATAATCCCTAACTGCTACTGCCAACAGCTCCCCATTTGGGTTAAGGGAGCAATTTCATGATCATCTTTGGGGCCCATGAAAGGTACTGAATAATCAGGAGGTGGACGAAGGGTGTAGGGAGAACAAGTTAATTTAAAATTTTTTATTTTTTTTTTAATTGATAGAATCTGTATATACAAGTATGGAAAGGTTCCATTTTGACTTTAATGATGCTATTCACTTATTATGCACACAGGGTGCAAGAGAGGGTATGGTTCTCGGTCTTTTCAATGCCCATTCATTTCAGAAACAGATAAGAAAAGATTCCTACTGAACACTGGTCCAAGGGTGCAAGAGGGATGTGTGTATTTAGGGATTTGTACAGCAAAAGTACCTAAAGCTCCATGTTGTCTCAGTATTGATCCTGCAAATTCTAATTGAAGACAATGTAAAGCTTCCAGTCTGCTTTTCAAAGAGTCTTTAAACCAGACATTTGAATATGAAGCAACAAAACAACAGGAGATTCAGGGGTTTGGGGCTATGGTATAGATGACATTTTTTGGACCAGAGTACAAAGAGTTAAACCTCAGTGGTACTCTTAAAGTAGTTTCACACTGGAATGTTGCAAATCTTGATATTTGTCTCATGGTCTTGCACACAGACATTTATGAGATGCACAGTTCAATTCAAAGCTGTGCAGATTCATTATGGTTTGGCAGCCTCAGGACTGTGTTTACATATTATTTTGCATTTATGTTCAAATAAGTTCTCTTGAATCTTTTGACATTAGTGCAAAGCTGCAGCAAAAGGGACAGTATATTTTCCATAGGCTTGCTGGCTCTGTTGGAGAACTATGAAGGCTATCTAGTGTGAAGGGAACTCTCATGGATTGGGAGAAAAGCAAGGATGGGAAGACATCACAGAAATAGTCTGCCTCTTAGGCAGGTATAATTTTCTGTCACTGTCCAGTAACAGGGGGACATTCAAGCAAAGATGACTTAGTGCTGTGTTTGATAAAATCTAGTAATCTTGCCTGAGGAAACTAATTCAGATATTAATAAAAATGGAAAAAAGTGATATTATGGGATTTGCAGGTGAGTAGCAAGGCTTCGTCTTCCTTCCTGCAATTTACTGTCCTTCATTGCTGAGGCCCAAATGACAATGTGAATAAATGACTATTGTCACAACACCTTGCTTTTTATATGTCTTGTGCAATGGTAGGAGGAAAATCAATACAGAAGCAACAAGGGGATGAATAGTCAGTCTTTGTGACATGCTGCATCCTAAACTGGTTTTTACTAAGTATTTAGAGTTGTGTATCTCTGTGTCTAATTAAGAGATGTTCTTGTTTACTGTATGATTTCAGCAAGTCCTGCAGATTGAAACACCACAAGGCACCCTGAACTCTAACATGCAAAAGCTGATGTATTCTTGGTGTGAGGGGATTTTACAAGAACCCTCTGATCCCCCAAATATACACCTACCCCTAAATCTTTCAGGCTACTGGAGTTCTTGATGTTTCTTCTTGATTTCAACTTTGAGGGAAAAGAAGAGGATGTACAATTGAATACTTCACTGAAAAGAGAGAGAGGTGTGGGAGAAAATATTCTCAAAGAATGTTTTGAAGGACAGAAATTACCTCCTCCTTTAGTGAGCTGTGTGCAACAAATTCAGTCCGAGCATTAGTTACCCAAATTACCTCTTCCTTTTATCTAGCATAAAAAGCACTGTCACACTCTTAACTAATGTTTCATTTTTGTTTGTAAATGCAATATTGGATGCTTAATTAGGCCAATAATTATTCATGCATTAGTGTGAACTTTTTGAAGTATAGTGGTAACTTGTTAAATGTATAATAATTACCACAGATAATTAGCAGGCTTTTTTTTTTTTTTTTTTGTCTAATGTGCATCAGTGGTCCTGCAGAAAAATATAATATTTGCAGTACTGAATGGTGGAATTCAGAGGAATTCACATTTCACATAACCTTTTCCTTCCTTAGCTAGATGTCCCAATTTATTGTAGTCTTGGATACTCAGTTGTGGTCCACATTTCTCACAAGGTGCAATTTTGAATTCCTTGCTGACTCGATACCTTTCTATTGTCTTTGCAATAGGAAAATTGCATAATTTCTGCCATTATTATGAAAACCTGTAACTTTCCTTTGGGACAATGAGTTCTGTGTCCAGAACCCTTGTGGATTTTTTTTTAGTTGGCTGGTTGTTTTTTTGTGTGTTTTTTTGTGTTTTTTTGTTTGTTTGTTTGTTTGTTTGTTTGTTTTTTAAATTTTACATTGGAAACTCAAATAGGAGGCATTTGATTCTAAAGCTGAAATTCTCTGTGAGGAAGTGTGTTTTTAAAGATCCAAGTTTGATGCATGTTTTCCATTTCACTGTAGGAATCAGAATGACAAAATGCTAAGGGAAACTTAAAGATAAAATGTTAATTCCTGCTGAACACTTTAGAAGTACTTATCTAGCTTGACCTTTTCTTTTTATGACTATATGAGACTCTGTTGCATATAGATTTTTCTTTTTGTGTCCATATACATAGGAAGCCATCTACCTATATATGTTCCCTATATATACAACATATGGGTGCACAAATTCTTTAATATAACATGAAATACGGAAGCATATGTTATACAACATTATGGCTTCACTGTTATTCAGTCAGAAGTTAAACATTTGAGAAGCTGAGGTACACTATGTATTCATAACTCTGGTCCTTCTTCACATGTGGCAGTCTTTAACTGGGTAATCGCATATTACTTCTCCAATAATGCATCTGTGTGCAGTTTTATCCTTTGAAAGTTGCTGTATTTTAAAACTAGAAAATTCTCCAATCTCTCACCCAGGAGCTTAATCTTATGTGGTTCAAATTCAGTGAAAGCATTCTTATTGACTCCAAAGCTGCAGGATGCAGAACTGCACTACCTAAGCCAGTCCCTCCTCTGTCCAAAAGTAACTTTAATATGGTACTTCAAACCCTGAACTGTCAAACTTTCCTTTCGTAATTTCACAGGTATAGTAGCATTTGTGTGAGTTTTATTTTGAACCATTTATTCTTTTTTTTAATAAATATTTATGGAAAACATTTACTGGGACTACTGATCAGTTCCTTTCTGATGATACAGATACTTCTATATCTACTCATCTTTACACATAGTAAGGGGTCATAGTAAAAAAAACAGAATCCAATTTTTAGAGGAAGTTTAAGGGTTTGATTTTTTTTTAACATAAATTTTCTGAGGACTATTTTGATTTTTTTTTTTTAAACACAACTACAAATAGTTCTAAATAAAAATAATTTTTATTGGATTGATTTATCTTAGTCCTAGTAGAAGTTGTAAAAGAACCTTTTGACATACACAGTTCTCTCCTCTGGGATTATCTTCACAGATGTAATTTACTCAAATTGTATTTTCATATTGTCTTCCATTTCATCCAAAGAGAATCTGTAGCATGCCAAAAACTGAGTATCCAGCTAGAGAGGTCCCCATGTTTGAAGCTCCCTAGATTCAAGAAAAAAGTTTGGACCTTTAGCAAAGCACCAATTATAAATTTTGGTTAAAGTTTCATATTTGGGTTTCTCATTTGAATGAAATGTAAAGACTTTAGAGAGATCATCTAGATATAGTTGTTCCCTAACCAAGTTGCAAAACAGATGAAAAGAAATAAACCCAGAAGAGAATGATCAAAAAGAGCACTTAAAAGCCAAATAGTTCCCTGCTGTATTGGAGTAGCAATAACTTTTGTTGCTGTGATTTACAGCTTTGTAAATTGGGAATATCATGGTTGTTTCTGATGTTTACACAGCACTTAACAGATAATTAAATTGTCTACATGCTAAGTATTTCAGCCATACGTGGTATTTGAATGGCAATACACAGACATGCCTATCAAAGCAGCATAAGACCACAATTTTTTCATACTTCATCTGGGGCAAGAAAGGATGTTTTCTTCAGTTTTCCATATCCCATTCTCTGTCCTCTCCTTTAAACATATGAACTTAGAAGACCTGATACCTGGAGCCATAATGTAATGAAGGTTTCCAGTGTCAAGATACTCTTTCATGAAATCACTTTCTGTCTGTAACAATGGGATATAGATCCTGATGGCCAGTAGCTTCAGTTCATTAGGAGGATTGTCACTATCCCCAGTAAATACTGTTATGGACAGGGAAGTTGTTCAGTCTGCTGCAACTTTGACCTTCCTTTACATAGATTCAATAAACTAAAATCATGTTTCTAAATATGACAGATCTGGAATACTAAATGCTATATGTAACCATTGGGCTGCATTTCCTATTTTTTTTTTTTTTTTTTTTTTTTTTTTTTAATACAGGTGATACATAAGGGCGAGGAAGTAGAACCTTCCTTTTAACTCCTTCAGCCTTGCCTGTCCTTTGGCTGGCTCAGTCCTCTGGAAGGCATCATGCTTTAGGAGATTATCATCTATGCAAACTTGGCTAGAAGCAGATTGTTCTATCACCATGCAGAGCTCAAGTTAATATATGCTGCCTCTTAGTAAACCTTGCTAATTTGGGTTCAGCACTGTGCTAACTTTAATTAAATGGCTTCTAATTCAGAGCTGGCTCATACCTTGGCTCATATCCCCTTTCATGGGAAGAGTCAAATTTGGCTGCCCACAGTGATAAGACAAATCCCCACAGTTATTACTGAATTCTTTACTGGGTTGGTATAACTTGGCAGTATGACTATAGTGGCCCAACTTACTAGAATCAGTGTGAATGTTTATTTTCCATCAGACCTTTAGGGAGTCAGGGAAATGTACATTAAAACATTGCATCCTTTAGTCAAAAACATAGAGGAAACTACTGTATCTGTTGCACTTTTTACGTCCCGCAGTTACCACAACAGCAACACAAACTTTTTGAGTAAATAATATAAACACGGGAGAAGAACAGCAAACAGCATCATAAAGATAACAAAAAAATATTTTTATTTGGATTGAAGATAATGTAATTTACCTTTTTTCCCCATTCATTTATAATTTCTTTTCTGTTTTAAAATAATGATAAGAGCAATTGATGTCTGCCAAAAGCAAATGATGTGTCAGCTTACCACAAATTCCTTGTCAAGTCCAGGCAAGTGTAAAAAGGCTAAATGTAATATTAATTGATCATTTTAACATACTGGAAAAGCTGAATTGCTCCCAATGATGAAAATTCTCATTTTTGCCAAGTTCAGAATATCCTTTTCCAGTGCAACTACTTTAGAGCTGTTCAATGACCATGAAATAAAAAATGAATTTCATATGCTTTCTCCATCATTGCAAATTATTTTAATTACTTCTGCAAAGGGTAATTGGCACAATCAGAGGTTAGCAGATCATTTGGGACCATTTATTTTGCCAATTTATCTATTCTCGAAAAATCAATATTATTTTTTTGCTGTTGTTGTTGCACATATTATATGTAAAACAGGTGCAGTAAATGTGACTGTTTTCTAGAGGAACTTGTGACCTCAGGGTTTATGTATGAATCCATTTGTTCTGGCTACTAAAGCTCAATTGAATGTTAATGCAATGTTTCAAATACTATCATCTGAAGTCTTTTGTAAGAACAATATGTTTGTATTGTAGCACAAGACTGTATTTATATAACGAGAAAGCATAATGTGCTCAATAAATATTGAAGTTCTTGGCCTCATGCTGAGCACTTGATATTGAAATATATCTAGTTATAGGCTTTGCCCCTTTTCATTCTGGGCTGAATTTGCACCTCTGCTACAGTAGTTTCATTTTGCATCTCTGCTCATAATTATTGTGAGACTGATTCAACAGGCGAACAACAAAGAGGGATAGAGAGAGAGTTCTGCCTGAACATCAGGCAGTGTTATATTATTTTAATGAAATTGGAAAGTTTGAAGGACTAAATCAGTCAATATTGCAAAAATACCTGAAACAGGATTTCAGGCAGTTGTTTTCTGGTTCTCTGTTACTCTCACAGTATTTGGAGCTAAATTTCTGTGAAGTGAACTATAAGTGTAAAAGACAGCAAACTTTTGGCCTCTCTGCTCTCTCCTGCAGTGCAGTAAGAAATCCTGTATTTAGCATATTTAGCATCCATCATCTGTAGCCTCCAAGCCCTTAGGTAGTGATATAGATACCTGAGTAAGAAACTGCAGCAAGGGTGTAAGAAAGACTTATATCTTCCTAAACCTAAACTCAGAATCTGTTTCTCCCTATGTGTTAATTCTGCTGAAAGCTCTTAATTAAGTCCCAAGGCAAATGGACTTGGGAAGGTGACTGGTGGTTTTCATTCTGTGCTGAATCACCATTGTCATAAGCACCACATCTTTTGCTCTGTGAATGTGTGTATATTTTTAATGTTCATCTTAGTGCTGAAGTGACCTCAAAACATTATTATTTTGCATTGGCATAACAAGCATCTCAAGGAGACATTTACAAGCTGAGCAGATCATTAGCCCCTCAGAAAGTGTTGCAATACAAGCACTTTGAGTACATAATATTTTAACAACACTCTTAACTTTGGAAGGGTAGTGGTGGTCCCCCACAGGGCATTTCACTTTACTGACATCCTCAGAGAGCAATTTGCATAATACTGTGCCCACAGGAGAGTCAAACCCTAGGCATAGTCCTGCTGAGAGAGTCATTGGCATGAAGCAAGTTCTTTCAATCAATTTAAGAGCAAAGCAGTTCTCATTCATGAAATTTTGGCCCCTTGGAAGCCAACCGGTGTTCTGTTGCCATTTTACAGTGTGAAAGGTGTTTAAACCCTGAATCTTATATAAGCTAAATCTTTGAGTTCAGAAAGATGCATGACAATTTACTATTGCACAAAAATTGGTGGGCACATGGGATCAGGTTGGGTTTTTTTGGAGGGAAGTTTTCCAAGACACTAAGGCAGCTACCCCCATTTCAGGAGAATCTAGCTCATAAATTTCTCCTTTGTGTAACAGCACATCTCTCCTGATGTCCCTATATTGGTTCCTTCATAATAAGAAGAATAAAAGTGTAGACAGAGGTCCAGCTACTTTGGTACTGTCGATCCATCGACTTCAAAATCTGCTGAAAAAATGAAAACCAAAAGAATGCACGGAGGGGGCTTCAAACTTCGTGTATAATTATCTTTAAAATTTAAAAATAAACAAAAGACAAAAGGCTGTGCCAGTTCAAATCTTCCTACTATATGGTTTGATGTAAATTGACATGACAACACTTAGGTTGCCAGATTTGCATCAGTCACCAACCTGATTGTCTCATGCATTGGGCCACCGGTGCCAGAAACATTAAATGAAATTCCAGGCAGTGCAGTTTTTCAGTGTAGGGAAACCAGAGCCTTTTCAATTCTTGTCAGATCACCTTCTTAGGACACATCACCTTCTAAAATTTAACTTTGATTTTATGACTTGACTCACTGAAGGGTCAGAGTCACCAATGTGATAATGACAGATTTTTACATGAAGTCCGTATCACTTAAGGTTATTGGTAAGTCACTCTCTCCTATCACTTTAAATGTACAGGTTTCCTGCATTTTCTACATTTCTCTGGGATGTATCTTATTTAGACATTAACACTCTCAATGACCCTTCACAAAATATTCTGATTTCTTTTTCCTAAGCTGCAGAAACATTGTGATCAACTTTCTATGGAAAAGTACTCTGGGCTACATTCATTTCACATGTATCCCAGCAACAACAACTGTGAGGTGTTGTCAGCTAGTGAGTTGTTGATCTTCAGTTGGTCCTGAGACTCATAAGGAACTTTTTTTATGGTTGTTTTCAAATTGCACTCCTTCTTCCCTTCTTTTCCCAATGCCATTTCTGTACACTTGCCTAATGATTTGCTTGCCTTCAACAATTTTCCTTCTGCAGCAATATAGGGGCTTATATTCCTGTCTTGTTTTCTCTGAGTTTGCACCACTGTCCTCACTGCCCTTCCCTTTGTTGAACTCATTTGCATCTCTGTAAGGAATGAGAGAGAAATAGCACCCTTCAGTGCCCCATTTGCTCATCTCATTGCACAGGTGTAAAAGACAAGATATGAGATTGTTGGGAATTAGGTCTGTCTCAAGCTACTCAGGCATTGAGTTATGCTCACAATTTGAGGTTCCAAAAACACTGGAAACCATCAATTTTCATGATGTGCTGTTGTGAAATAGTATAGAATAGCATAAAATCTTACTTTGATCCACAGTCACTACTTACTTCTGTGCTGTAGGAAACTCTAAACAAGGCTGAATTTAAATGCAAGTTCACCCTGAATTGGGAAATATATTATGTTTGAAATATCAGGTTTTGCTGCAAAGAATTTGTGTTACTCCTTAATATTCTTTTGCTTGTAAACAATTCAGTCTTCGGTAGGTTCCCAGGCATAGGTTAGTACTGTGGTAAGAAAAAGTTTTCACCTCAGCTGGACATTCTTCCCTCCTTACAAGGGCATTCATTTGCTCGCCTACCAGTTTCTGAGCTATGGAAATAACCTGATAGAAAAGTAGAAGCCTGTTCACTATGATGGCCTAGAAACTGAAGTCACCCAGCAACTGCTTTAAGTGCAGCAGAGGTTTGTGTGGACATAGAGGACTGGGACTTGAGAGAGAGAAGAAGGACAGCTGAGGATGGCAATCACCACAACTCTTTGCTGGTAAACTATGTTGCTTGTGCTATCGGATCTTTACATGTTGGGTGTATTTTGAGGTAATTAGTGTTTTTGAGTTCATTAGTCCATTTATCCAGACTTCTATTCACAAATCCAGAGCATCACAAAGCTTTGGTTTGATGCTAGTTTATTAGTGAAGTTATTACACTGAATAACTTACCAACCCTCAGAACTTCGCTGAAATGATTAACAATTCACCTCTCAGAATAAGCTTGCACAGTGACCTGAATGACATACAACGTTTTGCCCTGGTTTTATTTTAATTTGAATTCTGTCTTTGGAGACACATTCAGACCTGGGTCCTATGAAGTTTACAACTTCACATAATGGTTGATATTGGAAGGGACCTCTGGATCTCACCTGGTTCAAGCCCCACTGCTCAAGCAGGGCCATCCAGAGCCTGCTGCACAGGACTATGTCTTCCTTCCCAGGAGGAAGACTCCACCACCTCTCTGGGCAATGTGTGCTTGTGCACAGTCACCCTCACAGGAAAAAATTGTTTCCTGATGTTCAGAGGTAACCTGTATTTCCATTTCTGCTGATCACCTCTTGTCCTGTCACTGGCCACCACTGAGGAGATCCTGGCTCTGTCCTTTTTGCCCCCTCTCTTCAGGTATTTGTAGACCTTAATGAGACCTCCCTGAACCTTCTTTTCTCTAGGCTAAACAGTTCCAGTTCTCTCAGCCTTTCCTCTTTGGGGAGGTGCTTCAGTCCCTTAATCCTCTTCAGGGCCCGTTGCTGGACTGTCTCCAGTAGCTCTAAGTTCACATTCACCTACATAATTTTTAGGGTAAAATTTAGCCCTGTGGCTTTTTTTTCTTTTTTTTTTTTTTTTAATTTATTTGTTTGTTTTAATGATTCTGGCTATTTCAGGAACACTTAAAGTGGAAAAGTAATGAGAAAATAAGAATATCTAATTTATTTTAATTTTCTTTTTTCCTGCTAGATCTGCTTAAGAGGCTGTGGTCTTGTTCTAAGTAATTTAAGAAATGAACAAAGGAACAATTTACATGGGAGATTAATGAGTGTGAGGGGCTTTGGTAATATGGCAGTAAGTACCATAGAAATGTTATAAATACCTAAAAATTAGCACAGAGAAGTATGGGCAAAACTCCAAATGGTCGTCACTGTTGTAAGATGGAAAATAAAACCCTTAATGGGCAAAACCTCTGCCTGTTATTGGTAAGAAGCACTAAAAGTAGCCATTCTCAGGAGCACTTGTGGTTGACTAGCACTTGTTATGCTACAGGAGGGGAGGAGTAGTCCTGAGGAAGAGGTTTTTCACTGTCATATCAGCAGTTTTAAGGAGAGTGCAGATGCTTTATGCTTCCAGGCTTGCTTACATTAGAAGATGTACTGAGCACAGTGCAGAGGACATTTTTTAAAAAAAAAAGTAAGAGATGTGCTGGAATGAGTAGTGTGACTAGTGAAATTTTGTTTCTCTTCCTTGAGAAAACTATTGGCAGTTTTCACTTTTGCATGTGCCTCCAGTTGAGAGAGGTGCAAAGTCAGATATTTTCACAGAAGTCAGACAGGCCAGAGTGTACAAGAGCAATTAAGTATTAAGGGTGCATATGACTAATTAATTAGTGCCATAAGGAAACATATGCTTTGGCTCCTTCCTGGAGCCAATTACCACATGTCTGTGTTATAAGGCAGATTGAGAAGCAGCCCCTTGCTGAAATAGGAGTGTGTTACAAAACAACATGACAAAGAAGGAAGCAAGAATGTGCTGACCAAGCCAATGGGTACAGAGCCACAACAAAGGAAAAAAAAATATCAAGGAAAATTCTATTCTGAGAAGAAAGCTCAAGCTGCCTTCAAGGGAAAACTTCAGATCACAGGCACACTTGCACAACTTTTTTCTTATATTAATGTACAATGCTTAAACATATTGTGGCCCATGGTTGAACAAATCTATAAATTGCTTCTAATAACTCAATTGAAGATGAAACAGAGATTGGTTTTTATTTTTTCTTTTTTTTTTTTTCTTTTTTTTTTTGCATGGTTTGGGTTCATATTTCTGTATTTACAGTGCCACTTTCATTCACTCTGTCCTGAATCCTTAACAGCAGTTCGTCTCATTGTCTTCCCAGCCCCAAAACAGCTCATTCCATCTGAGAAGGAATCTGAGCAAAATTGAGCAAAAAAATTCAACATCAATGTAAAGATATGCAACACGCTTTTGGCCAGGATGATTGTAAAGAGTCAGTAAGGACACAAGTCTATTGGCTCCCCAGATGACCTGAGGGCTGGGGATTGTTCCCTTCTTCACTTTCCAAAGGCAGCAGAGACTTCTCAACTCTTCCTTACTTTTAGAGGATGCGGAGTTGGTCTCTCCCCTGGTCTTTATTCTGCTGGTAGTCAGGTACAACTGTATGGTTTCGTTACATCTGCTATGTAAATTATTTTTTAAGCAGCATTAAAAATAGCATGCTCTCAGTCACTGAGAACATGGGCAGAGTTCAGTTGCCCCTTGGGAGCTGAATGTTGGCAGAAACTTTGTGCCATATTCATTGAATATTTGCACAAGTAGGGATTATGCCAGTGACAACAGTACAAATTTGTATGTTAAATACATGAATGCCTTCTAGTAAATGACAGAGTGACTGGTCATGCCTTCTAAATCTGTGATTTGCTTCAAACTTAGACATTATTTTACCCAACTCCTGATCTGAAGATGTGGCAAATGAAAGTATGCTTAAAATAAATCTCTTCAGAATTCCTCATACTTCCAGGCCCAACTTGAATGAATACACTACACCAGATACACTGCTACTCTATCATACTTCTCTCAGACATAACTGAACAGGATTTAAAAAACTTTAGTGTGACTTTATGGTGAGAATATTCATGAACACAAATCCATAGTTTGTTCACACTTAACATAATCCTGGTACACATTTATCCTGTGCACTCATTCATGGAAAATGGAACACAAATGGAAAAACCATATTAGACTTACAGTTTTTATATTTGACCATCTGTGCTTCTTGTTGCCAAGAAAATGTTCTTTGCTTTTGCTTCTATCATTTTATTGACATTCCTGACAGGTGGAGCTTTTATGACCTTTTTATTATTTTATTTACTTTTAGTCTTTGTCTCCCCACCCTCTTTAGGTCCATGGCAGTATGTTAAGACTATGCCCCATTCTTTCCTGCTGTTTTCTTGCAACTGAGCATTCTGTTCACTCATTTTATTTCTCATCCTGGCAGCTGCTGTCCCCTCTGGCTTTTCTGCTTCCACCTTGCTGCTTGTTAAGACTGATGCTTTAAACTTGAGCACTCCTCATTACTCCCCTACCTCCTCTGCATTAAATTTGGGAATATGTGCATCCAGCAGCCAGCCGGCTGAAGCCATGGATCTCCAGGGATCACCCTGCTGTGTTACCAGTCATTTTTGTATTTGCTCATCTCAGCTGTGCTGCTTAGAGCTTGAATGTGACTCTGTCCCCTATGTCCCTGCCAAAGAGGGCAGAAACTTAGTCACAGTTGAAAGAGCTGACACAAAGAAGGAAAGAAGGACTGGCCATTGTTGTCTAGAGTTGACACTTGCTTCTCTTTCTGGAGGGTCTATCGGTGTTTTTGTGAGCAAAACCCACCTAGATAACTCAGGGATAGACTAGCTCAGGCAGTGACTGGTTCTTCCCAGAAAACTCACCATCTTTCTGGCAGGGGCCACTCGTCTCTGAAGGAGGGATCTCTGGATCTGTCCTTAGCAGCATGTCACAGTCTGTCTCCTGCCCACACTCCCCTTTCAAGGACAGCAAAGGATGCCTGTGAATGGGCTTGTGAGAGCTGCCTTTGCTTTCTTTGTTCTGTCAGGGGTCAGCCCAAGTGTGCTGATGGGTGTGCGTGAGTCTGACCAAGCTGCACTGGAGAGGGTCAGTACTCACCTGGTAGTCTGGTCCTTAGGGTCAAGCTCTGAGGCATCTCCACCCCTTGTTTTTTTGTGTGCAAAGTGCTGCTAATTGTGCTCTTTGGTTTTCATTTTTATTTCTGAACTCATTTGACAGGGCCCTGTCTCGTACAGTTTAAGACGAGCCTCAAGGCAATATTAATAATACTACAAGAGGGTGCTGGAAATAATCAGGACAGGCCTTGGCATTCTTTCAGTGAATAAAAATTTAGTTTTGATCCAAAAACAGAGTTGGTACTCACAAAATCATTGTGGAAAATAAGGTTTCTTTAAAATCATCTTTGGTTGTCCAAGCTTTGATCCATATATGTGCCTGTACTGTTTCTTGGTACATCTATAATCAGAGGGATGTAAAAAATAGGTAAACAATTTGTTGCATCTTTAATAAACTGGACAAAAGAAAAATCAAGATCATGTTCAAAACCCATTTAACAAAACTCATCAAATTATTTGGTGTAATTGTGGTCTCCTGGATTTTGATTTGTTGCCAGACAATATTATTTAATGTGCTCAGAAATGAAAAATTGGTATTCCACTGGCACAACGTATCAGATCAACATCAAAGCCATTTATAACCTGTGTGACTGAGTTGCACATGAGTTTTAAGAAAATATTCTGTTTAAATGCACTTAGTTGTGGGGGTTTTTTAATGTTGAGCATTATCAGGGATAACAATATTTCGTTGGAGGCAGATGACTATCCAGAAACATAATTAATCATGATTATTTATGCCATACCTAATTATCAGGAAATGGCCCTAGGGATACACTTCAGTTATATTTCAGAACCTTCCGACTATAATTACTTTGCTTTGTATTAAATATTCTTTCCATATTCTCAAAGAAGTTTTGAATGTATTTATAAAAAAATAAGGTCAAAATTATAGAAATAAATAATGTACAACCAAATAATGAAAATATGTGCATTTGGAGAAGTTCTGAGTTATTATGAGAAAGTAAAATAATTTAATTCTCTTCATAATTAGGTAAAAGAAATGGCTTTCCATTGTATTTGTTAATATAGGAACATAGTAGCGTAACAGCAAGGACTTTAAACCACAGACCTTTTAAAATTCTGTTAGTGTGGTGCAAAGTGGATTAAAAGTTGGGAAAAAAATACACTGCTACCTAAGGGTTTGAATTCTCAAAGACTTTTCATTTGCAAATTTTGAAAGCTATTTTTTAGTGAGGACGTTTCATATTCTAAGGAGTTTCACAGCTTCTGGTGTTGCTGTAATAATATTTAGATGCGTTTCTGGCTTATTATTTATAACCCATTGTGTGTCATTAAAGCATTTAATAGGAGTTGTAAAATTAGGTAGGCAATGTACATGAGTATATATGTCTGTAATTTATGTTTCTGTTTGTTAATGATATTGAACACCTGTAAAATGAAGAAAGGATAAGACTCAATGTAAGACCTCAAAACATGCACACACTTGTGGACCTAAGCTATAATTTTATTGAAGGCCATACCACACAACAAAGTCATTCCTGTATAAATGAAAACCTGGACATTTATTTTTACAAATAAATTTTTGTCCCCTTGTTTTTGTTGATAAAAAAGACAACAACATATTTTCAGTGCCACTATAGCCAGAGGCTGTTTTTGGGTACATGGTTCTTGCATAAGAGATTTGCAGAACTATGCTGGAATGCATGTCATTATACTGTCTGGGTAGGTAGGTTGTGTGGGGTGGGTTGGCTCTGGGGATTTTTTTTGCATTTGGGTTGTGCTTAGAAAAGTAATGTTTGTCTAGGCCCAAAATTCAGAGTACATTTGGTTATTTTGTTAGCTGACAGACTATGAGTTTGGAGGTAGTCATTCAGTACAGTGTTTTGGGATGTGTTTAATGTTAATGTAAAGTTGGGGTCTACTGACCTCAATTCTGGTGGTTACTGTGATGTGTGTGGTTAAACACGGTTTGTACCAGGACCAAAAGTCTCTGCACAGCTCTTGCTGAACAGTCTCAGGCTGCCTTCAGTGAACTGCCCCAGGACTAAGCACTTCCATCCAGCTGTCGTGTAGGGAGCACTGAATCTCCTCTTGGTTTTGGCAGGAGTACTTCAGGATCTGGGCAGTTTCACTCTTCAGGCCTAATCTTACATAGGTCCCATTGACTTGGAATCATGTTTCACTAATGCTCTTGTTGTGACTTGTCTGTGATTTAGTTAACCAGAGGTGAGGTGCCTTGGCAGCCACATCATTGCTATATTTAATGCCCCTGCCCTGGTTTTAATGTCTGCGTGGTTTGTGACAGTTTTAAAACCTCTGCAGGGTTTGACTTTACAAAATACTCATTAAAGTGAATTTAGAGGATTATTTTTTTCATTGAATTATTCAACCTGCTTAAATATTGAGAAGAAAAATAAAAGTGGGTATTATTTTAAAATGCTGAGAAGGAATGCCTCATGTGAAGGTTCAAAGTCAACAATCTCCTCTTAACACTGTGGTAGACAAATACAGAAATTTGCTAGGATTTAAGGCCGAGACAGCCCTCAGACAGAGTCCATTACGGTTTAATGACAGCACACTGTTTATCTAAACCAGCAATGAAAAACAATGTGTACATTTGAACTGCCACCCTATGTCTTCTGTGAACAATCATATGTGAAACTGAATGTTTCCTGGGGAAATATTTCCTTAACAAATGTCTGATTTTTTCCTATCTCCTATGCCAAACGGTATTTTTTTCTCTGTTTGCTTCCTCAGATGGACATTTTTATTTTTTTACCTATTACTTACAACGGCATTAGAATGGAAAGCAAAATGTTTGGGTAATTGAACATTCAATTAATTAAACCAACTAATATTGAATGCCAGTGTTATGAATTGAACACTTTCACTTGGCATTTTCTCCCTCTAATTTCATCCACTTCCCTGAGATTTCTAAGCATTAGTGTCTGAGTGGTGCACTGCTTGTTGATGCTGATGGACAGGAGCAGCCTTTCCTTAATAAGGCACTAAGGTGGAAACAGTGATCTAGTGACTTTTCAGAGAATATTAAATGTTTCATTTTAATTTTTTCCTCCCAACATACCAGCCTCCAAAAGCAACCTAGGAAAGGTGCAGTGAAGCTTATATATCTGTTGTTGATTTAGTTTACACTGAGGTGAGCTGAGGTGCCTTCCCTGAGCAAAATTCCCTGAAGCAGTGAGTGGTTGAGGTGAGAAGCTATCCATCTCCAAAAGGCTTAGGGGAGTTCAGCTGCCAGCAGCATGTGGGAAATAAAAAAAAAAAAAAAAAGAGAAAAAAGAAAAAAGGAAAAAGGAAAAGGAGAAAGAGAAGGATTCTAGAAAAGGAAAAAAGCGAATCTGGTCATCACCTAAGCGTAACATGCTATTTTTCCCCAGAAGGAGAGTGTTGTTTGGGTCTAAACACCCTCCCCACCTCCCCATGGCTGATTTGATCCAGAGGTTCTGCATAAATTCTTGGGCCAGGCCAGACAAACACCTCAGCTTTCATCACAGATACTTTTCCCCAGGATGAAAGATATTCCTTTCCTAAGCACCCTCCATTGATTTGGAATGTGTGCCGCAACCACCAGGAAGCCTCAGCTCAGTTCTGGCTGGAGAGGAACAGTGGGCAGGACAGCTGTGAGGGAGAGCAGTCTGCCAAGCTGGGAAAAGTGGACTCTAGAAGTCTGTATTTTCTGTAATTTTAATCTGGCATATTGGGAAAAATGGGAGAGGCCAGGGCTACCTTTCCCAAGGACACAAGGGAAAAGGAAGATTATTATTTCATGCATGCGCACGTGAACCAATCCACAAAAGGAGCTTTTGATGTGGTAGATGTAGAATGCTTTAAATAGATCTATTTTTTAAAGAGAAATCATCAATCTTGTTCTAGTGGTGCTGGTAGGAGCCTACGGCACATCCTCTACTATGCACAAGTACAGACTGCCTTCCACTGAAGGTTTTGGAAGAAAACAGGCACTTTTTTTTTTTTTTTCTTTTTCCCAAGAAGCCTTGTTTGCATTTATGAGTCATTGGGAAGGCTGTGACAGTTTCTGCATTGTTAAAGGAAATAATCCTCTGGCCATTTATTCTTCCCTGTGCTTTTCTTCATTTTCCATATATTATTTTACGCCTTTTCTATCTCCCAAGGTTTTTTTCTTCAGTAAGAGTGATTTGGCTCCTGACACCCATCCTGTGTAATTGATCTCTGTGGTTGTAGACCCTGGAGTGTGACTTCAATGAGAAATCCACTCCAAGGATAAGCAGGAAAAATAATTTCGTTCCTTTCAAAAACTGCAAGCTCAGTAGGGAAAAAAACACAGTGTTGGCAAATTATCTGCTGTTTGTATATATATTGTTTCCCGCCCTTTTATTTCAAGTCTTTCCAGACTGGAAGCTCACCTTTTATCAGACAGTTCTCTCCTCCACTCTTGCTAAGCCACAGCATAATGGGGGAACTATTTTTAAATTACCATCTATCTGGATTGTTTGAAAACCTATTAGAACACTATTTATACAATTTGGAGATAATTTTAAACTCTTCCTGGAACCTATTTGCAATTGTTGAGACTCAGAAACAATCCAAGTGAAAAATACTTTTATACGATACCATGTTGCATATTTTTTACAACCATATTAGTCACTACAGATAATCTCCTCATATTTGACTATTGAGTGCACAGCAGAGACATCTGTACAGGTATTCAGCTGTACATCTATCCCAAAGGAGGGAAATAGGGAAAATAATATAAATGAACACCTATGTAACATTTTTTTCCTGTGTTTTTTTTTTCCTTGTCTTAAATTCTTTTAAGATAATGAATTGTAATAATGACCTTGGCTTGTTTGCACTAGTGCATGGAAGTAATGACCTCAAACTCCAGTTGCCCCAATAACCTTGGTCATTTGGAACACATAGGTTCTCTCATTTGAAACATGAAGGTTATGCAGCATCCCTGTCTTAGAAAACATTGCAATAGAGCATGTTGTCAGAAGGCCAGAGCACTTCATCACCACGGTCCCCTCACTTTCTTGCTTTTGTATCCCAAAACTGAAGGGTCCCCACCAGTATACAACTGTTCCACAAGTAATGAACTATATGTCTTTTAAAAAACCTTAGATTTCTCTGTATGAATCCTCATTTAGTGTGTAGAAGAAGGATTTCCGTGTAATTTTAAAGACTTTTCTGTAAGGGCTTAATAATGTCAATGCACTCTCATACTTGATCGTTTTTCCACTTGCCCAACACTCCCTTAGTTATCTGGCCACTCCAGGCACTTCAGCTTTAAAGATAGAAAAGCAGCAGTAGTCTCTACTAATGGCAGCTGAAATTTTCTTTAAGAAACTTATAGATAACAGGTCCATGAATATGAAGTGAAAGGCAGCTTTCTACCTTGTTTTACACTGGAAGTCCAGACTAGAAGGTAATTAAGGATGACCTCTATGTCCATGCTACATGTATGAATATAAAGACACAGATGACGTCCATCAGTATCATGACATTTTTTTCCACTGATAGCTGACTCAAGATGACTTGACTATTTTAATGAGGTATGTAAGATTTTCCTCTTTTTTATTTTTCTTTTTGTAATGAAGAAGGGTCATTTTATGACATCAAACATATGTGGAAATACTTTTTCCTTTCATTAATGAAGCATATTAGAAAAAAGAAAATATTTATTTGTGATGGTTGTAATCAATGTTTCCTTTTAAAAATATTTCAAAATATTAATTCCAAATAAAAATATTCATTTGGAAATATTTTTTGAGTTACATAGAAGGAATAACAATCTTTTATAAAGTTTTCAGATTGGAATTTAAATCTGGTCTGGGTAAAATGAAATATTATACTAAGTGATTTTTTTTATCTTTGAACTTGTTGATTCACTACAAATTGTCATTGAAATGTCAAGAACAGCAGCAGCAAGAACATCAAAGACAAGAAGTAGCTAGAAGAGTTATCTGCCAACTGTTGTTGCCAAAATCTGTTTAGACAGGAAAGTGTCTTTATTTCGAAGGTGTCTAGACTAGTTTTTTCACTTTCTTTTTCTTATCTTTTATGCACTCATTAATAGTTGGATATTTTGTGAAAGAACTCTCAATGCTGAGGTTTTTTCATTGTTAAATGCAAAACAGAACGAATCAATAATTCTGTCTGCTGTTAAATAGATCTAGAGTCTGGATGGTGTTAACAGTAGACAAAATGAACAATACAGGATTAACAAGTATTTTGATTGCATTGCTTGTTAAATTCAGCTAAAATACATTAGCATTTTGTAGAATTACACAGGAATCTTTATTTAAGAAAAATATAAATCATAGGGTTAGGTTTTGGTTTTGCTTCTGTCTTTTTAATTTCAATTCTTCTCAGTTGTCATACTCTTATTTTCACATGGCCATTGCATTCATCCATTTTCTGTATTTATTCAGCATTAGATACAGAGGGTACTCAGGTAACCAATGCAATAATTTTGAAGGGCCTCACCGAAACCTAGTGAAGTCAAGAGAAAGTCTTTTGTTGACCTCAGCAAACGTGTTGTTTTGAAGAAAGTTACAGATGTCAATTGAGCATTGAAATAAAGTCTTTCAAGTGTAAACTCTGTAGTTGCATGTCCCCTTTTCCTCATGTCATTTCATTACATTGCACTGGAAAAGGTCGAAGCAATAGCAAGTGATGCATTTCTTTTTATTAGGAAGCAATGGCAAGGAGCTGTTGCTTAAGGTTTGTTTTGTCCTGACTATTACTCTCAATGTCACTGAAATACATCATGGAAATTAAAATATTGAAAAGAAAATATAGTAATTGAGAGTTGCTGTCCTTATCTACTGAATAGGGAGATCTTTCTAGAGGCTGTGTTCCCTGTGGCTGGTGAGAAGCTCTGGCTGAACAAGACTGAACATTAAAAATGTCTTTTTTTTTTTTTTTCAATCTGGATCTTTATATCTGAGTAATTATGAAATCTCCAGAGCAGGGAACTCTTCAAACCAAACATATGCATCAGAGCAAAATATTAATTCATCAAACATGACACAAGATAGTACATAAGTCAGTCAGGCAGTAACTGGCTCCTTTATAACTGCAGTAGTCTTTCTGACCCATAAATGTCACTCAATAAAACAGTATTTTCCACTTCCTAAAGCATAGAAGCTTCACATCTGAAAGCCTCAATTTTTATAATTCTATTACAAACTGCAGTAAAGAGCTGAAAATTCAAAATCCCCAAAGAAAAGGGGCACTTACATGAAATTTATTGTTAAGTTAGGCATGACTATTCTTTTTGCTAAAACTGAAGCACTGTGGAAGAGTTTGGGCCTTTTTATTTTATCTTGTGTTATGCTTTTATAACATATGGTGATATGCAATATATTTTCAAATATTAATTTATTTTGAAACCAAGCCTCAAAATGTTTATTTCTGGAAAAAATGAAACCCTCTTGTTTTACTATGTAAAAAAAAAAAAAAAGCAAGCAAAAAAAAAAAAAAGGCAGTTTTTTTCCCCCCAAAACTTAAAGCTCTTCTTTAGAACCTGTCAAACTAAAAGGAGCATCATGTGTTCCCTCAGGTTATTTTGTAATAGTTCTAGTTTTATGACTACAAGAGTCTTGCACAGAAGTTGCCCCTACCCTGTTTTGGGTTTTAGATACTACCACAGAGTAAATAAAGAATAGTTACAAGAAATAACCATAAGTAGAAAATTAAAAAGAAACAAGGAAAGTATGAGTTTGCTTTAGTGTAGGCAGCAGCATGCATCCAGACTTTCAATTCCCCTATAGCCAGGTTCCATTTAGCACTTAGACTGCTTTCAAACATGCATATGTTTTTACTGAACTAACAAATATTTCTTCTTCCCATTAGGGATGAATTTTAGGTGTAAATGAACATGAAGACATAGCGTATGAGAGGTCTGACTTTGAGGGTTGCTGATCCCTTGAAAACTTTTTAAAAGTAGCGTATGTAAGTAGAGGTAAAAAAGCTAGGGAAGTAGCGTGACAGTGGTAGGAGAGAAGGCTTTGGGAACCTCATCTCAAGAGGAACAATCTGCTAAAATTCCCTATTGAACTGGCGGGGAAAGAATGATAATGAGAAAGAACAAACAAACTCTGGCTGGTTTGCTAGTGTCCTGATGTATGTACTGTGTCAGGGCTCTCTTTTTTTTTCCCATCTTTCCAGATCTCTTGCTACAGATGCAGAAGATTTCTCTAAAGGAAGCGAGAAGCTGGAATTAACCTTCTACCCATGAATTAAGCAAGCATATCACTCAAAAAAAAAACAAAACTAAAAGGAAAAGGATAAAAGTGAGAGACAAAAAGCAAGAAAGACAAGTGACACAACATACTAAGTCAGTTGCTTGAGCCTGGCCTTTATGAGCCAGAAACCATGGTGATCACTTAGCTGTTGGTATTTGAAATGAAACAAACTAGTCCTTCACAGGTCGAAGCACCAAGGGGAGAAAAGCAGCAGGGAAAGCAAATGTTAGTATTATCTAACTAGTCAAAATGCTTGTCATATACCTCAACCTTGAAACTAGCAGTATTACAAAAGCTGGAATAAGATAATTTTCCTATTTGAAATAGAGATAGGTCTTTCTGGTTGCATGTGAATGTTTCTGCAGCCGGTTGATGGGGAGCAGCCACCCCTGAAGAACACACCTGGTGTGAGACCACAGCATGACCATGTGGTGCATCCAGGCACCGCCGCCTCACGTGGCTGCCCGATACTCTGTCATCGGGCCAACTCCTTGAGCATTTCTGAGCTGTAAATTGATTTAAAAACACTCATAATGACCTGCACATCTCAAATCAATCAAAATTCATTACTGAGGTAATAAAGGCATGTTAGAAACTGTCATAGATTTTCTTAATCACTCCCTTGGATTTCCAGGTCTTTGGTATTCAGACACAGTTTCAGCAGCTGAGCACTTCACAGTATCTGAGTGAAGTGAGTAGACGTGTATCATGAAAACACACAAAATTATTTCGCTCTGACAATTCAACAGGCTGCTTCTGGATTAAAAATAGCTGGCTGAAAACAGACTACATATGTTGTATGTTGTGCTACAAGTTGTGCCATACGTATGTTGTGCTAGATATGAATGTATATTTAAATGGCATAGGAAGCCATGCTTAAAAGAACAAGTATACAGGTGCCTTGAAAGTCTGCTGATGCCAGGGAGTGCTGATCTGACCTCAGCATGTGATGCAGGTATGATTTACTAATACTGACACACAAAAAAAAACCCCAAACCAAAACCAAATCAAACCTTCATGAGTTTATTCCAGTTCTTCCTTTGAATCCAGCTTGGGTCACCTTTCCTTGTTGGTGGCTGTTGCCAGCAAGCTGCCCAGTTTTACGGAGGTCCCAATGCTTACAGGGCTAGGACAAACTCTGTGTTTCTTTTTGGCCCAACACTGAACTCCCTTTACTAGGCTGAGCTGTTTCTGGATACTAGGGTTAGTATAGGAAAGCCGGTGGTGAGAAAAGGAGTCCAGAAATGATGAGTTTGGGGTGGCACGTAAATATGTGGAGGAATATGAATACAGAAAAGGACAAGTAGGAAAGAGCTTTTGTAAGAGAGGAGTATTATAAGAACAAGCAAAGAAGTCTGTATGAGTTTAGAGGAGTGTAGAGCTACATGTCTTTTTGAGAAAAACAGGACACTTTCTATGTCTCCAAAGATCGGACTGCAAGGCGAGAGCTGGAGAAGGTTTGCATGTCCTAGGCTGAGGAAAGACAGCAGGACAAAGCAGAAGAGATAAACTGAGTTCCTGGCTCTCTTATAGGCTCTTGTCATGGACCAAGACACATTGTTTAGTCTTCTCATTACATTCCCACTTCCTATCTCCTGGTTTTTTGGAGTTGTTGGGCCAAGAAATATTTGATTATGCGGTCTTCAGAGGTCTTTGCTTATAAAACTAATACACACAGCAGCACAGGTAAGACCTGTCTATCCACATGCTCCTGTGGCATCTGATCAGTATCTGTCTCTGAGAAGGAGTACGAGACAGGGGTCCATGTTCCTCAGGTCTTGGCTAACAAATCTGGAGCTTGTAGCCCAGACAGCAGAAGCTCAGGTGGTCAGAATAGAAATCCCCAATTATGAGGACCTGATCTGCCCTGGAATTCTGTAATTACAATAGCAGAAGATTGGGCATCTAATCACTATTTCTGTTTCTAGACAGTAGGGAAGAGTATGAGTATGAGCATGAGTAAATTGGGTGAAAAGGGAGTCTCCAGTTGTGAGTAGGTTCTGGGACAAGGCACTAATGCATTTGGAAGAGGATTAGAGAAGAAAAGGCTGACAAGAAAGGGGAGTGTGTCTGAGAAGAGGCAGAAATCAACATTTCTATGGCTATGGGAAGGGATTATGTGAGAATTTTGGGGATAATGGACATAGGGTAAGAGAGAAAGTGGAGTGGGGCAGAGAGAGGAGTGAGAACAGGGAGCCACAAAATGGGAAACATGAAAGCAGGAAAAGAGTTCTGTAAACGGATGGTGAAGAACTGCTAAAAAATACAGGAATAGAAAAAGAAAGGAAAAAGGTAAGATAGGAAAAGAAAGAAAAATAACAAAGGTCAATGACTTCTTCATTATATAGAAAAAAATGACCTTAAGGAAGTAATTAATTAAAAGGCATCTGGAAAGATAAAGGATGACAGAGAAAAAATAAAAGAGAACAGAGTGAAATAGTAAAGAGAAAGAGGGAGACAAAGTACATGTAAATGAAGTTTTTAATTAGCGCAAAGGATAGAGATATCTACAGGAAAAAACATATGGATGAAATATCAGACACTCATTTATATAGGTCCCTTCAGGTTCAGGTTTTTATGCCTCCTTTTCACTACTGACATTTTAAAGTTGAACACAGTTCTCCCCTCTTGGTTGTTCTGACCATTTCCCCCCACTCTGTGATTATGTATATCATTACCTAAGTAACACAGAATGTTGTAATACACATTTTCCATGTTTGCATTTATATCTTTGCTCATTTTTTATCATTTTTTTCTGCTGACACCAATTCCCTTGTTAAAAAAATTTTATCTCTACTGACTGTGTGTTTCTGGATGACAACTTCTCTTTTATCTGGGGAATATGTTTTGGTAGAACTGTTGGCACCCAGTCACTGTGCATTTGTGCTGCAGCTCTCAGTACACCTCTCAAGGAATGATATATCTTTCTAAGGAAACAGCAGTGGTGAAAACTTATTCAGGCTACATTTGCTGTGAGTTTGTTCATGGGCAATATGTTTTATGAATAGTGTTGCAGTTTATTTTTTCACCCAGATGACTCCTATGAATTAGCTTTTGTCAAACAGACAGAGAGTCATCAGTTCCCTTTCTAGTCCCTGGCACTAGCACAATCTGCAGATTTGAACTCTTCATTAAAGAAATTGGGTTATTAAATACATCTGTCTCAGAAACAGATTTAGTTAATGGTGGTAAAATATAATGAAAATCTGAAGACCCTGTTACCTTTTTTTCCTGTTTTGAAAAGCTTGACATGCTGTTTTATATTGTAGTTTTCTTTGATTGCCTGCTTTTGTTAGGGAAGCTGATGTAATGAGGGAGGCAGAAAGGTGGATAATAGTCCTGCCTTCAGCAGGGTGGCAGCATGGATTTGAAAATAGTTTTAAAAGGGACCACAGGTTTGCTGTGTCGCTGTATGTTATGCTTTTGCAGGCTTTGAATGAATTTGGTAAGAAAAATTTCTAAAGTAAACTTTGCATGGAAGGGGTATAATGTAGGGACCACTTATCCCACCTCATTAAATCAAATGATTTAATGAGGAAAACTTGGAAAACTTGGGATCATAAATGCATTAATTTTATATGTTGTAACTTAAGGAACGACACCAGAATGGGCAGGTGCACCTGAACAAACTTCGGTTTAGCTGGCACAGGAGCAAAGCTCATACCAACTTGTCTTCACTGCCTGGGTCCTGCAGGTCATTACACGTCGAGGGGAAGGTGTAGCTTGCCATAAATAGAAGATAGGATGTCTGAGTGGCAGGGCAGTTGCCAGTGTTCATTTTCCCCTCACCCTCAGAAGCAGTGAAATGATACTAACCTGAAGTGTGTGTCATGCAGAGCAGGCTCTGCTTCGCCCTAAGCACTCTACCTCTGAGACTAAGATGGAAGGAAACAGTCAAGACTGAGACTTTCTAAGGCATGTAAGAAACATACCCAGAATCCAGCAGGTTTTAACAAAAACAAGGCACCTTAGACTCCAGTTGTGAGAAGTGCTGAGTACCAATTCCATGGTCTTTGGTCAAGGAAGAAGATTCTGCTCACTTGGCAGGGTTACCCAGGACCTCCCATGGGAAGACCTTGACTCCTGTCACCGCCAGCAACCCTTGCACATTGCTTTATGTGATATTGTTGGAGTTTTTTTCCATACAGGCTCAATATCTAAGCTATGCCTCTAAACCAAGAGGAAGGAGACCCTTGAAAAAACAGTGACCTTGGACAAAGCTTGCAAAAGGTGGTCGCTTCTGAATGAAGGGATCACAGGGATGGAGAGTAGATGGGAAGGAAAGGGAGAGCTCCAATCAGCCAGCTTATGGTTCAGGTTTTGAAGCATTATTAACCAAAAGAAAAGTCTGGTAATACAATCTTCCATCAAAGTCCTCCTGAAACAACATGATTTCAGGTCTCATTGTCAAACCACAGTAGATGATTTGCATATTTGCAAGAGTATAATTTCTTTGTCTACTTCTAGACTTGTTGTGTATGGGACTGGTGAGAGACTCAAATACAGTAGAGGGAAAAAATAAGTATGTTAAAACCTGCAGCAGCTAGATATTCCTTCTGACTAGGGCTTAGCTATTGACTGTACTAGATACCATTGAATTTGCAAAGAAATATGGACTTGCTTATCATCACCATAAGTAAGATGACACATGAAAGCTACTTGAAGACTGAAGGTTTTTAAAAGTAGTCCTGCATGTCACACAGATGACATCCATATACATATACATACACACATAATACATGCCATTAAGTTAAAGAAATTAGTTTTCCTGTTTTCACTCTTCTGTGTAATTATATTTCTGTATAAAGGAAACGGCAGTTAGAGAAAAAAATATGTGCAGTTGGTTTTATATACGCACATACATATATATTTTGTGTCTGTGTGTATATATACTAAGGGTTCTACTACAACAAAGCCAGTCTGACCAAGCTGTTTGTCTGCCTCTGGGAGAGTTTGTATTAAGTCTTGTGTTCTTACCAGCCTCACAATGATCTCAGATAAGGAAACTGCACCTTTGTGAACAGAACAGAAGAAAATCTATTGTTCTGATGTTTATCTATTTACATATTTGGAAAGAAGTGTGGCCTCATTCTCCTTTCATTGCCCTGCTTTATTCTTCTGTTTATCTCTGAATATATTTTCTTTGACCACCTCTCTGATGCAGATTACTTAAAGTAATCCTAATGAGTGGAAACTCACTGGTTATTATTAAAGCTGTTTAAGCAATATAAGGTTTCATTTTCTTGTGTAGGCTCCTCTTATTCTTAATTCTAATGATCTCATTCCCTAAAGTGTCTGTTCTTCCATTATTAAATCCTATTAATAACTTGTATTAATAATACGCCATACAAATCCCAGTTTGAGTTGAAACACTGCAAAACAACCTCAGAGAGGGAGGAAACAGTCCTCATGTTTTGTTTTAAGTTGGTTTGAGCATGGTGCTAATAATGCCAAAGTCATGGATTCGATCCCTGTACACTTAAGAGTTTATGATCCTTGTGGGTCCCTTCAAACTCAATATTCCATGACTGTACACACAAGAAATATTTCATTTAAAAGTAAAGCCAAAGACAATATTGCTGATAGCTTATTCTTCTTGTCCTACCAAGAAGCAGTAAGCATGCCCTGAATAAACACTGGAGAGACCTTACTTTGAAGGGCTGAGATACTCGTGGCATGAATTGAGAGTGAAGGTCAGACCGCCCTAGTGCAGTGCAATGCCAAAGCTGGAACCCTGACTGTGGAATCTTTAGTTGAAAAAAAATTTAAGTCTGCTCTGAATTTCTCAAAGACTGCTACCGAGCAGCACAAACTCATAGAGATGCAAAACATAAACAGCAGCTACACTGTAAGGGTCTGAATCAAACTGACACTGCCACGCTGTCATAGACAAGCTCTAGTGCAGCAAGAGGCACCACCTCACTGCAGCTGATGCAAATACATTACCGCATATATTACACTATGGTGCTACCTATGTGCTCAAGCAGGGTGTGGAAAAGAGGGGAGCAGAAAGAAGGAAGAAGCAAGGAAGCAGCTGCAAACTCACTGCTATCCAGCCATGCCTTAAGCCTCCATCCAGACATACATGACTGGGCACAGAGACAGGTAGAGCTTACACCATGGGAAGGGAAAGGAATGCTGGGCTTTGTCCTGCAGGCCCCAGAAGCTCTCCAACCCCTCAGGGGAGACGGGCCAGTGGTGCAGACTGGGGAAGGAAAGAGGGATTGCAGTCAAGTGTGCATGTGATACAGCAACAGAAGGAAAGCTGTGCATAAATCCTTATGGACTGTGGACTAAGTCTTTTGCTTTACTAGGACATAAACATTCTGTAAATCATTATTTCTAAAATTAATGTTTTGCTCTTTTTCCCTATATTAATTTTCCAGTTTTAAAGCTATATGTTGACCACTTCAGCATGTTGTCTTTTCTTGTAGGGCACTTGGTATTGCCTAATTTTCCCATGCTTCTTGAGAGGACTTGAGCCTACATTTTAATTTAAAGCAGCACTCTCTTGACCTCTGAAAGTTTCAGCATTGCTGCTGGTGATACTGGGCAGAGAGAAACAGACACTGATCCCACAAAGAATTATTTTGGAGGAGCTAAGTGAGCCCTTGTTATGCCAAAAACTGAGCTGATGCCTCTTGCCAGGGAAGGGTCTCCCTGCCATGTCTCAGGGAGCCTGGATGAACATGTTCTGCAGGATGTGTTATCAGTGCCGTGCCTCTGCTTTCACTTCTGGCAGTGCACAGCGAGGACAGGGATGAGCAAAATGCCAGAGTCTGTGCCTGGTGCAGAGATGATCCTTTTGGTTCTCCTACTAAAAATTTCATTTGAACCAAGTTCAGGGCTCAGTCAGACTGGCTCCAGAGCCCTTGAACACAACCTGCATGAATGAGATGGCAAACTCATCTCAGCTCGTCTCAGCTTGGCTCAGCACATGCCACCCACATAAGACAGCACTTGCTATCCCAGCTCTTTGGGAATGAGGGATATGCAAGGAAGCGAGTGCTTGCTATATGGTGTCCGTAATAAGTAATTTCCTTCTGTTGTATTAGGTGTTGCTTCTCCCACTAGGTCTTTTTCCCCTCCCCTACAGCTTTTCTAGTTTGCTTCCTCCTGTGGCTTTAATAAGAAATGAGGTTGAGAAAGGCAGAAGCAAGAGCAATTGCACAGAAGGGATATCAGGTGTCTGAATTCCCCCTTAAGTCATTCCTAGTAAATAGGGTCAAAAAAGGTTTGGTGGAGGCAGCTTTACATTAGATAGTATCAGCTTGTTATAACTGAGACATTTTGCAGGAAATATTGATTATAATGATATTTCACTTTGAACAAAATGGAAGGTAATGAAGCAACCTCCTCACTTTCTGTAAGGCAATGTTTTGAAATGACTGATACTGATCAGACTGGAACCCCTTGGCTTAATTTTGGAGTGGTTTTCACTGCAAATTTTGCTTTTAAATAAAAAAATTATAAACAACAAATGTCAACATAGAAAGTAACATTTTAATTAAAAACTTTTATAGGGCAAATTCTGTTGTGATCTAGTAAACATTCTGTTATGATCTAATATGGAAAGACTCAAAATCCCAGACTGTCTCTGAGCGGGAAATTCTGGCTTCTGCATAGCTCTGATAATATCCAGAGCTCAAGCAAAGCATTGATCCTGGATTCCTTGACCAGCAAAACTGCTTTTGTCTGTGTGTGTGTGTTTTCTGTAGATGGCTTCCATCCCTCTTTATCGTAGCAGTTCCCAACATCAGCCAGAAATATCTGCACAAAAGCCTCTGTTATGTCTCCAGGCTTGAATACTGGCCAATGTCGCATATATGGAGAATAGAAACCCAGTATCTCGAACGGTTATCTCTTGCATTATACTGACAGAGCCCAAGCTGGATAAAATGCAGTGTGTAAACTGAAATTGAATGAGCCATAAATACTAAAATTATTCATTTGGGAAGTATGTTCTGAGTGTCACCGACACCCTAGAGATCAGGGGAAAATAAATAAAAGCATTTTCTCTTTTGTTATTGGCTTGTATCTTTGCTTACTGAATCCTGTGCTGGGCAGCCGGAAAGGTCCAGTAAGGGGCAGAGGACTTAAAATTTCCATTATGCTGTTGCTCTGTGGAAGCACTTGGTATAGGTGAAGTGCCTTCTAAAAGCAGCCTCTGCACAAGGCATCCAAAATACGCAGTAGTTTGCAAGCTACATGGTTTTGCCTCTCATTATTGAAGAAATAAAGCTTCCTTTTAGATATTGCCACAAAAAACAGGGGTTTCAGATGCAGTTTTCTATTACAGACCAGAAACAACAAAGATATGCATTTTGTGGAAGTAAAGTGCTATTTTCCATTCCAATAACCCTATGTAATTCTATGGCTATATGTGTGCTTATCTTAGGATTGATATAACTGATAAGAGGATTGCTTGTTTGAATCCTCTACAATGCAAGGGAAAAAGGGTGAAGGTTTCTAGAGTAAGATGTCAATTGAAGTACTTAGATTTTTCTAAGCTATGTATTTTTTAGAAACCTCTATCTAGTAGTCACCAATTACCCTCCATTGCCTGTAGTTCATGGGGCAGGAGAATACACAGCTTGAGAAAAAAAAGTTGAAACTATCTGTTCATTATTCTACTGGTTTTTGCTGTCTTTCCTTACAACACAAAGGTTTCCTGTGGCACATATCTCAATAATCTCTGCTACACCATGCAGGACCATTCCTGGACAAGTCTGGTAGATGGTTTATTCACAGCAATAGTGGGACCAGGTTGGGATAAAGCTTCCCCAAAAGGCTGGGTACCCCTGCACCACAGGATCTGACTGTTTATTCATGGTTACCAGACCTCTAAAGCTGTCCTTGCAGCTCAAACAGGTGCTTTGTGCTGCAGCCCAGGCAATGTGATATGGCTAGCAAAAGGGTTGTCAGGGCTCAGGCATTGCTTTCCTGTTCTAGTGACAACTATAAAATATTGAGTGGTGTTTGGAACACCTGGGAGCTTCAGTTGGGAGATTCTCACTCGTTTTGTACAGCTAAGCCCAGGGGAGCCCGGATCATGCAAAGTACTGCAGAGTATAAATCATTTTCACACCTCTGGTTAATGTTTGGAAGAGAAGTCCCATGCTGAAAACTTCAAACCAGCACAGAGGAGGCCAGTTTGGGCCTGAAAGGGGGAGGAGTTTTGGCCTCAGAAATACATCCGCAAGGTGCAATAACCACTTTTCTCCATCCAGATTTCAGTGTTGCCCCAGTGGAAGAAGGGCACAGAGCCCACTCCCCACCAGGCTGGGAGCCTGGCAGGAGAGACCAAGTGGTGTCTTACCTCTGTGCTCCAGTACTCGGAGAGAGATGCTGAAGCATGAAGAGATGATACAAGACAGGGTTGTCAGACACAGTGTAGTGACAAGAAATTTTTCTGTGTCATGGTGATGCCTAAGAATTTTATGTATTTTTGGTGTGTATTTTATGGATCTTTATAGCTTTAGAAGTAAGGGATTTCTAAG
>JAWWEW010000001.1:18232007-18257313 GCA_035583185.1 Anabacerthia variegaticeps | reverse complement strand
CGGACCTAAGCTGGAATAAAGGTATTTTTCTATCTTATCTCCAGGTTGTCTGTTTTGCAGGGTTCCAGGCATCAATGGGACCATTCGATCAGCCCCTGCTCCACCCACCTGTATCATTACTGAAACAATGGATGGCATACCTTGCCTGCTGCTGTCCGGGTGGCAAATACACTTCAGGGCAGGAATGAAAGGTGGGTGTGAAAAAGCTTGACTGCTATAATTGTCTCCTATTAGCTTAAACATTTCTCCCTTTTTTCTTGGGCACATTGATCCAGCCCAAAGACAAGGGACTGAGTAAGGAAGGTGTTATCTGGTGTTGGTTTACTTCCTTGTTTTGTGTCTTGTTTGTTGTTTAATTTTTATTTTTTAAACTGGAAATTAATATTTAGATTATCCAGTATTACGTGTAGTTTTATTGAAACAAAATCCTTCAACCCTTTTATCCTCCTTTTAATTTCACCTAGTCCCTAGGAAGCTCACCTCAATAGGCTAAATGCTTAGATTTAAATGACAGTTCCTTGTTCACAAAAGCAAGGATTTTTTATGTGATCTGTGTCGCTGGGAAAAGTGACATAATTCTTGGGAGAGATGATATCTTGTAGGTTAGATTATACTAGTCTTGAGTTATCGCATGAATCTTACTATTCTGGGTAGGTTCCTCATCTTTTTTTCATGTTTTCATCATATTCCACTGAAGCTTTTGATGTTCATTCATCAGCAGACTGAACTGTGACAGGCAATGCTGTTTCCACCTCTAGTTTCTGCGTTGCCCCTTCCCTTTCTGAGAAATGTCTGCTCCCATGACTGTGGGGCCTTTCCTAAACCCATGCAGTTAACAGTCATGCTTATTCAGGTAAATCTTAATCTGTTTTGGTTCATGGCACCATACTACCCTGTGAAATGTGATGATCAAGAGGTAACTCAAAAGCCACTCAGCCACTGCAGCTACAGGGGCAGCAGTTTTCAGGAGGTGGCAGAGTGGACAACAAGAAAGCAGAGATCACTTGAGCAGCAGGATTTCAATCTGATAGTAAATGTGTGGTGAGATCCCAAGGAACAAAATTTATGGGACAGCAAAATAGTAATACACTTGTTCCACCATAAATGTAATGTTTCTGTCTCCCATGTGCCTACACAAGTTCTCGGTCTGATGGCAAGGATGGTGTTGAAAGCTTAAAGCCACTTTCAGCTCTTTCTTGAATTTTCCAATAACATTCCAGTATAAAATCCGGAGGAGGGATAGCAGCATTGTCTGTCATATTTAGCAACTCTGAAATTGTATGACACTAAAGAACAGGAAGAAAAACAAAATCTTGAAAGCTCATAATCCCTGCACTTCTTTGGCTGCAAAAAAGCCAGGTTAATCCCAAAATAGTGTTGCTGTTTCTGGTGCTGACATACAATCTGCTGTTCTTTGTGCTAGATTTGACCGAGTATGAATTTTAAAACCCTTCTTGTAGGTGACACTTATTTGTGTCTTCAGACATTTTACCCTCGTAAACATAATTCTGCTTTCCCTTGTAGAAACCCATTTGCTTTAGTGATGTGGTAATTAACATATATCAGCAGACATGAGGGGTTGGTTTTTTAATTCCTTCTGGAAGGGTTTTGATGGACCCTGATGCCTAGGTCTCAGGTGCATCAGTATGCTCTCCTGAAGGTTTGGCACTCTGTTTGCCTTATGCCCAAGTGGTAGACACAGCAAACGTGGCTTAATTTTGGCAGCTATGAATAGGAAGGGGAAAAAAATTCTTGATGCAAACTGGCTGATGGGCTTAGAGAAACTGGCCCAAGAACTGATGGGTAAATCCCCAGCAGAGGGTTGTCTCTTAACAGAAAGTTGTATGAGGATACTACAGTGGCTAGCCAGACTGCAAGCAACCCATAAATTCTCTATTTCTGTAGTAGAACACATTTTGAATGCAGCTGCCTGACCAAACTGGAATGGGACTTTAAAAAAAATTCTTTTGGCTTAAAGGAAGAAAAAAACTTCTTTCTCAGAGCAGTACTGCACCTTGCTTTAGGAAGCATCTTATTTTTGAAATTTTCTATAGCAATAAAACAATTTATTTAAACGCCTTCTAGCAACCCACAGCCCAATTTTCCTTTCTCATTACAAGTGTTTATGAAAAGCACATCGTCCAGGATTTTTCTGTGTATGGAGACATGAATACAGCTTCCCTAAGTAATGGGATTGCCTGTTTTATGCCAGATGCACATTTAACACTTACATTTGTAATGCAATTATTGATGCAATGGATTAAATATGGAAACTACAACAACACAGAAGAAACTAATTTTCAGTCACTGATAAGGCTAGAAGGATTCATGTGCACTAGGAGGAACTAGTACAACAAATAGAAAACGTAAACTGTGACAGTATTTCTTGCTTTATCAACATTACGGGAATAAGGCTGTATGCCAAAAATAGACCTGTTTTGGAGCTGTATTAAACCGCAATGTTTTAAATAACAAGTGTGTGCATAAATTATGTTAAAAGAACAGTTTTAAGATTGCAGAATCGCTTTACCAAAAAACCAGGATGTGTCAGAATTAAAATTATTATCAGGAGATAAATGTCCCTTCCATTGTGTCTATGTATCATGGCATAGTCATTAATGACACAGTTGCATATAGATTTTTTCCAAAGGACCGTACCTCATTCATCATGCAGGATGGATGCTGCTCACTTAATCAGCAGTTATTCAGTCTCTTGTTTACTCCATATTACATAGATGAGAGCCCCAAACCTTATTTACTGAACACTATTCAAACCCTTCTCTAAAGACAGAATTTTCAGTTGCCTCCTAGGCTTTTCTATTGAGCTCATCCCTGTGGTATCTGAGCACTTTGCAATGAATGCATTTATTTATACAAGACCCTTGTGAGAATAAGGGATATTATTAGCCCTATTTTACAGATTCACAGACAAAATTCTAGTTTTCAAGTTTGAGGCACCTACGGCCAGATTTTTCCAGCGTGCTCAGCTTTATCTGTTTAAAGCAGAGTTCAGGTCCTATTGAGCTCAGTTGCAGCTGGAATGCTCAGCATTTCTGCAAATGAGGTACCAGGTATGAAGTCAGATACCCAAAATATAAAATATGCAGATTTACTTTCTCCTCAGAGGAAGTTCACTTTTTGATGTTCCTGGTTTCTTGCCTGATCCATTCCTTTTCCCTGACCCTCTCTTCTTTCTCTGACAGCTGCCCTGTTTCCTCTCAGGCCTGGTGAGGGGACCCAGGGTCAGGCACAGCCATGAGATAGCTGGGCAATGTAAAAAGGCAGGATTCAGAGGGTGGACAGCAGGAAGGTGGTCGAAGGAGGGATTTAGACACTTTGCCTGGGCAGGTAGGTGTGGTGTTAGGAAAGCCAATGCTGAGCTGGAGTTGATAATTTTGATGTCAAGGAAAACTTGAGAAGCTTCTGTGCTACTTAGCAGTAAAGGGATGAACAAGAAAAATGTGGGACTGTTGCTGAAAGGGGCAGGTGATTTAGTGAAAGGACACAGAGATCAGCCTGGACATAAGGAAAAACTCTTTCCTGGTGAAAACAGTCAAGCTGTGGAGCTGGTTGCTGAGAGGCTGAGCAGGCTTCATCCTTGGAGGTTTTGAGGGAAGTTAAATGGATAAGCCCTGAGAAGCTTGATCTGACTTCTTGACTGATCCTGTTTCCAAAAGGAATTTGGAGTAGGGAACTTCTTAGGTCTCTTTCTCAAACAATTATCCTCTGGTCCCCCACTTTCATCTCTACTCTTTTTTACAAGTATGTTTTGCCCAAACAACAATTCATCTAAGATTTCGCTGTGGCCTTTTTGACATTTCAACTACACTACTGTCTCAGAAACTTAACTGCAAGAAACACACCTCAGTCCTGGATTGACTGATGTGCAGCAGGGCAGGCATCTAAGAGACAAAATGCTGAAACTTAAATAAGTTTGACATTTACTGAATTTTTCCCTGCACTTATGAACTGAGAGATTCCTTTCATCTCTTCCAATGGATTCCAATGAGTTGATATTGGAATTTTTTTGTTGGAAGAGGGAAAGTTACGTTCCTGCCTTAAGGACCGCAGTTTCTTTCAAATATGAGGATGCAGGTGGTTTTCAAAATGAGGTTAGAAGAAAGTGCCAAAAAAAGAAAGGGGGGAAAAAAGGGAAAATGTGTGTTCCCCTAACTTAATTTTCAGATAAAGAGTAATCATATTTACCACAAATAAAGAAAGCCATGAGACACCACCAAGAAAAGATGAATACTTTCACTAAATAATTGTAGTCTCACAAAGCTGTAAGCAATCCAGCTACTGCTTGTTGTGGAGAAGTCTTAAAATAGGTCATGATCTCCAGATCTCCTAGAACAATGGGCTTTGTAGAAATGTTTCCACACATTACCTTTGCATGATAAGGATACAGCAAGTAGGAAACAAACTGCCAGGAAAGAATGACAAATCTAAACCAGCCTCAACTGTGCTTCTCTCAGATGCACAGCCTGAAGCATCAACTTGTTCTCCCAGAAAAATTTCTGCATGCCCCCTTTTTGTGTACAATACTGTAGATACATGAAAACTAGAAAAGTCTTCAAGAACTTTTCCATCTATACACAGATTTCAGAAATTTCAAAGTGCATTGCCAATAAAGGTGCAGTTAAAAGGTTTGAAAATACAAAATATTATGTAATGTAAAGTTGTAGCCTCTTGATTTTTGTTCATTTTCTTTCAACCAGTACAAGAGTTTTAAGCTTTTTTGAGTGCAGAGGACATATTTTTGTATGAGTGTAATTTACCTTAGTTCTGTATACAGAAACATATGTACATACATACACCCAAGCACACATGACAAAGCAGTTATACTAAACTAAAAGAGAAGTCATATTTACCTGAGGAATACATTGGTGCACATAGATTTCCATCATTAAATAAGTAAATTTTAAACCCTTGAAGGTTTTTCATCCTTCACCAGATACAGTGATGTGGCTCAGCTGGTTAAAACAGGGTGCTGATAATGCCAAGGTTGTGGGTTCAACCCTACAGGCCATTCACTTAAGAACTGGACTTGATGATCTTTGTTTGTCCATTCCAACTCAGAATATTCTGTGAAAATATTATTTCCTTAGTTGCATACTTACTGAGGTCAGTGTTGAGATTCATTAGGCAGTTACCTTGCTTCCAGAGTAGAGGTCTCTGCAGAACCAGTGTCAGTGCTGGAAAGCTGAAATCCTGCTGTAGTGTCAAGAACCTGTACAAACTCTCTACATCTGTCTTCTGACATCAATATTTCTTTCCATGAGCAATCAGAGGGTAATGCTCTTGAAGTGCACATATATATGAGTCAAATGAGATTGTTGGGATTTAGATGGGACTGCTAAACCTCAGCTGCTTAGCAAACAACCAAAATGTTCAAGTTATGGGCAATATAACCTTCACCAACAGCTGCAGGTTTTAAAATTTTCATCTCTGGTCACCATGAGAGGTGACGGTCCCCTTTTTAGCCCCATGCTGCCCACAGGAAATAAACTGGAAGATCACTTTGTCCCTTTCCCAGGTGGGTTCCCAATTTCATGGTGAGCCATGCCCTTCAACAGCCAGGAGATGAATGAATGCATAGATGTCACAGCAGGCTTAATCCCTGTAACTTTAATTTCCTTCACCCTTATAGACTACAAGAAGGAAGATGTAACATTTTAATTTTTTTTTAAAGGAAGTGAATCCTGTGCCTGTAGGGGATGGCCTTCATTGAAGTAACTTTCTATTTACTATCGAAAAAAGAAAGCTTTAGGTTTATTGGAATCATTCAGTGAAAAGGCAAAGAAAAAGCAGGTCATCCTCCTATCTCTCATTTCCTCTGCTTCTTTTCTACCTCTTCATATAGTTTGAAGGGGACTTTTTGACATATGCTCTTCAATTTGGGGCTGTTCTTGGCACTAATTTTTAGTTTCACTGGGAGCATTTGAACTCTTGAATAGCACTTCTCTTATCTTCAGCACACCAAGTAGTTACTGCTACAAAAGAGGCGAGAGATAGAGAGAGGCGCCTGATACTTCCCAGCTGAGGCGACTGCTGCTACTAACCTGCTTTTCTTACATAACAGTGAGTCATGCATTAGGGCCAAAACCAGATTTATTTATCTGAGATAGAAGAAATAAATAAAAATTGAGAACAAACAGAGAGTAGTCATTGACAGTTGGTACATAATGAATCGTATTCTTGGGTGAGCAGAGACTCATATGTTTACTGAGTAACTTTTTTCTTAAGTGCAGTTGCTCTTGGAGCCTTCTGTGATGGTACTAACTCTGTGATTATAACCCTATCTCTTAAGCCTCTTCATATAGTGCTTGGTAATTTTGCATCTTTAGAGAAATCAAAGAAAAAGATCTCTTTCCATAGTGAGAGGGAAGCACCATGTGCATAGCAAAAGTCTCACTGACATGTGGCTTCCTAAACCTGTGGCCTTATAGCCAGTTTATGATTTTGGGTGAGACAGGCCTACAGTTTGTCACACCTTGCTGGTGACTTGGTACGGACACTTTGGGGGATTTGTGGTTGCTAAAGTGCACTAAAAAGATGAAAGTATTTAGTGTACAATTGTCCGGTCCAACTTTGCTGTACTGTTGTTACTCCACTTGGCCCAAGGCTGTTAAACCGGGGACACAGCTGGTGTGGGTTGTCACTGCAAAGATGAAGGTTCTGGAAAGTCAAGTGGCTCTGTGCTCCCATAGAGCTGATGTTGGACAAAAGAAAGGAAAAAGCCGTGGCAAAGATGCTGCTGTTTCTTGAAATGGGAGGTAGAAAGGGCAGGAAAGGTTTTTAGGCAGAGTCTGTGCAGTGAAGGGAAGAAAGAGTCACCGTAGTTTTCACTGGTAATCTTTTTCTAACAAACTACTTTGTTCAGTTCAGAAGAAATCATGAATAAAAAGGGGCAGGATGGAAGTACAGAAAGCAATGAATGCTAGAAAAAAGGTAAATCAGTTATGCCTTCTTACTGTAGTACAAACATACGAGATAATAGGATATTGGAAATGTGTCTGTCAAAGCAAAGAAGTGAGGGAGAAAAGGCAAATACAAGGGAGAGTTGCCTATTTTCTGAGTTCAATATCCATAACAGGCATTCATGAACAAGTTTAGACTGTTATTTTTAAGGTCTGCAATACAGTTGTTGCACTTTGCTTTGATGCCAGGGCAGAGGTGACTGGGACTTGTAAAGGGACAAAAGTGCACCAACTCAAGGTGACAAATCAATTGCCTAGATTCGTTCAAAGCCCATATATGCCACAAAGGCAAAGAGGATACGAGTGACATCTTTGTAATGTGGTAATCCAAGGCCCTTCCAATAGCTCTTGCAAGTACAGGGAGGCTGCTGGGCCCTGGCTTTGAGAGACGTGTGTCCTTCAAGGGGGGCTGCTGGGGAAGCTGGAAACCACCCTGTGCAGTCAGCAATCCCACAGGTCCCCACAAAAGGCTGTTCTTGTGCTGAGGAGAAAAAGGTCGTAACCATGCAACAGAGGGGGAAGAAATCGAGTATTGAGGCTGCTCGCTTGGTCTTGGGCTCTATCTCCAAGCTACCTTATGCATAAATACAAATTTCATAGGATATATCCTGCTGCTTCCACAAAGTCCTTGTCCAATTCAGCAACAGCAGCTGACAAAGGGCAGAGGGCTGTTCGGGAGTTAATGCTTCTGCAGACCCTTGATCTGAAGGGAAGTGAATGAGACACTACCCAGAGGGCCTAAAAGGGAGTAGAAGTTTATAGAGATGACATTTCACTTTATGGGGAGCAGAAGGAAGGACATGATATAATTACTTCTGGGTGTTATCTTAAAGGCTCCTGGACTCCAATGGAATATAGAAAAACATACTCTTAGAAGTGCAGTAGTGTCATTTAAGGTATATCACTTTTGCATATGGCTGGAGAGCAGATCAGCACAGGCACTGTTTTCTGAAAACTTTGACCTGAGCTTTACAATGTTCTTGAAATGGACACTCAGAGAAATAAAGAGCTCCTTGGGAGCTTTGATGGGAAGAAATTACAATCAGTAACACAACCTTTTGTAAAACAGGCTCTTTTTGATTCAAACCCCTTCTGCTACTTGTAAATCATTAGAGGGCAGTAGAATTTCTTTGGTGTAAAATTATTTACTTCCAAAGTTCTGGTAGCCTATAGTGAATTATAGTTACTGAACCTGCTTTTATCTAAGGTTCCTGCAACGCAGCAATTAACTTCCTGACTTTTACACTAAAGAAATTCAAGTAAACAGATTGTGGTTATGAAGCTAAATGCTTAGCAAGTCATAAATTGTGAATTAGTTGTTGATTTGTCCTTTTGTTGTTTCCTTTATTTCTGAACGAAATGTTAAGCTTTCTGCTTGTAGTGGGGTGGGATTTTTACTAATGTATTGTAATGTGTATATCTTTGGGATATAGAAGAATTCCCAGAAAGAGTCTCAACACCTGACAGTTTTCCATATGGGGTGAGAGGATTCTTCTAAGGAACAGGCATTTTGGGAATCGTTACAAACAAGATTTCATAGGTTATGACGGAATATAAATTTATAGGCAGAAAAATATTATCTTGTATTTACCACAGCGTGGCTGTACAGTTAACGTGAGGTAGATCAGGCTATATAAATTAGCCTCCTTTCTTATCCTTCCTACTTCAATGAGTACCCAAGCCTACAGGATAAGTAATGTATCTCCTTTGCATGATACTTCCAATCCTTTGTCCTTGCTTTGCAGAGCTCAACAGTATTGCTGCATAAAGTGTCATCAATATCACAGAAGCTTGCCCCTTTTGAATAGATAGGACAGCTTCAGAGACTGCAGATACCGGCCTTATTTAATTTAGACTTTGGCTCACAGCTACAAGGGCTACCTTGATGGTAACTTTTGGAGAATAGTAATATGCCTAACTACTTTCTTTAAGACTAGTCCTTGTACCTTCCCTAGAAGATTCTGCATTATGAAGATTATGGAGCAGAACGTCATAAAAAAGACTTCTCTGACTCCTTTGACTGCTTAATAATTAACTACATGATCTCTGTTTAGAAGAAAAGCCAGGCTAACTAATGCATACTTCAATAGATTATATTGCCTATAATATGACTATGATGCATAATGTAAATCTAGGAAATATGAAGATTAAGTGTGGATAAAATATTCCATGTACACCATGGCAAGAATTATGAAATCAAGTCTTTGCAAATGTCTTTCCTCATTCATTTTACGGCACTTTTCATCACTGTGTAATTATGTATAATTGCTTGAAAAAAACACTTAGACTTCTGGCCTCTTGTGGTGCACCTTCGTCAGAGAGGGACAAAAAAGGGTCAGTGTTTGAGAAGGAGTGAAATTTTCTGCACTAGTACATCATGTTCCCTGGAAGTGGAAATATTTCTGCAACGCTTCCTGCAGGTGGGCTCATCCCAGTGGTCTACACCCTACATACTTCTAATCCAAACTTGAAACATTTTCCACCACCTACTGCTTTTGCATCATTGTTGTCCTGTTATCTGAAAAAAGTGCTTCTGATCAATTAAAACTCAGAAATGTCTTCTATGAAGTTTCTGAAAGTGATTTTAAAAAAATCTTCACAATGTCAAAGGGAGTAAAAGAAGTATGGTTATTTCCATTTTCAAGGTAAGGATATGGAGGGAGGAACGCTTGAAGTTAGACTCCTCTGGGTTCAGAGTTGTACGTCGTTTTAACAGCAGGTTGGGCTTTTTTGCTTTAGGTACTCTTAGGTGCACAGAATTGACTTTCTCTGATGGTCAGCTGGAGCCTTTCAGCAATTAACTGAAAGGTTAGTGTAGGAAGAGAAAACAGAGTTCTTTTTCTTTATGAATTCTTTCACAGGTGTGGGCTATCTCATTAGTTAACTTTGTTATTTCACAGTTATGAAGAGTGTCATGAGATCTGAATAACTGCAATTACTGCTCACCTTGTTCTCTGTGCCTTGACTCAAATACCTTTAGGTAATTTGCAAAATCCTCAGATAAAGACTGATATGCAAACACTATCCCTTAGATAAATGGCAACAAATGTTCTGTATGACATGCTTTATTTGGTGAGGCACTCAGATAACGCAGTGTCTGGTTAGACATTGGTGTCTGGTTAGACAGATGGGGTTTTATTATTTTTCTCTGATCCTTATAAGTTGCCTTTTATATTTTGAAAACTGATTTGATACTTGGTAAGACTGCTGTACTGGAGGCTTGAGAGATGTTCTGCTCCAGTGTCCCAAAGGCAAGCAAATGCAGAGGATTGGTGAGGGCTAAACTTCACTTGCCATGAGGAGTGAGAAATAGCATACAAAGTCTAGACCAGATGTGGGCTCAATATTCCCTGTCTGTTTTGGTTTTGATAAAACATTGAGTGGTGTTGACCTAGATCTTGGGGGGACAAAAACTATGTCTTGAGTGCTAAAATTACGATGGGATATTAGGACTATGCTGTAAGTACTTTTTTCCCTTTTTGGTGTTTTGGTTTTTGTTTGTTTGTTTGTTTTGGGTTTTTTGTTTTTTTTTTTGTTTTTTTTTTTTTTTTTTTTAAATTTAGTGTCAAACCACAAAAAAGTGTTGAACAAAGACACTTTTGCAAATTCAGTGAGGCAACCCCTTTTCTTTTCTGTCAGCCTATAATATTTAATTCAAGCAGAGTGACACGGTATTAGAGGTCACACACTGAATTTCAGGCAGCTGAGAGATGTCTAATTTAGCTGGCCTGGCCACATAGGCCTGTTGAACAATCCATAGAGGCAGAGAGGCTTTTGCAGGGGCACCTGAAATTTGAGTCACCTTCTGAAGGAGTTGGTTTTCTAGGCTAGCTACAATGAGGCTTATGAACTCTTGGTGCTGGTGTCACCTGGACACAAAAATGCTTCTCTGTCTTTTATGCCAGTTATTTGTCTTTTTGTCATCCTTTTCTAACCTTTTGATCAAAGGAAAAAGCAAACTATGATCATTTAAAAATACTGATAGACGATATTTCCATTTTGCTGCATTTTCCTCTATTTTTGTGGCTAAAATTATTTACTGTATTCAATGAAATTTGTGAAGGGCTTTTCATTGCCTTGGAACACTGTTTTCTAGCAAAGTAACCAATCTATTGGCAAAATATTTAAGGTTAAAGCCAGCTATAGATTAAAGCAGATAGCTTCTGTTTTTCTCATAGTCTTTGGATAAACACAAATTCCAGTTTCCCCGGCTGTTAACTTGGCATCTTGCACCAGTGGGGAATTCAGAGAGCATATGAATAAAATGTCAAATAAACAGAGGAGTAACTTCCCCCTTTTAAGATGCTGACTACACCTTCTTCAATCTCCTGGGAGGAAAGAGAGTTGAGTATATTAATGACAAAATGGCAAATGTGCAAACTCCCTCAAGGAGCACTTAAAAAGGTGCTTCATCACAGCTGTGTAACATGGACATGAATAGAGGATTGTTCTCTTACTTCAGATTCCAAGCAGCCATTGACTTTACGGCATATTTTCCCCTATGTGAATTACAAATTAGTGACAAATATGTTTGAAAGCTAGTCATTACTGCAATCAGTCAATTATTCAAAAGATGTATCAATGTGATTAGTTGCTCTCTGTTAATTATAGGAACAATAATTAGCTAATAAGGTAGTGCTATCATTCATATAATACTGATTTTCATTGTTTTAGAGATACTAATTTTAAAACTCCTTTGAAACCTATATGTTGAGTAAACACCCAAGATTACTTTTAAAAAAAACTTTTTCCAAGTAGTAGACAGTGCTTTTCTCTCTTCTAGCTCTCTCGGGCAAACTTACACTTCTGCCATCTCCTCAGCACTGGGTTCTGTTGAAAAATAATGAAATAATCTTCAAATGTAGCCTTAGCACTAAATTGCCTTGAGAAGGTTGAGTATCACTCAGATGATTAGACCACTTGCTGCTTTTAATCACTTCACTCCTGGACAAAGCTAAACTGATGACAAAATCTGGCAAAGAAAAATGGGTAGGTCAAAGAAGTTTTATCTCATTCCTAGAAATACACTATTTCCTCTGGAATTACAGTTACAAGACTATAGGATATCATACTTCTGCCTAAAATTAGCACCCGAGGAAGAATTCATGGTGAAGGCATTTTTTTTAAAACAAAGGTTCTGCCAGTTGATTCCTTATATTTGGACTTTCAGCCCCAACTTGTTAAACCTTTATAGCTCAGTCACATTCCCAAGTTTGAAAACTATGAGAAAAGTCCCAGGTCCTCATGGGTAAATAGGGACCAAAGTCATCGTGCAAGTCCAGCCCAGTGTGTCTGGCTCACCCCCTTAGGGTCAAGCTAAGGACAATAATACAGCATTTGGTGCTGGAACCACTAGGTAAATTTTGTGTGACCAGAGTGAATAAAACAAGTCTGGAAGAAGAGTTTTTCAGCAGCTGAGAGCGTGCCTGAAAGGATAAAAGTATAGTAACCCTATTTGTGACTAAAAAGAGCAGTGCCACAGTTTCCCATCTCCATGGGCCATACTTGTGACCTGGCACAAGCAGCTAAACGTCAAAAAGCCTAATCTCAGAAAACCATGCAGGGTGAGGGGATTAAGGCCCTCCAAGGATGCTGAGAGTGGGGCAATGGGATCATTGCTTTCATCTGCTGTGGTCTGCTACTTCTGCTTGACCATAGTGTCCATCTGAAGCATAAGCACAATCTATCTGCCCTGCATAGGGTGGCTGAAAATTCTTCAGCCACTCTGAGTAAGATACTAATCTCTGTGTAAAACACTCCCAGTACTTACCTCTAACTTGTAATCAAAAGGAAACTTGGGGAGTCATCTTTGCAGCCACACACAGACTTTTCCCAACTTCTCTACCTGGTGAATGCCCAAAATGTTTTTATCACATGCTAGAAATGAATTTTTAGAAGACTTCTCCCTTGTCCCTAGCTCTCCTGATGTTTTAAAAACTATATGATTATCTAAGGGGTTTGGTTTTAATGTTTTTCATTTTCATTTCACCTCTGTCTTTACTCTGAAAGTCTCTCTTGCTTCCTGCTCCAGTTGCAGCTGCCTTTGGCAACAATTCCATGAACATAGCACTAATACCCTCCATTTATTTATTAAAAAAAAAAAAAAAAAAAAAGAAAAAAAAGAAAAAAAAAAGGAAAAAAAAGAAAAAAAATATTGTTAAAATCCTGATCTCAGTAGACTATGATCATCTTTAACTTGGCATAGTCTAATGGTCAAAGCAATGAAATAGAAGCCAGAAAAATCTGCATCTGATAAAAATTCCATCAGAAAATGTTGTAAGCTTTGTATTATAGCTTCTTTATATGGAACGTAGGATTTATGCCTGACAAGGTGTTGTGGGATGCATTATTTTGCCCCTCTCCTTTTCCTTATCATGACTTTGAAGTACTAGTTACATAGGTTGAACTTATGGTTTTGGTAAGTTCCCTTGCATGCTTTCCAAACAAAACCACCTTTCATTATCTGCTTTTCTTTCTTTCTTGTACTGGATCAATAAAAAATTTTAGAGGAATACAGAAATCCTGCTGCATTGAACTTATGGTACCTAGTCCATAATAATTTGATGATTAATGCTTTAATCATCAAAACCATGGTTGATATATAGTTTTCAGACTGATCTTAAAGTGCTCTTCTCTGAATAGTGAGAGAAGTAAGAGCCCTTGAACATTCAAACCAGTGTTCTTCAATGCATAGATCAAACCACAGCATTGCACTGGATTCTCTGCAAAAATGTACAAAGGTCTTCAAGTTTCATCTGCACAAAACATAGCAAAAAGGTAAAGATTGTAGGACTGATTTATTTGAGCATTTCTGATCATTTTGTCTGGACACTCTAGCAAAATTGCACCACCTCTGATTTCACATTAATGCTGCTATTTCTGTGTTCTGTCCCTATCCCTGCTGCCATCCTTGTCTCTTCCTCCTAGTTTAATCTGGATGAGTTCCAACTCGTCTCAAGTCTTTTCCTCTCTTTGTTGTGAAAACTTTTCCCTTTCTTTCCTCAATTTTTTTTGCCTTTTTTATTTCCTGAGGCAGGTGTGGAAGGAATCTGATGGGAAGTATTAGTCAAGGGAGGTATTACTGCTGCTGAGCAGGTGAAATATGTATCACTGCTGAAGAGAGGGACTGAGATAGATGTTGTGAGTGAATTCGTCACCATCTCTGGTACTTACCAGATGGAGAGGTGAAGAATAAGATAACAAACTGTAACAGATACAACAACTACATCATTTCTCTAGTACATCAATATAAGGGAAAAAAGTCTAAATGAATTCTTCTGGAAGCTAGGCATATGGACAAATTGTGGTAGTCACAACCAAATACACCCCTATTGCCTTTCCCTTTATATAGCAGTTCAGGAATCACTACACTAATGAGATTTAGCAGCTGCTTTGTGCCTTCACAAAAGTCCTTTTTCAGGCCAAAGTTACCATCTACTCATACTTCTTCCTCCTTGCACACTCCTGAGGCAGCAGTAGATCATCTTTGAGTAAACACTAAACTTAGTCAGTGCACTTGCTAGCCACATGGCCAGTCTGTGTGCCTATGCCTGACCAAGTACCTCCACTTGCCTCAGTTGCCCTTCCTGCAGTGCCACAGGATGGACATCAGACACCTGGGGCACCCAAGACCCTTCCTTGGAGGTCAATCATTGTCTGCTGAAAAGACACATGAGTTTTCTAGAGAAACCTGAAGTGCAAGTAGCATATCTTGGGCATGCTTTCATATCCCTGCAGCCTTTGAAAGTGTGGATGTAGCCCATTTCACCAATACAGTGTGTTGGTAGTGAGCTACTGATGCTGTACAGGACAATAGGGTACCACAGGTGTTCTAAGGAAACAATAAACTCTGAAACTTTGAATCCTCTCATTTGGACATCATTCCTTGCAGAAGACATCCAGTTTCCCAAATATTGGAAAGGGTAGTCAGGTGTCACCTATCTATACTAGAATGGTCTGAGATACTGAATCTTATAGTTTCTGAGGTTTGAAGTCTGTGCTGGAAGAACATGTCCAGCCTTGGCATAAAAGGGAGTGCAAGGGAAATATGCTGCTAGTAGTGATAGAGGGCCAAAGGGTGAGGAGGTGAATAAACAGAAACTTCCAGCAATGAAAGGCCCATATTTGTCATGATAGTGATCCAGTGGGATTTGAAATGATGGCATATTCTGAAATCCCTGAGCATTTCTCTTGCATAGGCACTGTGAGCTGGGAGAGGCTAGTCTTGCTGTTCTTTGCCCAGAAAAGTTTCCACCACCTGTGTGACTGAATGAATGATTCTTTTTTTTTTTTTTTTTTTTTCCTGGAGAGGCTGAAAACCTCCCTATGCTGGAAAACAAAAGCAATGCAAATGTTATTGGATCACTTTGATTCAAATAACTTGTGTAATCTTGGATTTAATCTCATTCACATGAATGTAAAAGAAATTGTGAATTACTTTTTCTTTCTTTATATGCTCAGTTTTGACACTGGTAAGCACTGACTTTGTCCCTTTCTCCCATCAACCATAGCAAAAATACTTAAGCTCTTTAAATGCATTTCTTGCATTTTATCAGAAGGTACTCTTCTCTGCAGATGCATATACAATTACATACAAAACTCTATGCATTTAGTATGGACTAGACAAATGCTCAAAACATAATGTTCATGTGTAAAAGATGTCATGTAAATCAAATCCTTGGCTATTAGAATAGGCTCTCCAATAAGAGAAAGGAAAATAAGGGAAGTGCATGACCTAAGGACCTGAATAAACAAAAACTCTAGCTTGCTAAAAGACGGAGGAGTGAGGAAAAAGCAAGTCAAAGACCTTTCTCTTGAAATCTCCCCTAATTGGCAAATCTCTTCTATATCACCATGGTACTGTAGTGCCATGAAGAGACAGATGCTCCCTAAAAGCAGTCAGCATCCAAACAATTCAGTATATTCCAGGTCAAAGAAAATAACCTGACTTATGCTAGAAAACCACCTAAGCCCCAGAACATTTCATGGTAAGCACTTGTCATCTGCTTTTTAGAAGCTTCATTTTAGAAACACTATGCAACAGGCAGGAAAAAGAGAGAATTTTTACCATTTTTCTGGGAAGAACTGTATAAAATACATAAGATAATAATAGAATTGTTTAGGTTTAAAAATACATTTAACAGCATCAAGTCCAGCCATTAACCCAACACTGCCAAGTCCACCACTAAACCTTGTCCCTAAATGTCACATTTGCACATCTTTTAAGTGTCTCTAGGGATGGTGACTCCACCACTTCTCTGGGCAGCCTGTCCCAGTGCTTGAAAATCCTTTCAATGAAGGAATTTTTCCTAATATCCAATCTAAACCTCCCCTGGTGTAACTTGAGAAGAACATGCTGCAAACACTCTTGATCCTTGCTGACTGTGACCTACTGGACAGCAAAGGAGGAGCTCTCCCCCACATCATTACGATGTGTGCTTGCACAATAAAGGACATGCTGAGGGACTGGCATAACTAAGTTTGGTAAAGCAAATGTGTATTTTCCAAACATGGCATATTTCTTATGCTGTAGGTGGTCTAGAATAATTTCAGCAAGCTCTGTGAGTGCAAGACACCTTTGGAGATAATTCAGTAGCATTCATGTTGTTTCTCCAAGCAGTTTAATTTACTGCTTTTATATAAATTCTTTAGCAGTCCTTAAAATACTATGTTTGTTGTTAAATTTTGGTGATTGCAATAACTAATACCTGATAAATAAAAGCTGTGTCTGTAAAGTGCTATATGTTTATGTATAGAAAACAGCACATAAATGAAACCACAGGCATTCAATAATCATAAAAAAGTATGAATGCTGAGTTCAGATCCAATGGGTCTATTGATTAAAAATGCCGATGTTATGTATTGCAGAAATCAGGGACAGATTGCAAGAGTATACATGGAACACACAAGGAAGTGACTTGTTTAGATTATGTTATTATGCCTGGTGAAAGTAGTTCACGTAATTGTTCTGTCAAGTAAGATTTTACATTGCAAGTTAGAAAAATATGGGGAAACTTGTTAACCCCACTTGTCTGACCTGTTCCTGTCAGAACTATCTTTAGTTGGAGCTTCGGAATCAACAAACCACATAAAGTCTACACCCCCTTTCTAACATTATTATCCCCCCCGCTGGTTTAATTTATGTGTTTAATTTTGGTTTGCTGGGTGCAATATGGCTAATTGCTGGAGAACTGTGCAACCTTACAAGTGAAATTTTTCTTTTATAATTTGTAGCACATCAAGTGTAATAATGTACATTTAATTTCTGAAAAAGATAATTATGCTAATAGAATTATTTGAATAAAAATTCACACTTTATGCAGGATAATGTCCTCTACCTCTTAATTTATACTAATGTAGGTCTGTAAGGAATTTTTAATAATGTACTTCAACACAGGTCCAGGAAGGGCTAGACAGAAGCAGGACTGACAGATCTTAAATGGGACAAAATAGCTCCAGAGGTCTTTGTAGCAAAAGCCGTCAGAAGTGCTGCAGGTATTGAATGTGAATACATGCTACAAGATGCAGTAACCAGCCCTTGTCATGTTGGGGGATGTGGTCTTGCTATGTTTAGCTTATGGAGGAAAAATAAGGAAAGAAAAAAAGACAGTGCAGGTCAGCAATTGCATTATATGCAAGCAGGGCTTGCAAGGTGCTAGCCTTCATGCAAATAGCCCATTACCTCCCTAAAAATCTGCCAATGCGTAGCACCGAAGAAGGGTCAACACTGCATGAGACTGACCATGTAGAAGCTGGCATCCAAAAGGACAGGCCACCCAGCCTCTTCCATTGCCCTGGAGAAACAGATGGATGGAAAGCATAACACTGCTTTCTGCATTTTATTTTGGACAAGATCAATTGTCAATATGGCGAGATTTAAAAACATGTGATCCCGCCCTTTTCCCAGTGTAAACTTCCGTCCCCTGGCTCTTGCACAGGTTTCTCAGTCAAAGGCAGACCACTGGTCTCTGTCAACATTAAAGCACACTAAAAATCTCATGCAACAGTATACAGTTATTGCTTTTAAAATTGTGCTGTTTGGGGTTTCCAATGTTGATTATTGTATTTGTAGCAATAGACATGGAATGAGGAAGCTACTGCAAATCATTTGTGAACTGCTTAAAAAGAAAAAGAAAAAAAGAAAGTATGATAAATGAAGGTGATGACTTTCATACTAGATTAATATGAAATACCATGATTAATGACAGACTGTCAGTTCATGTTTTCTCCCTTAATTATTTCAGGATTTTGTGTTTTATATGTCATAAGTATACTCATAGGTGATAAAGGAGCAGGATTGGCAACTCTGAGCTTGAAAAAACTATTTATCCATGGATAGGGTGTAGTTATGAGCAGAATGTTGCACAAAACTCCACTGTATTTCTTTTCTTTACCAATGTACTTGTCTTTCTTCTGCTGCACTAAGTTAATCATCCACAGAGATGGTGATTCCAAGGTCAAAAATAAGGAGATGCTTTTTGCAGCTTCTTTTTGCTAGAAAAGAGGGGGGACTGAGGTCAAGCCTATTCATTTCACAAATGCGGGCTAACATTAATATCTGAATACTTTCTTGATTTCCTCTTTTAGGTACAGGAAATAGCTTTAATATCTTGTATACCACAATGTGGTAGCTATTGCCTTTTAATGTTGATCCCTATAGACCATCAATCCCTAACTAGTGTGGCTACTTACTGAAACTGCGATGGTTTCACACTGTGATTTATAGGTAAAATGTTCCCTGTCTCATGACTAATTCCTCTAGTTGTACGGTTCCACTTAATTTTTTTAATTCCTTGGGCCATCAACCACCACTGATTTTTAAGTAAAACTCTTTACTGATTTGATTGTGGAGTACTTAAAAACATTATTGGATTATATGGCCTCAGACGTTTATGGAGCTGAGTTACTTAGAGTTACTTAATGATGTTACAATTTTGGTTGTGTGGGTTTTTTTTTGTTTGTTTGGGGTTTTTTTTTTTTGGTCTTTTGGAGGGGTTTTTTTTTGTTTTGTTTTTTTTTTAATTTTATTTTTGTTGTTCTGTTTTCCTTTGATAGCTTTAAATACTAGGTGCCTTATAACTGAGGAAGAAAGAAGAAGTCTGTATGAAATAAAAATGGCTATGGATCTTCAGTGAAAACACATAGTGAGGCTATTTTTACTTTCATTGCTGAGTTTTGCAGAATAAACATATTACAATAAACAAAGTACAGAGAGGCTATAGCATTATTATTATCATTTATACAGCATCATAATGTGCATTCTGCTTAACAGACAAATAAAAGACATCTCAGGAGATCACTTCAAGTTCAACTTCAGCATAAAGTACAACTTTCTCCTGAATGTTTCCTTTTTTCACAGTTGCAAAGAATAAATATTTCAGACTGGAGTGCATTAAATTGAGGAACTGAAATCCTTACCTAGGCTCAAAAAGAAAGTGATTTGATCATACTGTTTAAATGTATAGGCCAAAACTCATTCTGTGATAAAAATCATCCTGACTGCAGTAGAGGCTAGAGCTGACCCTACATTCCCATCAAAGCTGCTGGAGTTGAGCAGTGCTCTGAACTTCTGAAAATTAAGAAGATTTTTTATGTTTTTAAAGGTGATGCCTCACTGTAGGTCATAACACCTCGCAAAGTGCAACATATTAGACTCTGTATTAATCACAACGCTCACTTTCATCCAAAACCTTAATATTTTTAATAATTTTCTTTATTTTTTTTTTTAAAAGAATAAACACTGAAGTGATCCAGATCTAGAGAAGCTCTTTGAGGAAGAAAAATCTAGGAAACTGAATGGATTTAGAAACCCCAGTTGATGCAAGTGATGAAAGACAATTGTGTACACCTCACTTCCAAGGTGTTGAGAAGATATACATGCATCGTTGTTGCCCATAGACAGAGCTGGGAGCCACAGGAACAAAGAGAAAAACCCACTCCAGAGGAACAAATTATTCCAAATGAACAGTTTCAAAGGAAATTCACAAAAATATTAACCAAGTAGCGCAACATATTAATGGAAAATATTGCATTAAAAACACGAATTAAAATAAGTGCCAATTATAATTTTTACAGATTTCCAAGGGAGGAAGGAATGTTTGTCAGAAACATTTGTAAATTGCAAGGCAATAAGAGATACTGGCATATGCCAAGTCCATTAGGGATCAATCATGGCCAAGCTTCAGATGTTAAGTCAGGAAGGAACATGGATTTCAGTGTATCTGCCACTAGGATCTTTGGCAAGATGCAAAGTTTGTGTGTGCCAAAGGGACACCTCCTCAGAACAAATTCTTTCTTTCATGACTTAATTTTTAATGCAAAACCACATTAATACAATTGTGGCAAGAAGATTTATCTTACTTTAATGTCTGGGCAAACAGTCTTTTTCAATTGCTGTGGAAATGCACCCAATCAGAAGGAACAATTTCCACCCCTTTGATCAAATGAGTTGTGTGAAGATGGCTCCCTTGTGCTGCTCTTGGAGCACTGGACACTTACTGCAGTGACAAGCGGTGAGAAATAGTGCCCCAATAAGAATATCACCCTAATCACTCAGCTTTTCATCATTACACAAAGGTAAACCCAAGTCAAAACCTTTCCCCTGAAAACTAATATTCAGAGTGGGTTACCAGAGCCACTCTTCATCTGTTGTCCCTGCTTACTCACACAGATGTCACAGGAATGCTGAGGATACTGCCTGGAATTTTGTAGCTCCACCAAACATGAAATAATGCTATTCTTTCTAATCATCACTGTCAATTAGCCAAGAAGTCCTGAAGGATCAGTTAAGCACTGACCCAGAATAGACTTCAATATAGTCAAAATCTATTCCAGAGAACAGGAGTACTATATTTTTTCAACATACACATATAGTTTATGTTGAGCATATGCACCATCCATGTCCTGAACTCTTCTTAAACTGCAGGAGTAAACAGACGGTGCTGCATTACAGTGTTGAAAAAATCCGCTACAAACCTGTGTTTGTCTTTAAGTCGTGAACAAAAATTGATTTATGAAGTCTGTAATGAATGCTTTATTTTCAGTAAGAACCTGTGGAAGCCTATTTTTTAAGAAGTGGAAAAGAAAAAAAGGCAAAAGTCCTTACTTCCAACCAAGTAAGGACACACTTTAAAGGAAATATGAATGGCAAAAAAGATGTTCTAACACTGCTAGCACTATATTCTAGCACTATATTCTCAAGTTGCAAAAGTTAGTAGACTGGAAATGTGCATTGTTCCAGATCTGTATGGCCTTTGTTTCTCAACAATTTATCCATAACAATTCAGACCACTTTAGAGTTTGCGAATTTGTCTTTTTTTTTTGGTTTGACCCAGGGTTTTGGAAATGACACTACTGAAAAAAAATAAATCTTGACTCCTGTGAATTCAATAGAACTTTTGTAGTTAACCATTGCTGAAGTGGGATTTCCCTGATTGTCCAAAAACAACTGGAAGCAGACAGAGACAGCACTGAAAGAAAGCCTGCAAGAAAGTTTTATAAAACCATGGAGAAAATATCTCTTCCAGGGATTAGAAGGTACTGAAGCCAATTCTATTGAATCAAATCCCAGCTTTACAGTCCTTTCCAGTGTGATAATTGATTTCAAACACCTTTTGAAAATGCTGTGGGATGTGGCACCCCCCTCAAAAAGGGTATCTGGTACCTGACTGACATTTATTGCTACAGTTCAGTTTCTGAGCAATTGCTTTTGGACACAGTCCTTTTTCTCACCTGAAAAATAAGATCAGGAAGATTATAAAACAATTTCAATGAGGGAAATAAAAATTGACATGGATGTTTTGTTTAAAAGTCTCAATCAACAAATAGCCTCTAAATCAACAAACAGCTGCTAAAGCTGTACGAAAGTCTAATACAAAATTTCTGTTTAAGGGCTAAAGGAAATTCCTCTCTTGTCTATGGAAAGGGGTTCAGCTAGTGTCTTATGTTCTGTTCCAACTGCTTTTAAAACTGACTATTTTGAGTCTGCTTTACCTTGATAATTCTTCACAGGATTATCTAGGAAGGGGACCAGGTGTTCTGAGAATTCAGAAATAAAAAGAATTCTCTAAAGTGATCTTAGTGCTAACTTCAGCTGCCTCTGGCCCTCATCCAGCAAAGCACTTAAACCTGTTCTTCACTTTGAAATTTGCTTGGCGATGTCAACAGGGCTTCTCACATACCTACAGTTAAATACCAGCATAAATAATTATTTAGATCTAACCCTTCCATATCAAGGCTTGAAGTACTCACAGTACCCACTGTAAGGGAGGGCCTTGTTTCATATTTCTGGCGATCATGTTAACAAGTTACTTTTCATTTGGCTTGCTGCACACCACTCTGGTTCAGGCTCCAAAGCTTCTTTGACTCAAATTGATCCCTCTCGATCTCACATCTAAACATCGCCACTCAACCCCTTCAAACAGCTTCTTGGTACTCACACAGATTTACTGCTATAACCTGTGTCCATTGGTGGGGAGTGCTGACCCTCAGTAAAACCAGCATGGCTTTTACTAATTAAAGAACAACTCACCTTCTCTAGCTTTGCCCTTTGACTTCTCCTAGAAATCCTATTCTCCTTAATAGAAAAATGTCTAGATGATGAAACAAAGCACAGTCTTCTGGTGACCCTTGACTGTGTAGAAATCTACTAACTGTCTTGCAAGCTGGGGATCCACCCTTTTTTTTTTTTTTATTTTTCCTTAGGACTTTGTAAAAGCTAATTGGAAAGAAATCACAGCCCAACACTTAATAGACTTTCACATTTCAATAGCAAACAATTTTTTTATGTGTTCAAAAGGCACAATTGGGGCAATTTGCTCCCTTTCAGAGAAGGGGCTGGAGAAGAAGGCTACAGTATATCACTTTTATTACCTTCCTTATATGAGAATAAATGTTTTATGAAAGTTCTGAAAATAATTTCTTATGTCAGGGAGGGAGAAACTTAGTTCTAGTACTCAAGATGCTTTAATTAGTTTTCTCTGAGTCTGTTTTCTCAGTTATCTCACTATAGCTGGATCAGTTTTATTACCCTGAAGAAATAATTTGCTCTTATTAAGACCAAGTACTCTGTTCAATAATTTAATATGTTACATTCATCTTTAACGTTAAAAGGCCTGAGCCAAAGTTCACCGAAATCAATGGAAAGTCTGCTAGGGACACCAAAGGGCTTTGGATCCTTTTAAGGGAGTTTTAGTCCGAATAAGCATCTGTATTGCAGTTATTATGTGCAGCATATCTAACCTGGATATTATTAGAGGCGTAATTATGGTAGTACAGCGCTCTTTGGGGCCAAATGGCAAGTATTTATGCAAGTCCTTAAGCAGGTGGGGCTTTTTTTAGTCTGAGCTGAGTTTTTTGCTGCCATGGTTACATTACTACAAATACCTGCCCTTGTTAGCTTAAATTTAGTTTACTTATGCTTACACAAGTTGAAGTCATTCCAGCATAGACATATTTACTCTCCCTAAAGGTTTCTTGTGTTATAGTGATATGATTTCATCCCTTAAATCAGAGATACATCCCTGTCTGGTTTGGCTTAATCACTGGCTGGATCACGCTCCTGCTCGTCAGCAGTCACCCATAGCAGACAGCCTTCTCTAGCAGTATTGGAATTTTCAGTTACCATCTATTTTTCCCTTTCATTACTTGAAAAGGTTTTGATACTCCTCCTTCTCTGATAGGTAATTTTTCTCCTATCCACCTGGGATTCCCTGGTGGATCTGTTAATAGCAATAAATTAATCCCTAGATGCATTATAGCATGGTTGAGCACCATTATATTGACAAGCAAGCCAGAAAAGCCCTTCTAGCTCAGTTCCTTAGAGACTGAATATAAAAAGTCATCGTAGAACTACATTGATATTAGGCAGTATAAAAGTCATGTTGTGTGCTGGAAGCATTATTCTACTCCAAGTGATAGTCAAGCCTAAACCTTAACAAATGTATTTTGTAAGTGTCCAGTATGCTTGCATACCAGTCTGAGAGTCCTGAGGATCTGTTTTAATTTCAGAAGAACAATTAAAATCCCACAATAAACATCTTAAAAATTTATTTAACAGGAGAGAATATCCCTTACCAGGTTCATTGATATATAACAAGGCAAAATCTGATGCCTGTAAGTAATCTTATGTACTCAGCTATAGTCTATTTTTTGTTATGGCCTTGTATGTGCAGTTGAAATTCCTTTGCCATAACCTAATGGGACACTATTGGCCAGGTCCAAAATTGGGTCAGATCAAGAGCTAGGACTTGATTTTAGAAGACTTTTCTAACCTAAATGATTCTATTATTCCAAGAAGAGTCTGCCTCATAGTTTTAGTCTCTTTTGCCTTGTACATTTTTTCCAAATATAGTGAAAGTTCCTTAAGACAGGTCATTTTGTGTTCTCATTTTCTGTTGGTTTAATTTTTGTTGTTGTTGTTGTTTTGTTTTGGTTTTTTTTTTTTTGTTGTTGTTTGGTTGGTTGGTTGGTTTGGCTTGGTTTTGGTTTTGTTGGGTTTTTTTTGCTTTTTTGTTGTTTGGTTTTGGTTTTTTTTTGAAGCTTGTGAGAGTTTAGGGTAGGCTTAAATAATGTTCTCTAAGTTTCTTTATAAGTTTCTTATAAGACACTTTAAGGAGTGCCCTGAATCATATGAGTGAGGCATAGAGTGCTCTGGCAGCAATAACAGGTATCATGAACCCTGTAATTAATTTTCAAGTCATAGTACTGGAACCCTTCCACGATCTGTGTCCTCTAGGCATGGACTTCAAGAGAAATACTGCTATGACTTCTAAATGGAAGGAAAAATGAGGGAACAAATTGAGCAGTTATTAAGAATGGAGCTATTTTCCTGGTGAAACATGACTCATGCTGACAATGGAGATTCAAAGTACTCTGCAGATTTAACAGTCATATGTAATATTTCACTAGTGATAAGTGATGCTTGATAAAGATAAATTTTGAAGGGAAAGAAACTGTGCCTGAGTTCGTTCAGATATTTTGTATCTTTTTTTAGGATACCTTTACTACAACATCCATAAGGACCCAATGGGATTTAAGCTGAACTTAATTTCTAAGCCTAATGCATGTACGTCCAAATACACTGAAGTTTTGTTCCACAGTTAACAGCCGTGGTGGGGGAGTCCGGCTCCTCTCTTTCCCCAGCCTCTCGGGGTCTGGAGGGGATTGCGAAATCCCCACGTGGTCAGGAGTGAAAAGATGTAGCAGACCCAGGTCCGGTGGTCATGGAAAAGCGTTTAATTACCCTTGTCCAGGGTATTTGAACCCCTTGGGCGGGGTTTAGGAAGGTAGGGTGTGATTGGGTAAGGGTTCAGGGGGAGTGGTGTGGC